>SJYX01004593.1:257697-287910 GCA_006410675.1 Oreotragus oreotragus | reverse complement strand
GGGACAAAGTATTGGAGTTTCAGCTTTAGCATCATTCCTTCCAAAGAACACTCAGGACTGATCTCCTTTAGAATGGACTGGCTGGATCACCTTGCAGTCCAAGGGACTCTCAAGAGTCTTCTCCAACACTACAGTTCAAAAGCATCAATTATTCAGCGCTCAGCTTTCTTCACAGTCCAACTTTCACATCTATACATGACTACTGAAAAAACCATAGCCTTGACGAGATGGACCTTTGTTGGCAAAGTAATGTCTCTGCTTTTGAATATGCTATCTAGGTTGGTCATAACTTTCCTTCCAAGGAGTAAGCGTCTTTTAATTTCATGGCTGCAGTCACCATCTGCAGTGATTTTGGAGCCCCCCAAAATAAAGTCTGACACTGTTTCCACTGTTTCCCTATCTATAGGGGTAGGGAGTATTAAAATACTCCTACAATATAGGAGTAAGAGGTACAAATTATTAGGTATAAAATAAGCTACAAGGATACATTATACAATAGCTGCTGCTGCTAAGTCGCTTCAGTCATGTCCAACTCTGTGCGACCCCACAGACAGCAGCCCACCAGCAAGGAAGCCCATTATGCGATACAGGGAATATATATTAATACAAAACAGCCAATATTTTATACTAACTCTAAATGCAGTACAGTCTTTAAAAATTGTGAATTACTATATTGTATGTACACCTGTAACATAATATTGTACAGCACTATACTTCAATAAAAAATAAAAGATCTTAAAATTTTATAAAACAGATTTTATTAAGAATCCAAATTACCACACATGGTACTTTTTAGCAAGTCACAAAGAAAGAAAATGTTGTACTAATATAATAATACATTTGATATTTGTTATATCACTTACTTGTGTTATATCACCACTTACAAGGTGATAAAGAGCTCTATATATTTTAAAGATGCAATTAATTCTTGAAACATGCTTATGAGGCAAAGAGAAGGCATAATTATTATTATTTTAAAGGTGAATAAAATGCACCTCAATTTTATTGTAGGATTACCCCCCAAAACACACAAATTAGTGGAGGAATAGTAACTGAGTCTCCACATTTCAGGAAACACAGTACATCAGCTACCTTAATACAAGGAGCTACTTAAATTACTTAAGGTATATAACATTATTTACAGTTATTTTAACATTACATTAGATTATTCTAACTAATAATAATATTAAAATCACTGTAAAAATAACAAAATGAAGTAAAAATGGAAGGGCCTTAAAATCTCTCTTATAAAAATAGTCATGCCAGGATAGCATTAGCCAAAAGTACTATTTTATAAGAAGAGTGTAATATACAAATAAAATGATTTAAACATCAAAATCTATCTCAAAATCAGCTGGATATTTTGAAATTCCTTAAGAAAGGGTTCCTCTTTTTTAAAAAATTCATCAAAATGCTGTTCTCTTTTGTCATATAGGTAGAGAGCACATTTAGATGAACAATATTTCCCTATAATGATCTTAGCTCAAATTTACTAAAGCTCCTAAATAAGAAATGATAAGTATCTAGTACATTCAGGGGATTTTGGTTACTAAATGTGGATAGACTGAGAAGCTGTTAAAACAACAGCTGGATGAGAATCTGATAACTATTTTAATGTTAATTATTATTTAGCATTATATATATTTTTTAATATGTACATTTCATGTTACTTATACATTTAAGTATTATATATTTACTATTTAGCATTACATATTTAGTATTTACTTACATTTATTTACATTTGCTATTGAGATATTTAATAAAACTATATTAACAAAAATTAATATCCAGACCTAAACAAATTATACAGGCAATATTTGATAAACACCTACGATAATGATTTTCTTGTTGTTTAGTCACTAACTCATGTCCAGCTCTTTTGCAGCCCCATGGACTGTAGCCCATTAGGCTCCTCTGTCCATGAGATTTTCCAGGCAAGAATACTGGAGTGGGTTGAGGGCTGCCATTTCCTTCTCCAGAGGATCTTCGCAATCCAAGAATTGAATCTGTGTCTCCTACACTGGCAGGCGGATTCTTTACCAGTGAACCACTTGGGAAGCCCACAATAATGACTTCAGTTCCGTTCAGTCACTCAGTTGTGTCCGACTCTTTGCAACCCAATGAATCACAGCACGCCAGGCCTCCCTGTCCATCACCAACTCCCAGAGTTCACTCAAGCTCATGTCCATCAAGTCGGTGATGCCATCCAGCCATCTCATCCTCTGTCGTCCCCTTCTCCTCGTGCCCCCAATCCCTCCCAGCATCAGGGTCTGTTCCAAAGAGTCAGTTCTTCGCATGAGGTGGCCAAAGTATTGGAGTTTCAACTTTAGCATCAGTTCTTCCAGTGAACACCCAGGACTGATCTCCTTTTGGATGGACTGGTTGGATCTCCTTGCAGTCCAAGGGACTCTCAAGAGTATTCTCCAACAGCACAGTTCAAAAGCATCAATTCTTCAGCACTCAGCTTTACACCAATAAATAATATCAAGATTCCACATAATCTTGACATAATTCCTAAAGGATTTCCTAAAGGAAACCCCCATTTTGACTCTCCAAGAGATTAAGATTCCACGTTCAAACTCCCAGTTTAAGGGGCATAGACAATATTTAAAAATAAATTTAAAATGTTTAATTTATCATCAGCCTTGATTCATGGACCTAACATTCCAGGTTCCTATGCAATATTGCTCTTTACAGCATTGGATCTTACTTCTATCACCAGTCACAGCCACAACTGGGCATTGTTTTAATTTTGGCTCCACTTGTTCATTCTTTCTGGAGTTATTTCTCCACTCTTCAACAGTAGCATATTGGGCACCTACCGACCTGGAGAGTTCATCTTTCAGTGTCCTATCATTTTGCCTTTTCATACTGTTCGTGGGGTTCTCAAGGCAAGAATACTGAAGTGGTTTGCCATTCGCTTCTCCAGTGGACCACACCTGGTCAGAACTCTTGGGTGGCCCTACACTACATGGCTCATAGTTTCATTGAGTTAGACAAGGCTGTTATCCATGTGATCAGTTTGATTAGTTTTCTGTGATTGTGGTTTTCATTCTGTCTACCCTCTGGTGAATAAGGATAAGAGGCTTATGGAAGCTTCCTGATCAGAGAAACTGACAGTGGGGGACACTGGGTCTTGTTCTGATGGGTGTGGCCATGCTCAGTAAATCTTTAATCCATCTTTCTGTTAATGGGCAGGGCTCTATTCCCTCCCTGTTCTCTGACCTGAGACCAAACTATGGTAAAGGTAATGAGGATAATGACGACCTCCTTCAATGGGTCCCATGCACCCACTGCCACACTCAATGCCCCCAACCCTGCACAGGCCACTGCCGACCCACGCCTCTGCCGGAGACTCCTGACACTCACAGGCAAGTCTGGGCCAGTCTCTTGTGAGGTCACTGCTCCTTTCTCCTGGGTCCTGGTGCTCACAAGGTTTTGTTTGTGGCCTCCAAGAGTCTGTAAATTTGAAGTGGTCAAAAAAGAGATGGCAAGAGTGAACATCAACATTTTAGGAATCAGTAAACTAAAATGGACTGGAATGGGTGAATTTAATTCACATGACCATTATATCTACTACTGTGGGCAAGAATCTCTTAGAAGAAATGGAGTAGCCATCATAGTCAACAAAAGAGTCTGGAATGCAGTACTTGGATGCAATCTGAAAAATGACAGAATGATCTCTGTTCATTTCCAAGGCAATCCATTCAATATCATAATAATCCAAGTCTATGCCCCAACCAGTGGAAGCAGTGTCAGACTTCATTTTTTTGGGCTCCAAAATCACTGCAGATGGTGACTGCAGCCATGAAATTAATTCCAGTCGACAAAAACAAAACTGGGAGCTGACTGTAGCTCAGATCATGAACTCCTTATTGCCAAATCCAGACTGAAATTGAAGAAAGTAGGAAAAACCACTAGATCATTCAGGTATGGCCTAAATCAAATCCCTTATGATTAAACAGTGGATGTGAGAAATAGATTCAGCGGATTAGATCTGATAGACAGAGTGCCTGAAGGACTAGGCAGGTTTGTGACATTATACAGGAGGCAGTGATCAAGACCATCCCCAAGAAAAAGAAATGCTAAAAGGCAAAATGGTTGTCTGAAGAAGGCTTACAAATAGCTGAGAAAAAGAGAAGCTAACAGCAAAGGAGAAAAGGAACGATATTCCCAATGCAGAATTCCTAAGAATAGCAAGGAGAGACAAGAAAGCCTTCATCAGTGATCAGTGCAAAGAAATAGAGGAAAACAATGAAATGGGAAAGACTAGAGATATCTTCAAGAAAATTAGAGATACCAAGAGAACATTTCANCCTATCATTTTGCCTTTTCATACTGTTCGTGGGGTTCTCAAGGCAAGAATACTGAAGTGGTTTGCCATTCGCTTCTCCAGTGGACCACACCTGGTCAGAACTCTTGGGTGGCCCTACACTACATGGCTCATAGTTTCATTGAGTTAGACAAGGCTGTTATCCATGTGATCAGTTTGATTAGTTTTCTGTGATTGTGGTTTTCATTCTGTCTACCCTCTGGTGAATAAGGATAAGAGGCTTATGGAAGCTTCCTGATCAGAGAAACTGACAGTGGGGGACACTGGGTCTTGTTCTGATGGGTGTGGCCATGCTCAGTAAATCTTTAATCCATCTTTCTGTTAATGGGCAGGGCTCTATTCCCTCCCTGTTCTCTGACCTGAGACCAAACTATGGTAAAGGTAATGAGGATAATGACGACCTCCTTCAATGGGTCCCATGCACCCACTGCGACACTCAATGCCCCCAACCATGCACAGGCCACTGCCGACCCACGCCTCTGCCGGAGACTCCTGACACTCACAGGCAAGTCTGGGCCAGTCTCTTGTGAGGTCACTGCTCCTTTCTCCTGGGTCCTGGTGCTCACAAGGTTTTGTTTGTGGCCTCCAAGAGTCTGTAAATTTGAAGTGGTCAAAAAAGAGATGGCAAGAGTGAACATCAACATTTTAGGAATCAGTAAACTAAAATGGACTGGAATGGGTGAATTTAACACTCAATGCCCCCAACCATGCACAGGCCACTGCCGACCCACGCCTCTGCCGGAGACTCCTGACACTCACAGGCAAGTCTGGGCCAGTCTCTTGTGAGGTCACTGCTCCTTTCTCCTGGGTCCTGGTGCTCACAAGGTTTTGTTTGTGGCCTCCAAGAGTCTGTAAATTTGAAGTGGTCAAAAAAGAGATGGCAAGAGTGAACATCAACATTTTAGGAATCAGTAAACTAAAATGGACTGGAATGGGTGAATTTAATTCACATGACCATTATATCTACTACTGTGGGCAAGAATCTCTTAGAAGAAATGGAGTAGCCATCATAGTCAACAAAAGAGTCTGGAATGCAGTACTTGGATGCAATCTGAAAAATGACAGAATGATCTCTGTTCATTTCCAAGGCAATCCATTCAATATCATAATAATCCAAGTCTATGCCCCAACCAGTGGAAGCAGTGTCAGACTTCATTTTTTTGGGCTCCAAAATCACTGCAGATGGTGACTGCAGCCATGAAATTAATTCCAGTCGACAAAAACAAAACTGGGAGCTGACTGTGGCTCAGATCATGAACTCCTTATTGCCAAATCCAGACTGAAATTGAAGAAAGTAGGAAAAACCACTAGATCATTCAGGTATGGCCTAAATCAAATCCCTTATGATTAAACAGTGGATGTGAGAAATAGATTCAGCGGATTAGATCTGATAGACAGAGTGCCTGAAGGACTAGGCAAGTTTGTGACATTATACAGGAGGCAGTGATCAAGACCATCCCCAAGAAAAAGAAATGCTAAAAGGCAAAATGGTTGTCTGAAGAAGGCTTACAAGTAGCTGAGAAAAAAAGAAGCTAACAGCAAAGGAGAAAAGGAACGATATTCCCAATGCAGAATTCCTAAGAATAGCAAGGAGAGACAAAGCCTTCATCAGTGATCAGTGCAAAGAAATAGAGGAAAACAATGAAATGGGAAAGACTAGAGATATCTTCAAGAAAATTAGAGATACCAAAAGAACATTTCATGCAAAGATGGGCTCGATAAAGGACAGAAATGGTATGGACCTAACAGAAGCAGAAGATATTAAGAAGAGGTGGCAAGAACACACAGAAGAACTGTACAAAAAAGAACTTCAAGACCCAGATAATCACGATGGTGTGATCACTCACCTAGAACCAGAATGCAACCTGGAATGCAAAGTCAAGTGGGCCTTAGGAAGCATCACTAGAACAAAGCTAGTGGAGGTGATGAAATTCCAGTTGAGCCCTTTCAAATCCTGAAAGATGATGCTGTGGAAGTGCTGTACTCAATATGCCAACAAATCTGGAAAGCTCAGCAGTGGCCACAGGACTGGAAAAGGTCAGTTTTCATTCCGATCTCAAAGAAAAGCAATGCCAAAAAATGTTCAAATGACCGCACAATTGCTCTCATCTCACACACCAGCAAAGTAATGCTCAAAATTCTCCAAGCAAGGCTTCAACAGTACATGAACTGTGAACTTCCAGATGTTCAAGCCGGATTTAGAAAAAGCAGAGGAACCAGAGATGAAATTGTCAACACCCAATGGATCATACAAAAAGCAAGAGAGTTCTGGAAAAACATTTACTTCTGCTTTATTGATTATGCCAAACCCTTTGACTGTGTAGATCACAGAACACTGTGGAAAATTCTTCAAGAGATGGGAGTACCAGACCACCTTACCTGTCTCCTGAGAAATCTGTACGGAAGTCAAGAAGCAACAGTTAGAACTGGACATGGAATGATGGATTGCTTCTAAATTGGGAAGGCTGTCAAGGCTGTATATTGTCACCCTGCTTATTTAACGTTTATGCAGAGTACATATGCGAAATGGTGGGCTGATTGAAGCACAAGCTGGAATCAAGATTGCCAGGAGAAATATCAATAACCTCAGACACGCAGATGACACCACCCTTAATGCAGAAAGTGAAGAGGAACTAAAAAGTCTCTTGATAAAAGTGAAAGAGAAGAGTGAAAAAGCTGTCTTAAAATTCAACATTCAGAAAACTTGGATGATGGCATCTGGTTCCATCACTTCATGGCAAATAAATGGAGAAACAATGGAAACAGTAACATATCTTATTTTCTTGGGCTCCAAAATCACTGTAGATGGTGACTGCAGCTGTGAAATTAAAAGACGCTTGCTCCTTGGAAGAAAAGCTATGACTAACCTAGACAGCATATTAAAAAGCAGAGACATTCATTTGCCAACAACGGTCCATCTAGTCAAAACTATGGTTTTTCCGGTAGTCATGTATGGATGTGAGAGTTGGACTGTGAAGAAGGCTGAGCGCCAAAGAATTGATGCTTTTGAACTGTGGTGTTGGAGAAGACTCTTGAGAGTCCCTTGGACTGCAAGGAGATCCAACCAGTCTATCCTAATGGAAATCAGTCCTGAATATTCATTGGAAGGACTCATGCTGAAGCTGAAACTCCAGTACTTCGGCCACCTGATGGGAAGTACTGACTCTTTGGAAAAGACCCTGATGCTGGGAAAGATTGAAGGCAGGATGAGAAGGGGACAACAGAGAATGACATGGTTGGATGGCATCACTGACTTGATGGACGTGAATTTGAGCAGGCTCTGGGAGTTGGTGATGAACAGGGAGGCTTGGCATGCTGTGGTCCATGGGGTCACAAAGAGTCCGACATTGAACTAACTACTCACTGAGCATTGATTTCATTAATAAAATCCTGCTTAAAGGAGATGTTAAAAGAATTATACAGATAAGGCAACTTATGGAGATCAATAATTCTGTGACAGTTCTGTTATTTGGTCTTTATCAATAGTAGAGAATTTTATATAGGCTGAGCTGCATAATCACTAGTATACCCATTACAGATACTGATTTCCTAGTCTTCTGATCCACTCCCACCCTGCCCTTCCAACCCAAGTATAAACTACACCTCAAAATATGGGAAACTTTGAGGTAAGCAATTAAAAAAAAAAACTTTTATTGCCCTTCATTTGTCTCTACTGAGACAAAAATAGGGGGATATACTGAGTAATTGTGAAATTCCTGACTATACTCAGAAATTCTTAAGGATGTCAGTATTCCCAGTACTTAGCTCAGAGTTTGGTGCGCATAAGGTCCATCATACACTTATTGAATTGGCAAAGTGAAAACAAATAATAATAAAACAAGGTTTTCTGCCTTCTAGCAGCTTGCTCCCTTTCCTGGGTGTAGTTAGTGGTATACACATGAAACAACAGCAGTGCAGTACAGAAACATATGAATGCGTACATGCTCAGTTCTTGGTTTTGTCTGACTCTTTGTGACCCCATGGACTGTGTAGCCAGCCAGTCTCTTCTGTCCAAAGAATTTTCCAGGCAAGAATACTGGAGTGACTTGACATTGCCTACTCCAGGGGATATTCCTGACTCAGGGATCAAACCTGTGTCTCCTACATCAGCAGGTAGGTTCTTTACCATTGAGATACCTGGGATGCCCATACAAATATGTTCCTATGTGCAAACAAGTGGCTCAGAAAGCAAGTGCTGCTGAAGGTCTGAGTTGGAAGAATCTGTAGAATGTTTTGCTAAGGAAAGAGGCCTGGATAGACGTTAATTTGAAACACAGATGCAAAAGTATTCCTCATTGTGGAAGCAGCTTAGCCTAATGGGTGGTGATTGGAATAAACTTTTAATTTAAGAGACAACACAGATCCAGTCTAGAAGGGTGTTTATAGTTAGAAAACAGAAGAACAGAGCATTGTCAAAACTAAGAACTTTGCATTCAGTGGTAGGATGTGTGTATCACATAAAAGACCAACTTCCTTTGATAAATGATAATTCAAGAATGTATAACTGAGCGAATATTCGGGAGACAGTCTTGAACATTTTTCACATAACTCAGAGGGGGCAAGGGCTTCCCAAGTGGCCCTGGTGGTAAAGAACCCACCTGCCCACACAGGAGACATAAGAGATGAGAGTTTGATCCCTGGGTCGGTAAGACCCCTGGAGAAGGAAATGGCAACCCACTCCAGTATTCTTGCCTGGAAAATCCCATGGACAGAGGAGCCTGGCAGTCTAGTCCATAGCAAGGCAAAGAGTCAGACACAACTCAAGCAACTTAGCATAGCAAGAGAGAACAAAGGGAAATTGCTGGCTTTTCAAAGCAGGCTTTTTGAGAGAGAATAAAATGATGCTCTTTTTACCTGTATACACTAATGTTTAGAAGTGGTGAGACAAAATTCAGAATTTCATCATTTCTGAGTTTTCATGTAAGTCTTGGTTGAAATGAAATGAAAGTACTCTTTAAAGTGCCTGAAAATAGAAAGTGATGTGCTCCAGAATGTTTTTAAATCTCATACTCTCTGGGTGTTTCCTCAACCTCATCTCAATGTCTCTGCCAGTGTTAACAATTGCCATTTTCCTGCTCATCTTTGGATTGCCATTGACTGCTACCTAAGCAAGCTATTCTATAACATGACCCTCAAAAGGCAAAAATTCAGATTTTCTTTACCACAAGCTATTAAAAACTATAGTCATGTAGAGTCTGTAAAGATTTTCTTCCTTAAAGATTGAAATGAACTTGAGGCTAAGATAGGCAGTAGCCTGTATATATTAGTTTCTGACTCAGGTTGCATACAATGATTCCCGAGGTGAAATTTTTAAGGAATGAAAGCAAACCCATTTTTATAAAAGTTTTATTCCTTGGCTAGCACTGTCTTATCATATTTAAAAACCTGGAAAAAATAATGGAGACTTTTCAGTTAAGACATTTCTATTAAGTTTAACTAATTTTGTGAGTCACAGCTGTGACTCTATTTAAAAATCCAGATTTGTCCTCCTTGACATCTCTGTGCTCAAGGATTGTGGCTACCCTCAGGGAACTCAGGTTCGGCACTTGAAAGAGTTGCTTGTAGAAACACACAGCTCTGAAGCAACCCTGAACAATATGAATGCATAATGAATGTGATAGTGCCAGCCAGCACTGGAGAGGACAAAACTCTGAAAAGATTATTTAAATCTTCCAAGTTGGCTTGTTTGCTGTCACTTTTTAATCAGTCTTTTGGATTTCTTCAAACAAACAATCTAATCATGTATCTTCTACAGAGAAGCCAAGAAAACAATAGCAACTAGTTAGCATATATTTACAGAGAAGGCAATGGCACCCCACTCCAGAACTGTTGCCTGGAAAATCCCATGGACCGAGGAGCCTGGTAGGCTGCAGTCCATAGGGTCGCTAGAGTCAGACACGACTGAACGACTTCACTTGCATGCATTGGAGAAGGAAATGGCAACCCACTCCAGTTTCTTGCCTGGAGAATCCCAGGGATGGGGGAAGCTTAGCGGGCTGCCGTCTATGGGGTCTCACAGAGTCGGACACGACTGAAGCGACTTAGCAGCAGCATATATTTAAGACTTATCAGATTCCGGGCACTATGTTAAGCACTTTGTAGGCATTATTTGGGCTTCCTTGCTGGCTCNCCAGGGACGGGGGAGCTTAGCGGGCTGCCTTCTATGGGGTCTCACAGAGTCGGACACGACTGAAGCGACTTAGCAGCAGCAGCAGCAGCAGCATATATTTAAGACTTACCAGATTCCGGGCACTATATTAAGCACTTTGTAGGCATTATTTGGGCTTCCTTGCTGGCTCAGATGGTAAAGAATCTGCCTGCAATGCAGGAGACTAGGATTCCACCCACGGGTTGGAAAGAGCCATCCCTGGGTCAGGAAGATCCCCTGGAGAAGGGAATGGCTTTCCCACTCCAGTATTCTTGCCTGGAGAATTCCACGGACAGAGGAGCCTGGAGGGCTACAGTCCATGGGGGTCTCAAAGACATTATTTAAGAGTCTTAAAAACATAGTGTGATTAATATTATTACCTTCTTTTAATGGATGAGAAAACTCATAATCATCACTGTAAAAAGCACTTCACAATATTAGAGTATCTTTTTCACAAATGTAATGTGAATAACATAGCACTATAATGAACAAGCTGGTTTTAGAAAAGGCAGAGGAACCAGAGAACAAATTGCCAACATTTGCTGGATCATGGAAAAAGCAAGAGAGTTCCGAAAAACATCTATTTCTGCTTTATTGACTATGCCAAAGCCTTTGACTGTGTGGATCACAAGAAACTGTGGAAAATTCTGAAAGAGATGGGAATACCAGACCACCTGACCTGCCTCTTGAGAAACCTATATGCAAGTCAGGAAGCAACAGTTAGAACTGGACATGGAAAAACAAACTGGTTCCAAATAGCAAAAGGAGTATCAAGGCTGTATATTGTCACCCTGCTTATTCAACTTATACGCAGAGTACATCAGGAGAAACGCTGGGCTGGAAGAAGCACAAGCTGGAATCAAGATTGCTGGGAGAAATATCAGTAACCTCAGATATGCAGATGACACCACCCTTATGGCAGAAAGTGAAGTGGAACTCAAAAGCCTCTTGATGAAAGTGAAAGATGAGAGTGAAAAAGTTGGCTTAAAACTCAACATTCAGAAAATGAAGATCATGGCATCTGGTCTCATCACTTCATGACAAATAGATGGGGAAACAGTGTCAGACTTTATTTTTTTGGGCTCCAAAATCACTGCAGATGGTGACTGCAGCCATGAAATTAAAAGATGCTTACTCCTTGGAAGGAAAGTTATGACCAACCTAGATAATATATTGAAAAGCAGAGATATTACTTTGCCAACAAAGGTCTGTCTAGTCAAGACTATGGTTTTTCCAGTGGTCATGTATGGATGTGAGAGTTGGACTGTGAAGAAAGCTGAGCACTGAATAATTGATTCTTTTGAACTGTGGTGCTGGAGAAGACTCCTGAGAGTCCCTTGGACTGCGAGGAGATCCAACCAGTCCATCCTAAACGAGATCAGTCCTGAGTGTTCACTGGAAAGACTGATGCTGAAGATGAAACTCCAATACTTTGGCCATCCATGCGAAGAGTTGACTCATTGGAAAAGACTCTGATGCTGGGAGGGATTGGGGGCAGGAGGAGAAGGGGACGACAGAGGATGAGATGGCTGGATAGCATTACTGACTTAATGGACATGAGTCTGAGTGAACTCTGGGAGTTGGTGATGGACAGGGAGGCCTGGTGTGCTGTGACTCATGGGGTCACAAAGAATCGGACATGACTGAGTGACTGAACTGAACTGATAATAGCCTTTGATTAGAAGATGCTATTGATTTTCTATATAAATACTATATTGACTCGGAGCATTTGACATCCAAAAGAAGAAGGCCATGACCCATGGTAGACAAATAAAGGACAGATCCTTCATAGTCTTTTTCGTTTCTGTCTCACACTCATTCAAATGTATTTTCGTCAAATATCCATGACTGCCTTTACAAAAGGTATTTAAATTATGGAAGCATTGGTGAGGCAAAGTGGAAATGAATGAGTTATTCTCTTCCAGCTTATTTTTAAATTAAATATGTAACTGAACTTTTATTGTGTAACTCTGATAAATTTATCAGAATTTGGTGCCCTCTGATAAATTTATAGCTATCTAATTTCTACTAGAGGGTTTCCCTGGTGGCTCAATGGTAAAGAAGCTGTCTGCCAATGCAGGAGACATGGGTTTGATCTCTTGGTCAGGAAGATCCCCTGGAGAAGGAAATGGCAACTCACTCTAGCATTCTTGCCTGGAGAAGTCCATGGACAAAAGAGGCAGGCGAGCTACAGTCTATGGGGTCACAGGAATAGGACATGACCTAGCAACTAAACAAAAAAACCAATTTTTACTAGACACACCCCACACTTGCAGTATAAGCTAAGTTTAAACATTGTCCTGTTAAAGTGTTGCACTCAATATGCCTGAAAATCTGGAAAACTCAACAGTGGCCCCAGGACTGGAAAAGGTCAGTTTTCATTCCAATCCCAAAGAAAGGCAATGCCAAAGAATGTTCAAACGACTGCACACTTGCACTCATCTCACATGCCAGCAAACTAATGCTCAAAATTCTCCAAGCCAGGCCTCAACAGTACATGAACTGTGAACTTCCAGATGTTCAAGCTGGATTTAGAAAAGGCAGAGGAACCAGAGATGAAATTGTCAACATCTGTTGGGTCATACAAAAAGCAAGAGAGTTCTAGAAAAAAACATTTACTTGTGCTTTACTGACTATGTTGAGCCTTCCCTGATGGCTCAGATGGTAAAGCATCTGCCTGCAATGCGGGAGACCTGGGTTCGATCCCTGGGTTGGGAAGATCTCCTGGAGAAGGAAATGGCAACCCACTCCAGTACTCTTGCCTGGAGAATCCCATGGACGAAGGAGCCTGGTAGGCTACAGTCCAGGGGGTCACAAAGAGTCGGACATGACTGAGCGACTTCACTTTCACTTTACTGACTATGTCAAATCTTTTGACTGTGTGGATCACAACAAACTGTGGAAAATTCTTCAAGAGATGGGAATACGAGACCACTACCTGTCTCCTGAGAAATCTGTATGTAAGTCAAGAAGCAACAGTTAGAACTGGATATGGAACAATGGATTGGTTCTAAATTGGGAACGGAGTACATCAAGGCTGTATATTGTCACCCTGCTTATTTAACTATTATGCAGAGTACATATGCAAAATGGCAGGCTGGATGAAGCACGAGCTGGAATCTAGATTGCTGGGAGAAATATCAATAACCTCAGATAGGCAGATGACACCACCCTTATGGCAGAAAGCAAAGGGGAACTAAAGAGCCTCTTGATGAAAGTGAAAGAGGAGAGTGAAGAAGTTGGCTTAAAACTCAGCATTCAGAAAATTAAGATCATGGCATCTGGTTCCATCACTTTATGGCAAATAGATGGAGAAACAATGGAAACACTAACAGACTTTATTTTCTTGGGCTCCAAAATCACCGAAGATGGTGACTGTGGCCATGAAATTAAAAGACGCTTGCTCCTTGGAAGAAAAGCTATGACTAACCTAGACAGCATATTAAAAAGCAGAGACATTATTTTGCCAAGAAAGATCTGTGTAGTCAAAGCTATGGTTTTTCCAGTAGTTACATATGGATGTGAGAGTTGGACTATAAAGAAAGCTGAGTGCTGAAGAACTGATGCTTTTGAATTGTGGTGTTGGAGAAGACTCTTGAGAGTCCCTTGGACTGCAAGGAGATCCAACCAGTCCATTCTAAAGATCAGTCCTGGGTGTTCATTGGAAGGACTCATGCTGAAGCTGAAACTCCAGTATTTTGGCCACCTGATGGGAAGTATTGACTCTTTGGAAAACACCCTGCTGCTGGGAAAGACTGAAGGCAAGAGGAGATGGGGATGACAGAAGATGAGATGGTTGGATGACATCACTGACTTGATAGACATGAGTTTGAGCAAACTCCAGGAGCAGGTGATGGCCAGGGAAGCGTGGTGTGCTGCAGTCCACAGGGTCTCAGAGAGTTGGATATGACTGAGCTACTGAACTGAAACGTTGTCCAAAGAAAAATATCTATTTGCATTGATTTATTACTCAAATTGTTGATCTTCATTAGAGAGAAGCCTAGTCTTTTAAACCTCCATGTAAGGTAGGGTTTTGTTGGACTTTGATTACCAAGATTTCTCTCTAATTTCGTCCACTGGTTTCAATACTGGACCCATACAATAATAGGAAGTTATGTCCTTTTGTTTTGTACCTATGTTTTAGATATCTTCCTGACATAGATATCTTTATAGAAAGCCATGTAGATGCCATCTCCTTGAAACGTCATTTTAATTTTTCTTTAAACTCTTTTTTCATTAAGGAAATTAGTAATATTAATTGCTCTTCTTGTTATAAAATGTAACATTCATTCAAGAAAATAATGCATAAATGACTACTTGTACAATCATTTTACACGGATTTTCCTTCTTTGAGAGAGATTATGAAACCTTTTCTCTGTGCTATACTGCAACACATGAGGTGTTTATCTGTTATCTATTTAGAGAAGGAAGTCATTCAACTTTTGTTCTACATTTACTGTTGTGCACTTACTTAATAGGATTTTCTCTGTAGCTCAGATGGTAAAGAATCTGCCTGCAATGCCAGAGACCCAGGTTCAATCCCTGGGTCAGGAAAATCCTCTGGAGAAAGGAGTAGCAGTCCACTCCAGTGTTCTTGCCTGGAGAATCCCATGGACAGAGGAGCATGTTGAGTCACAGTCCATGGGGTCGCAAAGAGTCAGACACGACTGAGCAACTAACACTACTCCGTTCCGTTCAGTTCAGTCGCTCAGTCGTGTCCGACTCTTTGCGACCCCATGAATCGCAGCACGCCATTAGCCAAGATCCTGTCTCTTATACACATCTAGATGTGTATAAGAGACAGATTAATTGCTCTTCTTGTTATAAAATGTAACATTCATTCAAGAAAATAATGCATAAATGACTACTTGTACAATCATTTTACACGGATTTTCCTTCTTTGAGAGAGATTATGAAACCTTTTCTCTGTGCTATACTGCAACACATGAGGTGTTTATCTGTTATCTATTTAGAGAAGGAAGTCATTCAACTTTTGTTCTACATTTACTGTTGTGCACTTACTTAATAGGATTTTCTCTGTAGCTCAGATGGTAAAGAATCTGCCTGCAATGCCAGAGACCCAGGTTCAATCCCTGGGTCAGGAAAATCCTCTGGAGAAAGGAGTAGCAGTCCACTCCAGTGTTCTTGCCTGGAGAATCCCATGGACAGAGGAGCATGTTGAGTCACAGTCCATGGGGTCGCAAAGAGTCAGACACGACTGAGCAACTAACACTACTCCGTTCCGTTCAGTTCAGTCGCTCAGTCGTGTCCGACTCTTTGCGACCCCATGAATCGCAGCACGCCAGGCCTCCCTATCCATCACCATCTCCCGGAGTTCACTCAGATTCACGTCCATTGAGTCCGTGATGCCATCCAGCCATCTCATCCTCAGTCGTCCCCTTCTCCTCCTGGCCCCAATCCCTCCCAGCATCAGAGTCTTTTCCAATGAATCAACTCTTCGCATGAGGTGGCCAAAGTACTGGAGTTTCAGCTTTAGCATCATTCCTTCCAAAGAACACCCAGAGCTGATCTCCTTCAGAAAGGATTGGTTGGATCTCCTTGCAGTCCAAGGGACTCTCAAGAGTCTTCTCCAACACCACGGTTCAAAAGCATCAATTCTTTGGCGCTCAGCCTTCTTCACAGTCCAGCTCTCATATCCATACATGACTACTGGGAAAACCATAGCCTTGACTAGATGGACCTTAGTCAGCAAAGTAATGTCTCTGCTTTTGAATATGCTATCTACTACTACTTAATAAATAAGTAAACATGTCTAGCTCCAAAAATTAGTCATAAGATTAAGAATAAAATTAAATTAGTGATAAATTCAGGTAGACACTTCTAAGTAATGTTTAATACCCTGTATTTCTGCCAACTGAAACACTTCTCTCCACCAAAAGATTCTTGCTGTATGCAAGGTTCTTGTGAAAATGAATCACACTCATGCCACTACTGATTTGTACCTGCCAATTTATGATTACTGGTATTTAAGATAATTATGCATAATCACAATTCAGAATACAAACAGTCACACAAAAGCAAAACAGGATGGATTTGATATGTATCATACGTACCCAAGACAGCCAGTCTTATTTGCCTTCTGGTTATAAAAACGTTTACTCCAATAGAGCCAACAGCTAACTCTGGTATAACTTTAACTGTAGTTTAGGACAACACTCTCCTCCATAACAATTATCTACATTGTTTAGTTATTAACTTACTTCTTGCAGGAATAAAACTGGAGATTCCATTCAGTCAAAACCAGGCAACTAGCTTTTACTATATATACTTACAACATATTTACATAGAGAATATATAGGGCATATAAGCATACTTGCAACTTTTAGATCCCTTATCCTGGTTTAAGCTCATTTTCTAAATTCTGTCTTATAATAAGAAGAAGAACAAACAGCATCAGAAGGTGACTTACAGTTTAGATAACTGCTGTCTCTTAGGACTGGTGACTATGTAACTGTGCTGTTACATACAAAGATGAAAAAATCAACAAACAATGCAGTAAAAACAGTCACTGGAAACTTCTCTTTCAGATTAGATGGCTTAAAGCTCCTTGTGTATCTCAGGGTATTTTAATGTTAATTATTGCACATTTATATAAAATAGATATAAAATAAGCCTAATAGTGGTAGGGTTAATCACTCTCTAACAAATTGAATAATCCCCGAATTCTTCTGCCCCTTCTCTGTGATCCCACACCTGGCCCTTGATTGGGAAGAAGAATTCATAGTGTAGGACACCAGAGATAGATCAATTCATTACTCCTACAAAGTCACCTCTGCCTATATTTCCCTCTCTTTGGTCTCCATCCACCAGCTTCATTCCAATCTCCTTTAGTGACAGAGTGCCTGGCATTTAGCCCCCATTAGACTAAAAAGGGTTCGTCAGGTTGAAAAATGTCAGACACAAGTTAATATTGAACAATAAGTGTATAAAGGATGCTAGAAACTTAAACGCCAGTAATGGCAATACTATATTTGATACAGTACACCAATGCATCTTCATGCTTACTCATCTTTGGAGCCTGATGGTACAGCAGCTTGCATTTTGAGCAACTGCCTGATATGCCCAGATCCTAAGGTTTCTCCCACCGAGGAGAGAAACACAATACCTAGCATTAAGGCTAAGCCAACACGTTAAGTGATCCTTGAAGAAAGAGACTGTGACTAAACTGAAATGCCTGCAGAGAGGAAGGACAAGTAGACAATAGCTTCTCCAGTCTAAGGGACTGGGTGAGAAAAACTGGCAGAGCCAGAAGGAGAAGGTCAGATCTGGGCGTCCCCATCGCCCTTCTTCAATGGTGGAAAGTACAGAAAAGGGAATGTATTAGAAACACCCAGATAAGTGTAAGATAATCTGAGAACACAAAAGTGTGTGGCCTACATTCTGAGGCCTCTGGTAGGAGTCAGCGTGGTGACATTACAAATATGGTTCAGTGGTGAAAAGGGTGGGTGAAGAGGATTAGAGAGGTAAGAAAGATCAACACAGCACTCCTGCCATTCCCTCTTCTTTAGACCAGGAGCTCTTAGAAGGTGTCGAGGAGGGCTAATACAGGCTGGATTTGGGGACTGGACCAAGAGCTGGTGTATGAGGATGCCTCAAGTGCAATAAGCATACTATTGCATCAGCATGGTAACAAACACAGGAGTCATTCTGACCCAGTAGGGTCCAGAAGCTGTACACGTATGGGTCTCTGGCACCATCACCTCTTTCCTCCTCAAGTTCACATAAGCCCCTACATGCCCAGAAGCCATGTTGTCAAGAAAGAAATCTAAAAAGCTGAACATTTAATTGAAAAAGAGTGAATCATTTAAAAGTAACATGGAGCACTTGTATCTTGTAAAAGTGATACAAAGTAACTTCATCACCTCTTGCTATATCACCCAGAGGCGGGAGCTCAGGAGGCAGGCGGGAGGTCAGGAGGGTTAGAATGCTTCAGCCATCCTTGCACTGAGTACATGGAAGTATTGAGCAGAATGTGCTTTTCTTCACAGGGAGCAAAAGGGATGATCGACCACTGCTTGCTTCAGTCTGGGAAAGGGAAAAAAAAAAAGAGTGAGGATGTCGGTACCCAACCTTCTGATTCTGTGTCATTGTTTCTATCCTCAACCTCCTTTTTTAAACTGTCCTCTTTCAATTTGGCATGGTTTGGCTGGCTGTAAACTGGGAGAGGTTTGGCTGACAAGACAAGAGTGGCTCTCTTTGATGCCTTTGGTTGTAAAGTTTTTTTAGTTAAAAAACACTCTAGCAGCTGCCAGCTTCTTACCAAAAAACCAAACCACAAAACCAAATGCCATTTTTCACAGCTGTATGAATCATTCTTTTTTCCTTTTTATTCTAAAGTCTGTTTGAAGCTAGTTTTTGTTCTCTTATATTGCTTTTTTCCCTTAAAAAAAGTGGCACCTATGAAAACTTGCCTGGGCAAAAGAAAGGAAGGAGAGGTATTACAGTTAGTTTTAATCAACCAGCTCCTCCCAAAATCGGTAAAGAAACAGATGATCTGTACAACACTATAATCCATTAAGACCTAATGATATTTATAGCCCAGGACACCCAACAAATGCAGAATACACGTTTTCAAGTACATGTGGTATATTCACCAGTATAAAGCATTTGCTGAGCCAAGAAACAAACCTCAGTATATTTAAACGATTTGCAATTATGCAGAATGTACTCTAACTGCAATGAGGCCCAACTAGAAATTAGTGACAATAAGATATTCAGAGAAAATTAACTACTTGGAAATAAATGCACTTCCAGATAGTTCATGGGTGAAAAATCACCAGGGAAAATAGAAAATCTTTTAAACTTTATGTTAATGAAAATACATCATATGAATATTTGTTGAATCCTGCTAACATTAGTCGGAGAAGGCGATGGCACCCCACTCCAGTACTCTTGCCTGGAAAATCCCATGGACGGAGGAGCCTGGTAGGCTGCAGTCCATGGAGTTTCCAAGAGTCGGACACAACTGAATGACTTCGCTTTCAC
This sequence comes from Oreotragus oreotragus, assembly GCA_006410675.1. Lineage (NCBI taxonomy): Eukaryota > Metazoa > Chordata > Mammalia > Artiodactyla > Bovidae > Oreotragus > Oreotragus oreotragus. The sequence continues at coordinate 268,423 of SJYX01004593.1, read as the reverse complement.
TTTTCCCTTTCATGCATTGGAGAAGGAAATGGCAACCCACTCCAGTGTTCTTGCCTGGAGAATCCCAGGGACAGGGGAGCCTGGTGGGCTGCTGTCTATGGGATCGCACAGAGTTGGACACGACTGAAGTAACTTAGCAGCAGCAGCAGCAGCAGCTAACATTAGTGCTTACAGGAAATTAACATTGGTACCTACTGTTGCATAACTTAGAGTGACTGATTTTCATCAGATTTTTCAAGATTAGCTACCTTCTCTAATTTAGAGAAGACTGTCAGTGGAAATGTAGGTAAATCCTGAAAATTAATATAACGTGCCTGTAAAAGGAATTTTTAAAGCAAATACTAGGGGGAAGGGATAGTTAGGGAGTTTGGAGATGGACAGGTACACATTGGTATATTAAAAATGGCTAACCAAAAGGACCTATTGCATAGCACAGGGAATTCTGCTCAGTGTTATATGGCAACCTGGATCGGGGGGAAGTTTGGGGAGAATGGATACATGTACATGTATGGCTGAGTCTCCTTACTGTCCACTGGAAACTATGAAAACATTGTTAATATACTCCAATACAAAAAAGAAAGCTTTTTTTTATAAAAGTAAATGCTAGGATTAAATGTATTATAACAACATTTGGGGATATATTTTCTTCAGTGTTTAAGTATCTGTGAAATGTTGCTGTAAATCAATAAAAAATGTGATATACACTCAGATATTTGGTGAGTGTTTAATGGAATTTGTCTAATGCACAAAGCAAAGTTAAATTAATGATACACAGATGAAAAACCTTACTTATTTACATAGCAGGCAGTTTATCAATATTATTTGGTACAAAAATTCTCACAGAGCTAGTGCTTTATACATACGAAATATTCACAGCACAGACTGAAACAGTAGCAGTATTGTGCAGATGGAAATTCATTAGTTTAGATTCTAGATTGAATTAAAGGGGAAAGTAGATTTTCTGGTGTAGTAATTAGTAAACACTGGTCATTTTTATAAATACTCAGTGATTTTTTAGGGCTTTTGGGGTACTAGAGTATTGCTTTTCATGCTTTCTGATATTCAGGTTCACAGATTACTAGTGAATAAGTACCATGGGCTTCCCCGGTGGCTCAGCAGTAAAGATTCTGCTTGTCAATGCAGGAGACACAGGTTCAATCTTTGGGTCAGAAAAAGTCCCTGAAGAAGAAAGTGACTACCCACTCCAGTATTCTTTCCTGAGATAATCCCACGGACAGAGGAGCCTGATAGTCCATGGAGGTGCAAAACAGTCGGACACTATCGAGTGATGAAACAACAACTGTCACTTGGCAAAAAAAGAGGGGATTTGAACCTGTGCACAGGACTTTTTATGAAACTTCATTAGCTAAATTATAACCAGAAGGTCCTCTTTCAATAGTTAACATTAATATTTTTTTCTCCTCTATAGACCCAGGTCAAATCATACCTCCTTTAGGCAGGCTTCATTAACATCCTCTCCCCATCCCCAGACACAGGAGCTCTGGAGTTCCTGTTAGCGGCCCTATGTTTCTTTGTACTTCCCATATTCCTTGATGTGAGGTTATCAAAGTACCTGTCGTTCTGATTTGTACATTGTAAGTGTTAACAATACTTGGGAATAAATAACAAATATAATAATAACAATGACTAATATATACTGACCCCAGAAATGGGGGTGACAGACTTTTTATAGTTCATTATTATCCATCCTAAAAAAGGTTAAGTTTTGTGGCTGCAGTGTGCCGTGAGAGCACCTCCCAATCCCAGAAGTCCTTGATGCCAGCTTGAGAAGCACACTTAGAGTTTGCCTAACACACGGTATAAGGGTTGTTATTTGTTGTTCAGTCGCTAAATCATGTCCTACTCTTTGGGACCCTGTGGGGTGCAGCATGCCAGGTTCTCCTGTCCTTCACTATCTGCCAGAGTTTGCTCAGATTCATGCCCGTTGAGTCAGTGATGCTGTCCAGCTAGCTCATCCTCTGCTGTCCCCTTCTCCTGTTTTCTTCAATCTTTCCCAGCATCAGGGTTCAGTACCTGGTATAGTGGAGGGCTCAACGAGATTCAAGAAAGAATGGTTATTCACATTTTAAAATAATTGAAAAATGCCAAAATAAAATAGTATTGTGTGATGTGTGAAAATTTGATGTAGTCACCATTTTGATGTCCCTAAAGAAAGGTTTTTTGAAAGAGAGCCACATTTATTTGTTTGTATTTTGTCTGTGGCTGCTTTCATGGGAAATGGAATAAAATAGTTGCTATAACAAGGGAAATCCCTGATGGTCCACTGGTTAGGACTCTCTACTTCCACTGCAGGTGGTATGTGTTCAATTCCTGTTTGGAAAACTGAGATCCCACAAACCACATGGCATGGCCAAAAAAAAAAAAAAATTACTCTAAAAGAAATTGTATGATTACAAAGCCTAAAATATTCACTATCTGGCTCTTTTTAGAAAAGTTTGCCAATCCCTAGTATAGTGATTTATCATGTCAATATGGTATATCAAGCTTTCTCTCAAACGTTTTATTGTGTGAATCTGACTTTAAAAATCTCATAGGCAGAATGGAAAGACAGGAAAGACAATAAACACATCCAATGCTGCATATTATTTCACTAGGCTGTAGATTTTACCTCACATGGATCACTCCATTTCATGATCTCTGACTGAACAGTGAATTCTGGATAACCATCATAAAAACAGAGGATACAACCTATAGGTGGATTTGTGTGATTTTATCAGCACTTGTGAGTGATAACTTACTGTTAACTGTCCTACTGAGAGTAATTAAAAAGCAAAGATGGCATGTCTTTTTGGAAGCACCTCTTACCTTGCAGGCTCTCAATAAATATCAGGAATTCAGCCATTTTTAAAGCACTTAAAAATAACACAACAGTATTTGTCCTATCCTAATGTAGGGCATTTTGTGCCCTGTGGATGGTATGGAGGGATAATACAACTGTGAATTAAAAATGAGAGGCATGGATAAGCAGAGAAAAAAGGACTACAAAATAGGAGTTTGGAGGCTCAACATTTTTCCTTTAACAAAAAAGCTAGTCTGAACAGAAATTGTTATTACTTGGTTGATTTTTCAAAATAAAATAATGATTTCTTGTGACTGAAGCAGCAAGAACTCAAAGAAAAAGAAAATAGAGTGTAGCTAAACCTTTACCAATGCTTTCTCTTTTGAAGTCTTTTGTTGTGGTGGCAGAAAGGAAACTGGAAGCTGTGAGTTAGGAAAGAGGTTAATGCTGAAATCCATCATCTTCCATGAGTCTGAGAGAGGTTCAAGAACAATGTGAAACAGGTAAAAATCTCTCACATTAATACATTTTAATGACTCCAACTGCTCTGAAAATATCATTTAGATAAGAATAGATAAGGAGTATTGAGTATGAAATTATGAAGTAGTAATTTATTCATAACACTCAGAATATTTCTATGTAGTATTGTCAATTCCTACATTGTCCCTAATATGTTCTTTTTCTTATGAGAAACACTGATCAAATTCATATGAAATAAATTAAACCTGGATAAAGGATTTTACTCTTTTCTATTCAGATGCTATAGTGATAACAATAAATTATCCCCTAGTATTCAGTCTTATCTTCAGCATGTGTCTTCTCCTTTCTTCTATCCTTCTCTAAGTCTCTTCTTTAAGCTACAGACTAGAAAAAAAAAGAGATTCTCAGAACCTTGTGAAAAGAATTATGTGATCAGCAGAATCCTAAAATGCTACCTTTTTGCTTTGAGTGTAATGGGGGCTCTCTTGGTGGCGTTAGTGGTAAACCTGCCTGCCAACGCAGGAAACACAAGAGACGCAGGCTCAGCCCCTAGGGCGGGAAGATCCCCTGGAGGAGGGCATGGCAACTCACTCCAGCGTTCTCACCTGGAGTGTCTCATTGCACAGAGGAGCCTGGCCGTCTACAGTTTATAGGGTCCAAAGAGTCAGACTTGACTGAAGCAACTTAGCACGCACATGTGTGTGATGAGCTGTTACGTCTGTAACCATGTTATGTCACAGAACAAGTGGGGTTTTACAGAGGTAATTAAGATTGAGTTGGTAATGGACAGGGAGGCCTGGCGTGCTGGTATCCAGGGGGTCGCAAAGGGTCGGACACGACTGAGCAACTGAACTGAACTGAGGGAGACTTTGGAATGCAGGAGACCCGGGTTCAATCCCTGGGTTGGGAAGATCCCCTGGAGAAGGCAATGGCACCCCACTCCAGTACTCTTGCCTGGAGAATCCCATGGAGGGAGGAGCCTGGTAGGCTACAGTCCATGGGGTCGCAAAGAGTCAGACACGACTGAGTAACTACACTTTCACTTTCACTTTCAGGGAGACTATATCAAGTTGCCCCTAATGGAATCACAGGTGCTCTTTAAAAGCAGAGTTTTCTTTAACTGATAGAAAAAAAAAGTGAGTGTAATGGGGGCTCTCTTGGTGGCGTTAGTGGTAAACCTGCCTGCCAACGCAGGAGACACAAGAGACGCAGGCTCAGCCCCTAGGGTGGGAAGATCCCTTGGAGGAGGGCATGGCAACTCACTCCAGCATTCTCGCCTGGAGTGTCCCATGCACAGAGGAGCCTGGCCGTCTACAGTTTATGGGGTCCAAAGAGTCAGACTCGACTGAAGCAACTTAGCACGCACATGAGTGTGATGAGCTGTTTAAGAGTGGAGGGATTCAACTCACTGTTGCTGCTTTGAAGGTGAAAGGGACTACAGAGAGCTTCCAAGAGCAGAGTGGGTCCTGGCTGTCAGCCAATTTGAGATATTTGTCTTTTGTGGTTAGCAGTAATCTTTTGGTGTTTGAGTACACGTTGTTTTCATTTGTTTGTTTCCCAGCAAAAACTCCTATATAGCCTAGCTCTTCCCTTATTTCTTTGGAGTAATTCCTCAGAGCTATCTGAAAGGCTGTCTCCCAGGCTCTGGCCCTCAGTGTGCGTGAAGGTGTGCTAAGTCACTTCAGTCATGTCCAGCTCTTTGTGACCTTATGGACTGTTACGCTCCTCTGTCCATGGGATTCTCCAGTCAAGAATACTGAGGGGGCTGCCATGCCCTGCTCCAGGGGATCTTCCCAACCCAGGGACTGAACCCACATCTCTTGCATCTCCTGCAATGGCAGTCAGACTCTTCACCACTAGCGCCATCCAGGAAGCCCATGGTCCTCAATATGGGCCCCTAATGAGACATAACTTGCAACTTTTAGATTGTGTGTTTTTCTACAGTTGACATTATGTTTGTATTATATTCATGTTTTCAACTTTTTGAAAATGATATCTAAAATATAATTAAATCCACTTGAGATTTCACACTTAACTTTTTATAATTTTATTTTGATTGATGATTTTTAACTTTGAGATTTTACTACAGCATAAAGAGTGTTTAGCTTGTCTTTTTAAACTATTAGCTTTAAAAATTTTAAAGGAAACACTTATAATTTGATGACTACCTTGCTCTTGGTCTTGGACATTCCTGTAATGTTAGATGAGAGGAAAAGATCATATTTCTCCAAATCAGTTGGTTAATTTAGGTTTTTACTCTGTTTCAACATAAAAATCACCAGATCTATTTCTTGGTAATTTATCATTGTCTTGTTTTAAATTTGCAACAGTACTTTCCAATAAGTAAATTCACTGATAGCTTTGATATCAACATTCCTTCTTATCATTTTTTGCTTGTTTGTGTGTTTTTGGCTGCACCGGACATTTGTTACAGCCTGTGGGCTTTCTAGTGGCAGCATGCAGGCTCTCTATGCCCAGGGACATGTGGATCTTAGTTCCCAGATCAGGGAGCAAACAAACCTGCATACCCTGCATTGGAAGGCAGTCTCTCAACAACTGGACCACAAAGGGAAGTCTCCCTTCTAATCACTTTTTCTTTGAAGAAAATTGAGACAGCATACTTTTTGAGTATGATATGCTACTTATTTCCATAGAGTGTCAAAGAGTTGGACATGACTGAAGCAACTTAGCATGCACACACTCATGCTACTTATTTAAGAGCAACTATAATTGGGTAAGTGAGACCTGGTCCTAAAGAAAGAAGAGTAAGTATCAATGATTGAATGTAGAATGTGATCAGCAGGAGCAATAAGTAAATAGAGATATTAGTAGTAAATAGAGATATTAGTAGTAAAAAGAAATTTATTTTTAAATTATTTTTCATAGGGAAAATGACCTAATTATTTTTAATAAATTACACTTGGAAAAGGAACAGTAAAATATGTATATATTTTGCTTTACCTTTAGATTTATCTTTCATTTTTATGTATACAATAAAATCAGTTACAGTATTTTAGATGACTTGAATACCTAGATCAAGTTATATTTTGTCAAGTAATATTGAAATTTTTTGTGCCTTTCTTATTCTGGAGAGAGATTTTATCAGATGAATAGAGTAGTTGGTCTTGGTTAGTCAGTAACTCTTCATGATCATCAATTTTCCCCAGTAAGTCTTCAACACCAATCTATAATTTAAGTAATTACTATGGTATTAGCTTAATTGTTCAGCCAGGAAACTTTTTCTAACCAGTTACTGACAAACAAAAACAATAATAGGATATTAGTCATTTTTATTTCAAAAATAGCAATTAAATTCAGCAAATTACAGGTTAAATTTCTTTGTTACATGATCAATGCAAAAGCTGAGATCCTGTTATAGATGCCATTGAACTAGTCTTTTCCAGACAAACATGGAATTAAAAGTAGAAACTGCTATTGAATAAAAACCAGGTTTTTACATTGTTTTACAAGAAAATAGTTTAATTAACAAATATTATGTTAATTAAGATATATGTAGAGTACATCATGAGAAACACTGGGTTGGATGAAACACAAGCTGGGATCAAAGATTGCTGGGAGAAATATCAATAACCTCAGATATGCAGATGACACCACATTTATGGCAGAAAACAAAGAACTAAAGAGCCTATTGATGAAAGTGAAAGAGCAAAGTGAAAAAGTTGGCTTAAAACTCAACGTTCACAAGACTAAGATCATGGTATCTGGTCCCATCATTTCATGGCAAATAGATGGAATATTTTGTCAAGTAATATTGAAATTTTTTGTGCCTTTCTTATTCTGGAGAGAGATTTTATCGATGAATAGAGTAGTTGGTCTTGGTTAGTCAGTAACTCTTCATGATCATCAATTTTCCCCAGTAAGTCTTCAACACCAATCTATAATTTAAGTAATTACTATGGTATTAGCTTAATTGTTCAGCCAGGAAACTTTTTCTAACCAGTTACTGACAAACAAAAACAATAATAGGATATTAGTCATTTTTATTTCAAAAATAGCAATTAAATTCAGCAAATTACAGGTTAAATTTCTTTGTTACATGATCAATGCAAAAGCTGAGATCCTGTTATAGATGCCATTGAACTAGTCTTTTCCAGACAAACATGGAATTAAAAGTAGAAACTGCTATTGAATAAAAACCAGGTTTTTACATTGTTTTACAAGAAAATAGTTTAATTAACAAATATTATGTTAATTAAGATATATGTAGAGTACATCATGAGAAACACTGGGTTGGATGAAACACAAGCTGGGATCAAAGATTGCTGGGAGAAATATCAATAACCTCAGATATGCAGATGACACCACATTTATGGCAGAAAACAAAGAACTAAAGAGCCTATTGATGAAAGTGAAAGAGCAAAGTGAAAAAGTTGGCTTAAAACTCAACGTTCACAAGACTAAGATCATGGTATCTGGTCCCATCATTTCATGGCAAATAGATGGAAAAACAGTGGAAACAGTGACAGACTTTTTTTTTCTTTAACTCCAAAGTCACTGCAGATGGTGACTGCAGCCATGAAATTAAAAGACACCTGCTCCTTGGAAGAAAAGTTATCACCAACCTAGACAGCATATTAAAACACAGAAACATTACTTTGCCAACAAAGGTCTGTCTAGTGAAAGCTATGGTTTTTCCAGTAGTCATGTATGGCTGTGAGAGCTGGACTATAAAGAAAGCTAAGCACTGAAGAGTTGATGCTTTTGAACTATGGTGTTGGAGAAGACTCTTGAGAGTCTCTTGGATGGCAAAGAGATCCAACCAGTCCATCCTAGAGGAATCAGTCCTGAATATTCATTGGAAGGACTGATGCTGAAGCTGAAACTGCAATACTTTGGCTACCTGATGCAAAGAACGGACTCATCTGAAAAGACCCTGATGCTGGGAAAGATTGAGGGTAGGAGGAGAAGGGGACGACAGAGGGTGAGATGGTTGGATGGCATCACCGGTCAATGGACATGAGTTTGCATAAACTTTGGGATATGTGATGGCCAGGGAAGCCTGTTGTGCTGCAGTCCATGGGGTTGCAAAAAGTTGGACACGACTGAGTGACTGAACTGAACTGAAGGTATATCCTGGGAAGTCCCTGGCAGTCCAGTGGCTGGAACTGGGCACTTTCAGTGCCATAGTCCTGTGTTCTATTCTTGGTCCAGGAACTAAGATCCTACAAGCTATGCTTCGGGGGCCAAAAACAGTTAATAAATAAAAAGGATATTCTGATTTGTACTTTTTACCTGCAGTCACAGAACTGTATATTTGACTGGTGTTCCACTTGGAAACAATTTAGGATAGGGACCCAACCAGTTCCTAGGTTGGGTGTTGGTTGACCACATGATGAATATATAGGAAAGTACATCCTGAATTTCACTGGAAACTTGGGAAAGGAAGAAAGTAGACTAAACTATATGTGTATTTTTATACATATATGTTTTTATATATGATACACCCCAGATTACATTGAGAACCAACATTTCCATAATTATAAAAGTTTATTTTTTTGTCTACAGAACTTTTCTCAGAAGTGTAGACCCTAAGATCCTGGACAGAGTTGAAATTCTGTCCTGTCCTTATAATGATCCCCGTGAATTAACATGTGAAGAACTGATTAATTAGGTTGGTTTCAGATCAACAACTTATTTCCTGGTTAGGGAGGTAAGGGATCATGTATTTGCTTTAGCTGTAGAGTAGAAAATTCATTATTATACAGATGTTTGAAAAAAGTGTTGCTTAAAAAAACTATACTTATTTATTTTTAATTGATTGATGCTTGCCTTATAATATTGGTTTGATTTCTATCATATATCAACATGAATTAGCTCTAAGTATACATATGTTTATTTACCTATTACTGATAAAGTTTTCCTCAGCTGTCAATTCACTCAGCAGGGATAACTGAGGTAGGGATCAAATTTTCAATTTGCCAGGAATTCTCTGGCAGTCCAGTAGTTAGGGTTCCAGCTTTCACTGCTGTGGCCTTGGTTCCATCCCTGGTAAAGAAACTAAGATCCTGTGAGTTTCATGGTGAAGTTAAAAGAAAAAATTTTGATTGTCAATTCAAGGTATATCATTTTCTTTCAACTTAGACAGTTTTGTTCTAGTTAAAACAATTTGATTATGTGAAACAAACATTTAGTCAACTAAAAACTCAAAATTTAAAAGTCAAGACTATTTGTCCTGTGCTTGCTTTCTTCAAAAGAGGGCATTAGATGAAAGGAAATTGAGGGTCCTCATTGGAGAGATGAGGTCCTCATTATGGTCTTTGTGCTGGTCTGGATTTGCAGTGGTTGATATTTGACATCCACTGACTTACCTAACCCAGTCTACTCCAATCCATGCGTGTCTTGCTGGTGTTTGTCAGTGAAATCTATGGAAATTATGGTCTGTTTATCTTGACTAGGGCAGAACTAATTGCTTTTCCTATGTGTGCTATCCAGTTGGGCTTCCCTGGGGGCTCAGATGGTAAAGAATCTGCCTGCAATGCAGGAGATCTGGGATCGATCCTTGGGTCGGGAAGATCCCCTGGAGGAGGGAATGACTTCCCACTCAAGCACTCTTGCCTGGAGAATCCCATGGACAGAGGAGCCTGGCAGGCTACAGTCCATGGGGTTGCAAAGAGATGGACATGACTGAGCAACTACCAATTTCACTTTGATCGTAGGTTGCACCACAGACTTCTCATTTGTTCTGGATGTATCTCTGACTTGCTATCGTGGTCTGACTGCCTGTTTGAAGTGCTTTGCTATAAGAAATGCTTTGATTTCCTCATTGTAACCACCTTTTTGACTGTTTCCATCCGTAGCCTCAATACCATTACAATCTCCTCTCCCTTCCCCACTGTGAGGATGGTCTAATGTTACCAGAGTACAAAGTGGGAGATGGAGTCAAAGCTCCTGATTCCTGTTCTCCTTTCAACTTAGCTAATACCCAGCTCCCAGGATTTTAGTTCTGAGAGGTATCAGTTCAGTTCAGTTCAGTCACTCAGTCATGTCTGACTCTTTGCGACCCCATGAATCGCAGCACGCCAGGCCTTCCTGTCCATCACCATCTCCCGGAGTTCACTCAGACTTACATCCATCGAGTCCATGATGCCATCCAACCATCTCATCCTCGGTCGTCCCCTTCTCCTCCTGCCCCCAATCCCTCCCAGCATCAGAGTCTTTTCCAATGAGTCAACTCTTCGCATGAGGTGGCCAAAGTAGTGGAGTTCCAGCTTTAGCATCATTCCTTCCAAAGAAATCCCAGGGTTGATCTCCTTCAGAATGGACTGGTTGGATCTCCTTGCAGTCCAAGGGACTCTCAAGAGTCTTCTCCAACACCACAGTTCAAAAGCATCGATTCTTCGGCGCTCAGCTTTCTTCACAGTCCAACTTTCACATCCATACATGACCACAGGAAAAACCATAGCCTTGACTAGGCAGACCTTAGTC
>SJYX01004593.1:88445-256530 GCA_006410675.1 Oreotragus oreotragus | reverse complement strand
CTGGTGTATTCCTGGTGTGGTCCTGGTGTGTCCCTGGTGTGTTGCTGGTGTGGTCCTAGTGTGTTCCTGGTGTGTCCCTGGTATGTTGCTGGTGTGTTCCTGGTGTGTCCCTGGTGTGTTGCTGGTGTGTCCCTGGTGTGTTACTGGTGTGTCCCTGGTGTGGTCCTGGTGTGTTCCTGGTGTGGTCCTGATGTGTGCCTGGTGTGGTCCTTATTTGTTCCTGGTTTGTTGCTGATGTGGTCCTGGTGTGTTGCTGGTGTGGACCTCGTGTGGTCCTTTTCACCACCCTGCACCTACTCCCCATCCGTCCCCAGAGGGAGAACACCTAGGCTGTTTCTTTTTGCTTGGTGTTATGAGCAGCGGTATCCCAGGGATACCTGTGTAGTCTCTTTGTGCCAACACACAAGCATCTCTCTGGGGGGTGGGTGTTGTCCAGCAGGACTTCAGACCTTGAGGTCTGCACACCCCACTTTCAGTGACTATCGCCATCCTACTCACTCCCTGTGGTGATGGGCAACCGTCCTCATTCCTCTGTGTCTCTTTCTGTTCAGGACAGGGTTGTTTAGATTTTCTGGCAACCTCACATGAGAGAAGTGTATGTTGTGTCTTTAATTTTCCGATTGCTGGTGAGGCTATGCCCTCGTGGTCAGTGGCCATTGAGAGAAGGCCTGTGGTCACTCAGGGGGAAGGAGGGGGCCTGGGGAGTGCACCTGGGCCCCCGAGGCCAGAGCAGATGCTGTGTTAGTGACCAGGGGAGCCCTTGGAGCCACCGTTAGGGGGGCCTGTGGATGTAGTGTGCGTATCCTCAGCTCGTAAGGCTCTCCCGTTTCTATTAATAATAGCACTTGCCACCCATGACTGGCTCACCGTGCATCAGGCACTTTACCTAGTCAGACCTTATTTGATCCATTTGGAAATGCCTGTATTTATTATTCTGTTTTGCTGAAGAGGACACAGAGGGTCAGAGAGGTGCACCCACCTGCCTAAGGTCACAGAACTGGTAAGAGCGCTGCCTCCAGCCCCAAACCTTTCCCTCCAGGCGGCCCCTTCCACCTGCCCAACACTCCAAGAGGGGAGAAAATGGCTCGAGCTTTGCTTCCTCTTCCCTGGGCTGTGAGCGGAGAAATGATTTGTAAATGAAAAAGTCCAGCTTTACAAATAGTTCCCAGCTTTCTAAACAGGATTTCTGGGTCAGAAGACAGAAGGCTGTCCAGTGCCCCTCCCCAGGGCAGCTCAGGAAGGAGAGGGGGGTGGTCTCCCAGTTTCTTGTAGTTTTGGGGCAGGTTGTAGCCAGGTTGGGGAACAGTGCAAGGCTCCAGACACTGGCTGTGTCTCGGGTTTGGAAGCAGGAGGAACCGCTCTCCCTACTCCCTCCTGGCCCCTCCTCAGCCCTGTCTCACAATGTGGTGTTGGGGGGGGACGTTTCCAGGCACCCCCTTGACCCCCAGCAGCAGGGCTCCAGGAGCAGGTGCCTCCGCCCAGGTCCTAGGTGGGAAGGGAGGCTGGGAGGGGCAGCAGTCCGGGGACTGGCCCTCAGCCCAGTGGTGAGCTCTGAGCACAGTACGCACATGTCGAGTGAATAAAGGAAGGACAAGAAGGCTGAAAATTAAGAGCAAACAGTGCTTGCGCATTTGCCTCCTTCTGGTTTGGCTGGGTGGAGGGAGAGGAAGGAGACCAACAAAGCGGGTCCTTGGTGAGAAGGTGATACCTGGCCACACGGGCACCTTGCAGGTGCCTCAGCAAGGACCTGTCCATGGTCCCTGAACTGGGGAGAACCATGAAGCTGCACCAGAACCGGACGAGGTCTTCCTCAAGCTGCCCTGGCCTCCCGGGTCTCCTCCCTGCCTCCCAGTCTTTGTTGATTCTGGGCTATGGTGCTGAGGGTGACACAGAGCTCCAGCGTCTGGCTCCCTGGCACCTGGGCTGATGGTTTCTGGCCCCCAGAAGCCCAGGGCCATCTCCTCCCGTCTGGTCACCTCACTCCAGGCTCATTTTGCCTGATCTTGACCTTGGTGAGAAGCCCTTGGGCACCATCTGTGCCTGTTGATGTGGTCCCCACTCTGCCTGTGTCACGTGTGTTGTTGTGAGTCACCCACTGTGTCCTCAGGCTGATGGACGTTGGGAAGTTCAGTTCAGGGTTATTACAAACAGCTGTGCAAACGTTCCTTTACTGCAGAGCTTACCTGGGAGTGAAATCTCGAGCTCTGGGGAGGCCTATGTCCTTGGCCCCGTCCCCAGTGAGGATGGCATTGCACAGACAGCCAGGCCCTGCTTTGAGCCAATGCATTCCTTCTCTGACCCTCAGTCTCCTAGTCTGTAAAGTGGGCGATGAAGACAGGTGAAATGAAGACCTTAAGCTCTTCCCCAGGAGTGACCCTCCCTTCCTTTGAATCCACAGGGAAGCCGCTGGGGCCCAGTAGGCTGCGGGGGCGGAGGGATAGGGTGGGGTGCACCAGGTGTGGGTTTCACTTGTCCCAGGAGGATAAGCCCTGAATCTTTCTTCCAGGAATGACACTGCTGGGGTCAGGATGCTCTGAATCCCAGAGTTCACACTCCCGCTCCCTCAGGGGACTATATGAGCTTCCAACCCACCATCCTCTCAGGTGATGGGGACTGCGGCTGGGCCCACAGCAGAAGGGCACAGGGCCCTGCCCACAGTCTCTGCCGCCCCATCCGGGGCCCTTCCTGGTTCAGGGTGGCTGACACCCAGGGTGGGGCAAGGCCAGCACCTACTCCCTCTCCATGAGGCTGTCCGCCTGGGTTAGTGGTGCCAGGAGACCCTCCTGGGAACCATGCTAGGGAGAGAAGCAGAAATGGCACATCTGCGTCACAACCCCCCCCACACACCTATGTCACAGCCACACATTTCACAACCACGCGCCACACCTGTGTCACCCTGGCCCACCGGTCGGCACTCCTCTGCCTGCACACCCTTTAGTGTCTCCCGTCCTGTAGCGGCTCAGGGCCCTTGCACATGCTGTTCCTCCTGCTGGAAACATTCTTCCCTCCCTCCCTCCGCCTGCCTGATGCCCAACTTCCTTTGTGCATCAGCTCCGCCATTGGCACGGGAGGCCTCTCCCGGCCAACAGAGCTCGGGTGCACCCCTAGTCTCCGGCCCCGGCCCCACTTGGCCTCCTGTTTCAGCCCTGAGATGTCATCTCCTGTGTCCTTGGAAGGGACCTGAGCTGCTCCACCTGTGTCCTGGGGGAGCCGTGGGAGGAGACACTCCAGAAATGCCTGTCCAGTGGCCCCACATCTGATTCAGGAAGAAGGGAGACGTGGAGAAGGAGAAGACTTGCCCCAGATCCCCGTGAGCAGTAGCCCTGGTCTCGTCACCAATAGAAGCGCCACTTCTGAGCCCTGGCCGAGCAGACTTCTGGGTGCTGAGTGGGGATCCAGGGAATGGCACAGCCAGTGGTCAGCCTGGTGCTGCATATATAGCACCGGTGGGCTCCGACTCCCCACTTCCCTCCACACCCCCATCCATTGAAGGTGCAGGGGTCCCTTCAAGGTGATTTTGAGACGACCACTCTGGCCTCCAGCCCCGACTCCTCCAAGCCATTTCCCCTTCACCTGGCCTGGCCAGGTGGCTTCCACACTGGCCTCTCCTGCCTGTGCCAGTGACCCCACCTGGGACCAGTGCAACCGACAGCCCAGGACACAGCTTTGTCCTTCTCTGCCCAGAACCCTCTGCCTGGGAGACCGAATCCCTCCTTCTCGGAGCTCACCACCCCAGACCCAGGCTACCTCCCAGGGCTTTGCCTGTGGGGTTCCCTTGGCCTGGAAAGCCCTTTGCCGGGTACCTGCTCAGGTGACCCATTGGCTCCTGCAAGGCTCTGTGTGAACCTCACTCCTCCGTGAGGACAGCCCTGACCGTGTCTGGCTCATGGCACAGGCCCCACATGGCCACTTTCATTCCAGTGAAATCAGGTCACAGTGAAGCCAGAGAGCAGCCCAGATGGTGCAGAAGAAAAGGCTGCAGACGGCTGCCCTGGAGGGGCGGGGAGCTGGGGAGGGGGGCAGCCCCCGTTTGCCCTGATGCAGACCCCAGGACCCCAGACTGTGCATGGCCCTGGCCCTGCCCCTCTGTGGCTCAGCCTCACCCACTGGGAGCACAGGGGTGGGGGTGGGTGGGGGAAAGGCCCCGTGTCCAAGAAAACCCATCCTGTTCCTGCTCCAGACGGGCAGCCCTGCCCCCCAGGAGGAGTCCAAGGCTCTGTGTGTGACCTCAGCCCAGGCTCTCCATATCCTGGGCCTGTTTTCCTTCCGTCAAAACCAGGGGAGGGGATGGCATGGTCCCACGGCAGGCCCTCTGATTTGAGCAGCTATAAATACCACGCTCGGCGCTTATCTGCTAGGAAATCTGCCCGTGGAACCCACCCAGCCTTCCAATGTGCGTGTCATTCTAAGGATTGACCGCTGCACCTGCGCCGGCTGCACCCCAGACCTGGTGCCCCCCCTTCCTCTGTGGAGGGACTAGGGTTTCACACGGAGCAGCCGAGACCCAAAAATAGCAGCTGGCCACTCACAGGCCAACCGCCCAGGCCCCAAAAAGGAAGTGAGAGAAAGGTGGGCACTTTTGTTCTTTGTGCAGAAGAGAAGTGTTTCTGAGGACCTGCCAGGGCCCCGCCCCTGCCCCCGCCCCCCACTGGTTCTCTCTGGGTGGTTGGCTCCAGCTGTGATGCTCCAGCCACAACGAAGAGACAGAAGTCCAGTCATGCTCGCAAGGGCCAGGGCTGAGGCTGGCTCCAGGACTCTGTCCTCTGTCACTCTGTGGATTGCAGGGGTTCAAGGGGGTCGTGCTGACAGAACTGTGTAAAGAAAACCCCACGTGGGGCTTGCCTGGCCATCCAGTGGTGAGGATTCCGCGCGTCCACTGTAGAGGGCCTGAGTTCTATCCCTGGTCCGGGAACTGAGATCCTGCAAACTGCATGGCTGGGCCCAAAAAGGAAAAGGAAGCCCCATGGGGTCCTCCTGGTGACCCTCCAGGAGGGGACTCAGGGTAAATTCCTTTGTGAGGTGCCTTCATTTGTAGGTCAAAATAGTCATCCTACACAGAGTCAGACACAAATGAGTGTGCACACACATACGTATGTGTGCATACACACAGAGACACACGCGCACACACACAGACACATGCACAGGTGCACACACACACACACCTTCTTGGGTAGAACTACCCGGGATAATCCAGATTCAGACCTCGTGGTGAGCTTGGAGGAGCTTCTGCACAACCCCCTCCCTGAGAACAGTGATCCCTGCAAGGATGTTTGAAAGCAGAGACCTGGGGAGAGTGTGGGGGTACAGCTCTGGCCAGCCGTGCCCACATTCATTCAGCTTCTTGTTTTGGCTGCTCCGGCTCTATGTCCCCATCTGTCCATCTCCTGCCCAGACTCTCCCTGAGGCAACAACAGGGACCTGGGACAGGACACATCCTGCACAGCAGGAAGAAGAAGTAAATCCTGTGTGTCACCTGGGGTCGGGAGAAAAGTAGCTTAATTGGTGTGACTGTTAAACACAGACCCCAAATAATACGCGGTGCAGCTACACCCAGGTGTAAACTGCAAAAGCTGGACTGAAAATGCAGAACCCAAACTACAAGAAAGGTTATCTCCAGGATGGGACAAGGCACTGCTGGGCTTCTTCAGAGAAAGCGGGTCAGAAAAATATGGAGCAGACACAACCAGTTGTAAACAAGGCCCCTCTGGGGATTTCATCGATTTTTTCTTGCATGGCTCTGAATATTAAAACCTTCTAGGCATTTGTTCAACTCTTGATTTTTTTTTCTTTTATGGTGCTTTTGGTGTCGTGTCTAAAGTCTTTGCTTAACTAAGATTTTCTCATATATTTTTCTAGAAGTTTTGTACTTTTAGGTTTTACATCAAGGTCCGTGTTCCGTTTTGTGTTGATTTTTGTATATGGTATATTGGCAATATTTTGTATTAAATTTGTTTACTTGTTTACAGTAGGTCCTTGCTGATTATCTATTTTAAATATAGCAGTGTGTACATGTCAATCCTGAGCTCCCAATATATCCCTCCCCCTATTAATTTTTATGTATAAATCCAAGTTCTTCCTTTTTTTTTTTTTTTGCATACAGACTTCAATTTTTCCAGCACCATTTGTTGAAAGACTAGCCTTTCTTCACTGAGTTTCCTTTGCGCCTTTGTTGAAATTCACTTGTCCAGATCCGTGGGTCTATTTCTAAACTTTCTGTTCTGTACTATTGACCTAATTGTCTGCTGGATACCAATGCCACACTCTCCTTTTCACTGTTGCTTTAAACCAGCTAGTGTCCATTCTCCAACTGTGCTATATTTCAGAGTTATTTTGAATATTCTAGGTTCTTTGCATATCCATATGAGTAGCATACATATACATGTACATATTTCTCAATTCTATTGGTTCTCTCTCTCTGGAGAATGTTGACTAATACACCCAGTGTCTGGCACACAGGAAGTCATAAATGCTTGCTGAATGAATTAATAAGCTTCTCCGTTTGTTCATCCCGTACCCCTAGCACCTGACAGGCAGAACAGTAAATGTGGGTGTGCGTTTGTCCGGTTTAAGACCAGGAATCCACAGACAACGCTGTCCAGGGGCTCAGCTCCCTCGCTGGTCTAAACGTTCCGCCTTCGTGCCCCTTCACCCGCGGCTCTGGGCCAGCTTCCCTCGGAACTGCAACACTGCTACGTGGGGTGATTATGAAACCATAAAACCACAGGAGACCCATTTGTTTTACGAGGCAGGTCTCAGGGGCCATCTACTAGCTTTGCAGGCAGGAGGGTTTTGTTTTTGAAAACTGAAATTACAGAATAAGTGCCTAAAGAGGCAAGAGAGAGAACTTCACTATTTGGGTTCAAATTAGCAACCTGAGTATTCTGGGCTCCTGCTAGGAAAGGCGGGTGCTGTCTGGGAGGAGTGCCTGCAGGGCCGTGGGTTTCCTCCAAACCAGGCCCCCGTGCTCCTGGCATGAGAGGAGCAGCTGCGTGAAGACCAGACATCTAAGGGGCCACAGAGAGCGGGGCTCGTGGGCAAGCAGAGTGATGATGTTACTGGATGGGAAGACCTGCTGCCTGCTGGGGCACGGTGATGAGCTGACCCCAGAGGATCTCAGGCCCTGCTGCTAAGATTTTCTCATATATTTTTCTATATATGTGGGGCAGCACACGAAGGCAACCAGCGTCAGCATGGCCCCTAAAGTCTTGTGGGATTTACACTTCAATTACAATTAAGTAAAGTTACAAATTCAGCATCTCAGTTTCCTGATGTGCTGGACACCAAGTGGCTGGTGACTGTACTCAGACTGAAATAGACAGTCCATCTCCGACCACACGAGTCCCTGTGGACGGATGGTGCTCGGGGCTGCCTGTGTCTCCCCCAGTTCTTCTCATGTCCTTGGCTCCCCTGCTCCCCCCCACAAAGGGTTGGGACTCCCCAGTGGTCTGGGAATGGCTCTCTTCCATCCTCGGGGGGAAGAAGGTGATCTGGCCTCCAATGGCTGGGGCCCGGAGCCAGGTCATCTAGCTTTTAAACTTTTGATTGAGGTACCATCTACCAGTTCAGCCATTTTCAAGTGTGCATATCTGTGGCGTTCAGCACACTCACCTGCGGTGCTCCTGTCCCCTGAGTCTGGTTCCAGAATGTTCTGTCACCTCGGGAGGAGACCCAGTCACCACCTGTGCATCCCTCCCACGCCCCCCAGCCTCCAGCAATCACAAGTCTGCTTTCTGTCTCTGTTACCTTGTCATAAAAACAGAGCCATGCAATACATGATTGTCAAGTCCGGCTTCTCTCCTTAGGGTGACGTTTTAAGGTTTATTCATGTTGTAGGAGGAATCAGTACTTCATTCCTTTTTATGACTGAATAATATTCCAGTGTTCGGACTGACCACATTTGTGTACCCATTCATCAGTTGATTAGCGTTTAGGGGTTTCCACCTTTCGGCCACTCTGGATAATGCTGCTGTGAACACCTCGAATGAGTATTTGTTTTCAGTCCTTTTGGGTGTATACCTAAGAGTGGAAATGTGGGGTCATGTGGTCATTCTGTTTCACTTTTTGGAAAACTGTCAAACTATTTCCACACTGACTGTACCATTTTACATTCCTATCCGCAATGGAAGAGTTCTCATTTTTCCACATTCTTGCCAACACTTACTTACTATTTTTCCTTCAAAAGCAAACTATAAGTATCTTAGTGGGTGTGATATTTCACTGTGGTTTCAACTTGACTCCTTAATGACATTACACACTTTCATACGTTCACGTGCTTTTTGGCCATTTGTATATTCTGGGGGAAATCTCCAGTCAGGTCCTATATCCATTTAAAAATTGGGTTATTTGCCTTTTTGTTATTGACTTGTAGGAGTTCTTTTTGTATTCTCATCTGAGACTTCCCTGATGGCTCAGTGGTAAAAGAATCTGCCTGCAATGTAGGAGACTCAGGAGACCTGGGTTCAATCCCTGGCTCGGGAAGATGCCCTGGAGAATCCCAGGACAGAGGAGACTGGCGGGTTACAGCCCACGGGGTCACAAAGAGTCAGACACATGAGACTGAGCAGGCACATGAGACTTTTGCAGGCATCTTTTTCTACTCTGGATTGTTTTGGCTGTTCAGGGACCCTTGCAATTCCATATACATTTTAGGATCAGCTTTTCTATTTCTTAAAAAAAAAAAAAAGCCATTGGGATTTGAATCTATTTATTTGTTTTGGGTAGTATTGCATCTTAACAATATGAAGTCTTCCAATCTGTAAACACAAGATGTCTTTCCATGTATTTATGTCATCTTTCATTTCTTTCAGCAATATTTTTTAGTTTTCAGTATATAAGTCTTTCACCTCCTTGGTTAAATTTATTCCAAAGTATTATTCTTTTGAATGCCATTGTGAGTAGAGTTATTTTCTTAATTTCCTTTTTTGGATTGCTCATGGCTAGTGTATAGAAATACAGCTGATTTTTGTGTGTTGATCCGGTACCTGACAACTTTGCTAAATTCATTGATTAGCACTAACAGGAAAAGGAGTACATCAAGGCTGTATATTGTCACCCTGCTTATTTAATTTATATGCAGAATACATCATGAGAAATGCTGGGCTGGAAGAAGTACAAGCTGGAATCAAGATTGCTGGGAGAAATATCAATAACCTCAGATATGCAGGTGACACCACCCTTATGGCAGAAAGTGAAGAGGAACTAAAAAGCCTCTTGATGAAAGTGAAAGAGGAGAGTGAAAAGGTTGGCTTAAAGTTCAACATTCAGAAAACTAAGATTATGGCATCTGGTCCCATCACTTCATGGGAAATAGATGGGGAAACAGTGGAAACAGTGTCAGACTTTATTTTTTTGGGCTCCAAAATCACTGCAGATGGTGACTGCAGCCATGAAATTAAAAGANTAAGATTATGGCATCTGGTCCCATCACTTCATGGGAAATAGATGGGGAAACAGTGGAAACAGTGTCAGACTTTATTTTTTTGGGCTCCAAAATCACTGCAGATGGTGACTGCAGCCATGAAATTAAAAGACACTTACTCCTTGGAAGAAAAGTTATGACCAACCTAGATAGCACATTCAAAAGCAGAGACATTACTTTGCCAACAAAAGTCCATCTATCTAGTCAAGGTTATGGTTTTTCCAGTAGTCATGTATGAATGTGAGAGCTGGACTGTGAAGAAAGCTGAGCGCTGAAGAATTGATGCTTTTGAACTGTGGTGTTGGAGAAGACGCTTGAGAGTCCCTTGGACTGCAAGGAGATCCAACCAGTCCATTCTGAAGGAGATCAGCCCTGGGATTTCTTTGTAAGGAATGATGCTAAAGCTGAAACTCCAGTACTTTGGCCACTTCATGCGAAGAGCTGACTCATTGGAAAAGACTCTGATGCTGGGAGGGATTGGGGGCAGGAGGAGAAGGGGACGACCAAGGATGAGATGGCTGGATGGCATCACGGACTCGATGGACGTGAGTCTGAGTGAACTCCGGGAGATGGTGATGGACAGGGAGGCCTGGCGTGGTGCGATTCATGGGGTCGCAAAGAGTCGGACACGACTGAGTGACTGAAATGAACTGAACTGAACTGAACTGAATAGTTACTCAGTGGATTCTTTGAATTCTCTGTATGTGAGGTCACATCAGGGGCTTCCCTAGTAGCTTAGTGGTAAAGAACCTGCCTGCCAATGCCAGAGACCTGGGTTCAACCCCTGGGTTGGGAAGATCCCCTGGAGGTGGAAATGGCAACCCACTCCAGTATTCTTGCCTGGGAAATCCCATGGACAGAGAAGCCTGGCGGGCTACAATCCATGGGGTCACAAAGAGTGGAACACGACTGAGTGATTAGACAATAGCAACAACAAAGGTCATGTCATCTGGGAACAGAGACACTTCACTTCTTCCTTTCCAGTTTGGATGATTTTTGTTTCTTTCTTTTCTTTTCTTTTCTTTTTTTTTGTCTAATTGCTCTGGCAAGGTGGAGAAGGCAATGGCAACCCACTCCAGTACTCTTGCCTGGAAAGTCCCAGAGCCTGGTGGGCTGCAGTCCATGGGGTCACTAAGAGTCAGACACAACTGAGTGACTTCACTTTCACTCTTCATTTCATGCATTGGAGAAGGAAATGGCAACCCACTCCAGTGTTCTTGCCTGGAGAATCCCAGGGACAAAGGAGCCTGGTGGGCTGCGGTCTATGGGGTCGCACAGAGTTAGACACGACTGAAGCGACGTAGCAGCAGCAGGAGCAGCTCTGGCAAGGATTCCACCACTATGCTAAACAGCTGTGGTGAGGGCAGGCATTCTCATCTTGCTCCTGTCTTAGGGAGAAGCATTCAGTCTTTTCCGCTGAGTATGATGTCCTTTATCACACTGAGGATGTTTCCTCTCTCCCCATTTTGGTGAGTGTCTTATCTTAACGGGCACTGGCTTTTGTGAAATGTGTTTTCTGTATCAGTTGAGATGACCATATGGCTTTTTCCCTTTGCTCCATTAATGTGATGTATTACACTGATTGATTGGCTAGCTCTGATTTTCTAAGACAAGCTGGAACTCTGAATTCCAATGGGAAATCTTTATTCTTTTATTCTTTTTCCTCTTTCTTTAAAACGTTGACATGAATTAAAAAAATTTGCATGGGGGCAAATCAGACTCAATGGACATGCATTTGAGCAAGCGCCAGGAGATGGTGAAGGACAGGGCAGCCTGGCCTGCTATAGTCCATGGTGTCGCAAAGAGTCGGACACGACTGAGCGACTGAACAACAGTAGCAAATCAGACTCAGCTGGGAGGCAAAATGGAGCCACCAGTTTGAAATCTCTCATCAAAAAACTTAAAAATTATTTTTCCCTTTGACTTAGGAATTCCACTTCCAAGGGCCCATACAGAAGAGGTGATCCAAAATACAAGCAAAGTTTTAAGCCTACACTTGAGTGTCATTTTTAAAAAGTATTGATTTTTTGGGGTGTGCTGGGTCTTCACTGCTGCACATGTGCTCCCCTAGTTGCGGAGCGTGGGCTTTTC
This sequence comes from Oreotragus oreotragus, assembly GCA_006410675.1. Taxonomy (NCBI): domain Eukaryota; kingdom Metazoa; phylum Chordata; class Mammalia; order Artiodactyla; family Bovidae; genus Oreotragus; species Oreotragus oreotragus. Next base: position 245,021 of record SJYX01004593.1, on the reverse strand, counting down.
ACTGGGTGGCCTCTCTTGCTACAGTTAGAGAGGGCATGGGCTTTACTAGGTGTGGCCCCGAGGCACGTGGCATCTTCTTGCACCAGGGATCAAACCCATGTGCCCTGCATGGGCAAGTGGATTCCTAACCACTGGACCACCAGGGAGGTCCTTGAGTGTCATTTTTAAAGCCTTAAGTTGTAAAGTTCCTGAACACCAGCAGTGGAGGTCTCAGGGTGCCGTGTTCACCAGGGAACCAGGGTTTTGCCACCACTTTATGGGGGTTTTAATGAGGACAGAGGGCCAGTGACAGACACGGATGAGTGATATTAATGGTTGTTGTTCTTTGTAACCAGAATTGTCATCTACTTTGAATAAAAGCTTTTTTTTTTTTTTTCCTTCTTACGACAAGAAGCAGAGGGCTTGCCCAAGGCCTCCCTGCTGGCCAGGTTCAGTTGTTCAGCAATAGGTCATACCCTGCCCATTTCCCAAATGTGGCACAATGTGCTGATGTAACCTTTCTTTTTAGCACTTTCTGCATTTGATTCACTTTTGAAAACATTTTAATCTCAGGAGCATGTTTCCATTTTGCTGCTTATATGGTCCACACCCATTTGCTGGCTGGTCATATACAGTAAGTGGTTGGGCAGAAATCTGTTCCCCTGCCCCAGGCCTCCCTAACTTCCAAAGCACTGGGGGCAAAGCCATCTTGAACATGGTTTTTGACATTGCTGGCTGGCAGGGTCAAGAATTAAAAAGAGATCCAGGACAACAGTGTTCCTTCCGTTTTGCTTTCAACCATTTGAACTATAGCCGTTCACTGAGCCGTGTGGGTAAAGGGTGAGATTTGCTTTATGAAACATGCCACACCACGGAGATCTGACAGTTCTTTCTGTGGGTTCATCCTGTGAATCCTGAATTGCATCTGAAATAGTCCAGGTCTAGGCATCCATGAAGGTGCCTTAGTAAGAGGGAAAAAAAATCTTGTTGCAGTGTGAATACCCACCTGGAGCTGGTCCCATTCCTGCCACATAAGAATGGGGCAGGCCTGGGGAGTTCCCTGGCGGTCCAGCGCTTAGAACTCTGTGCTTCCAGTACCAGAGGGCCCGGGGTTCTATTCCAGCTGGGGGAACTAAGATCCTACAAGCCACGAGGCACAGAGTCAGTTTTGAAAAAGATGAGGCTGTGACTCCCCTTCCCAGAGCTGGGCGTGGTGAGGCAAGTCCAGTGCAGACCCCTCTACAGCCCAGGTGCCCGGCTCGGAGGACAGTGGCTGGTCTCGGCGGTCGGGGAAGGTTGCCGGGAGGAGGAAACATCAGAGGCTCTAGTGAGTTCACTAGCGTGCATTCAAATTCATATCCTCAAGCCGGTGATGTGACCTCGTCTGGAAATGGGGTCTTGGTAGACGTGATCCGGGTAGGATGAGGCCGTACTGGAGGACGGAGCAGAGATGGGGCCCCGGGGCCCGCCGCCCCCGCGAGCGGGGTTTGGGGGGCTGGGAACGACCCCGGCCGGGCTTTCAGAGGGGTCTCTGGGCTCGGAATTGGAAGATAAAGCAGGGTCGCTGTCATCCCAGGGCGCGGAGACCCGCCGGCAGCCGGAGGAAGCCCCGCCCGGCCTGCGCAGCGCCCTCCCCGCCGACAGGTGGCGCCCGACCGCTCGGCGGCCGCGCAGCCGGGCGTGGCCTCAGGGACCGGCGTGGCCTTCAGGGGCAGCTGAGGCGGGAGGGCAGCGTTTGCGGGCAGGGCGTGCGCGGTGCTGGCCCCGCCAGGCCTGCCCGATGCTGAGGCTTGAGTCAAGCCTCCTACCTGAGCCGCCTGCGGCGGTCTGCTCCGGGGGCCTAACCAGCGCCCCTGTCCTCCTCCCTCGGGGCTGGCCGCCGAAGGACTCGGGCTCGGAAAGGTGCGCGGAGTCCGAATTTGGGCCAAGCCAGGCCCAGCCGCACCCCCACAGCCCCAGACTCAGTTTCCCTCCGAAACGCCTGCGTTGCGCACCTGCCCTGCACCGAGGCGTACAGACACGCGGAGACGCACTCCGCCCACAGACCAGGCACCCAGCAGAGGCGCCTTCCCCAATGATCGTGTGTTTATGTTGGGGTGGGGATTGTGTTAGTATTTTTGTTATAGTTAGGTACTTGTAACAGCAGCATTTACCATTTTAATCATTTTAAAGTGTGCAGCTGGGTGGCGTTGTGTTCACGTTGTTGGGCAACCGTCACCACCCTCCACCTCCAGAAATTGTTCATCTTCTCAAACCGAAACTGTCCCCATTAAGCGCTCGCTCCCCACCCCTTCCCCAGTCCCTGGGAACCACCTCCTGTGTCTATGGATTGGGGCTCTGGGTGTCGTATGTAAGTGGATCATGCAGCCGGGTCCTTTTGTGTCTGGCGTCTTTCACTCACCATGTCTTCAGCTTCATCCACGTTGGAACCAGGGTCGGCATCTTTTTCTAAAGCTGAGTAATGCTCCATCGCAGGTATGGACCACACTTGGTTCGTCTGTGGATGGACGTTTGCCTGCTTCCACCTCTTGGTTACTGTGAATTGTGCTGCTCTGAATACTTGTGCACAAGTATGTGTGGGAGGCACCTGTTCCCCACCCTCCACCCCCACTCGGGGGCCTGTTTCTTCAGGACCTCCCCATAAGTGTGTATGCCCCCCATGGCAGAACAAGCCCCCTCACTGGAATCAGAAGTGGCCTGTGTTTGCAACGTGACACCCACACCTGGGCATAGCCAGGAGTGCATGCCTAGATGTGAGCCTGATCCACCCTGCAGGTGTCCAGCTGGGCCGAGAAGCCGGGAGAGGCAAGTTTCTGAAACAGAACCACCTCCGCCTCCCACTCTCCTTCCCAAAAAAGCACTGCATTCAAATATCTTCTCCAAAAAAAAGACAAAGAATCTTGTCACCTTGAAATCTCATCATTTGTGATCCTTAAAATCATGCACACGTAATATTTATGTAACTGTGTTCACATGACACATAAAGGTTTTGAAGCTGCCTGGTGCCTTCAAGGGCAGAGGAGGAGGAAGAAGGGGGAGGAATTGCTGTGCCTGGTCTGTCCACAGCGCAGCAGTCCAAGACCAGCTTGGGGACAGGTGGTGACTGCTGGGTGGTCACACTGCCTGGGCTTCTGCTCTCACGGACTAGCAGGATTTTCACTGCCCCCTGGAAGCAAAGCCAGACCAGTAGAGGCAGGTGTTGGCTCAGGACAGAGAGACAAGCTTTCAAATGATTAGAGGAGTGACCTTGAGAGGTGGCGAGTCCCCTGTCCCTGTCCCCAGAGGTATGCAAGTAGAGATTAAAAGACCACTGGTGAGGGACACCATACAAGCAGGTGTGTGGTGGGGAGGAGTTCCTGGAGAACCTGGGTGGCCCAGGAGTGCTGATGCTCCTGAGGGAACAGTGTTCACCAGGCTGCCTGGACTACACAGTCTCAGGGGGCAGTGTCCAGGAGGAGCTTCATGCAGACAGCAGAGCAAGCAGCAGCACTAGCTCCTGGGCGTGGGCCTGCATGGAGGGCCGTTCATGGCATGTCCCAGGCAGGAGGGCTGTGTTGGGAGCCCAGCTGTCTGGGTCCAGCTCCTCTGTGAGGCAGGAGGGGGACCCAGGTGGAGGAAGTTGCCACAGAGGCAACAGGGAGCCTTTCCCATGGCCAAGAAGGAAATTGCAGATGCTCCTCATTGAACCCTCACCACCACCGTCATCATCCCTGTGGGAGTCTACTGTGGGCCAAGGACCAAAGTAACTCATCAGATCCTCCCAAGCCCTCCATTCTAAGGCAATGGAGGCCCAGAGAGGTTTACTAACTTGCCTAAGGTCACACAGCCAATCAGTGGTAAAATCTAGTGAAGCTGGGATCTGTGGGGGCTCCAACTCTGTGTGCCTGTGCACAAGTCAACTACTCGGAGCCCCTACCTCCACTGTGATGGGACCCACAAGCCCTCCAAGCCTGCTCCCAGGGGCACCTTCTTGACCACGGGCTGCGTCAGTGGCGAGTCACCTCCTTCCTCCCAAAGAGAAGCTGCTTAACCCTGGAGTCAGCCGGCAGACTGGCCCATCTCCTCCTGGAGCCCCTCGGCGGGCTGGGTCACCCGCCTTTCTGCGTGCCCATTCTTCAGGAGGCCCTGAGTTTACACACCCCGGTGCTGTGGTCATGTCTTAGACTGACCACTTTCTGGTGACGATGTGGGGGCCAGTGACCAGGTGAGTCTGAGACTCATCCTGGGAGGAACACCTGGGCCAGGTGCTCCACCCCTGTCTGGAGGGCCAGGCATCCCCATCTGGAGGGCTAGCTCAGGCTTTGCACACAGCTGGCCTAAGCAAGGGAGGAGCGCACGTGCTGCCATAACCTGGGTCTTTGGTGACGTTCAGGGCAGGACAGCGTCTCAGCTCTGACATCTGAACAGGCCCTTCCTTGGGCCTCTGTTTCCCCCCTGGACCTCTCAGGGGTGCTGTTGACACTTGCCTACACCTGTTGGGTCCCTTTCATCAGACCTGTGCACCCCATGAACTGCCCATGTGTGTCCCCGCCTCACAGGGCTCACTCCTGCACCCTGGCCTGGCCTCCCCAGGCAGAGCCTGTGGGTGACCCTCCTCCAGCCCATCCCAAGGGCCCCAGCTAGTGACCCATGAAGGACGGACTCCACCTACTTCCCCGAGATGGAATTTGTGCCCTGAGCCTCCTGCAGCATCTGGCTGGGATGGGGCTTCTCCCAAACAAACCACTCTTATCAACAATTGTTGGTGTGGGGGACTACTTCCAGAACCAGCCAGAGAATCTGGCATAAATTCCCCCACAGAGCTCAGGCCCACCTGACCTGACCCCATAAGAGAGCAGCTCTTATCACTCATCTTGGAAAGCACCCATGATTATGGATGATAAGCCCTGTTCTCAAGGAGAGGCGAGACTATGTGCATTCCCGAGGGGCTCTGTGTCCCTCCAGTGAAGGAGGAGGACGAACCACATCGGCAAGGCCCATTCAGAATCAGATTTACTTGATTCTAGGAATGGCTGGCACTGGAGAGCCCTTATTCCTCAATATCCCAAATAAGGCAGAAGGAAACAGGGCTTGGATGTTGAGCAGGAGCCTGCTTGTCCAACCTGCCTAATGTCTACTCTCCCCTTTTCCCAAGATGGCCAGGTGAGCAGCTAAGACCACCTATAGCAGGATAGAGACAGAAGCAGAAGCTATTGGGTAGAACTGCAATAAAGAGCTGTGTGTGCTCCTCTTGGGCTTCCCAGGTGGCACTAGTGGTAAAGAACCCGCCTGCCAAAGCAGGAGGCAAGACGCAGTTTCAGTCCCTGGGTGGGGAAGACCTCCTGGAGGAGGGCATGGCAACCCTCTCCAGTATGGGGTCGCAAAGAGCTGGACATGACCGCAGCAACTTAGCACGCACGCACATGTGCACCGCTTATTTTCTTCCCTTTTCTCCCTGCTTGGAACATATACATGATGTCTGGCATGCCAGAGGCCATTTTGTGACCTTGAGAATGGAGCCAAACTCTAAATATGCAGAACAGAAAGGATTGGGGATTCCTGATGATGCTCTAGAATTATCACACCTGTCCTGGGAATATCTGACTTCTTGGACCTGTGAAAATAGACCTCTATTTTATCTAAGCCACTATTTCCCTGGTCTCTGCTACTTGTAGTTAAATACAGTTCCTAACTAGTATAGATGTTACCACAGGTCTACAGTTTTGGTCCAGAGTGAAACGGGATTCTTTCTTCTTGACCTTCCTTCAACAGGGTCACCTGGTCCTGCTCACAGAGGCTTGATGGCAAGAAGCAGGTAACCCTTTACATCCTTGAGAAAACTACACCAGTCCTGGGGCCCAGGCCTGCTGAAGACAATCGGAGAAGTCCGTCCTCTGGCCTAGGACCAGAGTGGAGACAGGCAACACCCCGGAGTGGGAGGGCAGCTCCTGGTTCTGCACAGGAAAGGGGGAACCAGAAGTGGACACAGTCCAATCTCCCTCTGTGGGCCCTCCATCTAATGAGTGACTGTGACAGGAATCAAAGTGCCAGAGCAGCATGATTCCTAAAACGGGGAAAACCCTGGGGAAACGACTGAACATCCATGAGCAGTAAAATCGGTACACTGTGTGTCTTCAGCTGGGGGTGCTATGCCACTGAATGCCTGCTGCTGCTGGGGGAGACACGTGCCTTTCACAGGCGTGACATCCAAGAGGAGATGCTGGATATGGTTGGTTTAGCTGCGTGATTTTGTTCTGAGCGTGAAGTTCAAAACCAGGCAAAATCCATCTGCTGGTGGGACACCAGGAAGGCTGTGACCCTGGGGAAAGCAGCAGGTGGGACAAGGAGACTCTGAGTGCCAGTGAGGTTCTGGTTCTTATCTGGGCTTTGGTCCCACAGGCATGTTCACTTTTTAAGGTTTGTTGAGCTGTGTACTTACAATTTGTGCACGTGTCTGTGTGGGTTGAATTTATGGAGAATAGGCAGTGATGGGCTCAGAGGAGAGTGGTGCCCTGGTTTGGCAGATGTAGCACAAAGCAGGCTTAGCATGTAGTGAGGTCTCCATAAGTGGCGTCACGACTCTGTGGAACTTCTGATGCAACGGGCTGGCTGTTTCCTTGCAGGTGGGTCAGCTTTGAAAGGGGCTTCACTCAAGAGTGACCATCCCTATGGCATTTGGGGTGCTGGGCTAGCACAGGATGGTGGAGCCACCTTGACCCCCCTAAGCTGCACCAGGGCCCCTTCCCAGCCCCCATTTGAGAGGCTTGATGACAAGAAGCAGGTAACCCTTTACATCCTTGAGAAGCAAGCTGGGCCCTGGGGCAGAAGCAGGAAACCCCACGTAGTATGAACTCAGCACCCCACACCCCACATGGCTGCAATGCACACGTTAGGTCTCTTCAAGATAATGCCCTAAGCTCGTTGTTACCATTGCAATCAGTGTTAGTCAGGGTTCTTTTGGTTGCAAGTGAAGAAAATCAACTCAAACTGGCTTAACAAGTGAGCCAGGAAGAGGAGGAGGAAGAGGGGAAGGAGAGAGGGAGGGGAGGGGAGGAGTCTACACAGATCCACTGTATAGTTCATAGCTGTTGTGGGCTTTCTCATTTTGTGAACATACTATCATTCAATGATCCTTCATAGATAGAAATCTGAATTGTGACCAACGTAACCAGGGGCCGTGTGCATGGACCTGTGTACATCAGGGCGAACACTCCCCTGGGCTGCTTCTCATGGGGCAGGGCCTTGGATGAAGGAGCGCATGTGTGCAGATTCCCTAACCTGGTGGGTGTCCCCCCTACCCCACTCCAGCCCCTGCTGTCCCCAGGGCTCTCTCCTCTGTCCTGTTGACTGTAAGTTTGTGCCAACATGATGGGCCCGTGGCGTCTTGTCCTATTTCCTGCCTCTCTGCCCCAGGGTCATGTGTGGGACACTCATCTGAAGCTTGTGGTACCTGGGCATATCACCTCTTGGTGTCCTTCTCCAGATTGCTATCTGTTTGCCTTTTTCTTGCTGATTTGTGTGGCCTTTTTACATGGTGGATGGTAGCGCTCCACCTGTTCTGGGTGATGGGTTACATTTCCTCAGCTGGTTGTCTCACTTGCACCCCTGCTGATGGGGGTCTGTGTGTTTGTTTTGTCTTGTGCCCGGCGTTCGGAGGCATTTCCTCCTGCGCTCATGTAATATTTGTCATTCCTCCTCTCTGTCCTTTCTGGTTTCTGTCCTAGGGGATCCCCCACTCTCAGCCTCCTTCTGCAGACCACCTGCCCACTCCCTAGGCTGACACACCCTCTGTCCTGTCTCCGGTCCTTCATGGAAAGCCAGAAAGCCACCCTCCTCCCTGCCCGGCACAACCCCATCCAGGATCCTACCCGCCCTCCCTTCCACCTCTCTGACCCATCCTGGCCCACCCTCTAACTTTTTGTCTCTCTGGAGCCTCAGAGTGCAGCCTGCTTACCCCTCCCTGATCTGACACAGTGCTCCACACACCTGTGTGTGAGCACCCTGCCCAGTCCAGGCCAGGGTCTGCACACAAGGTCAGTCTTTCTCCAGAAGAGAATCGACTGGTTGGTCGTCCAGAGAATTCCGGAATGATCTAGAATCATTGTCTGTGGCTTTGCCCCAGGTCAGCCCTGCTGGTGCCTACTTCTGCCTTCTCAGCCCAACCTCAGCCTCCCCCACCCTTCCATCATGTCTGCCATGATGGGGCACTTCACCTGCAGACCAGGCTTGTCAGACAGGTGTCCAGCTCTCCTGCAGCAGGCTCCATGTCCTCTCCTCCTCTGCTGGCCAGTGGAGGGGGCATGGGGGCATGAACAGCCTGAATAGTATCTCCACAGACAGAGCAGCTGTAGGGAAAAAGGTCGCTGTCAACAAACTCCATCCTGGGCTCCAGGTGCCCAGGTCGGGGCTGCCTTGGCCGGAGCAGCTATTTCCCTCTGTGCCCTCTGTGGGCTCCGGAAGACCCCGCCCTGCAGGTGGCAGGAAGGGGGCCCCTCGCCACCGCAGACAGCTTGGTCCTCACTTTCGCCTCCTGTTTTCATTGGCAAAGGGCCCAGCCAATATGACTGGAAGCCGTTCTCAGGTGTGCCGGCATGCGGCTGGTTCCCAGTGCTCGGCAGTCTGCTGAGGTCGGCGCTCATTTCTGCAGCACCCTCTGTGTTTTCTTGGTTCACTTGGGGGATTTGGACTGGGGCTGCAGCCTTGAGCAAAGATGGCACTTTGGGCCCTCCCAGAAGTGGACAACAAGACAAGCTAGATTCACAAGAATCGTTGGGGGACCTCCTGTGGTGAGTGGGGCAGGACCTGAGCTGACAGTGGGAGGGGCATGAGCGGGCACGGGCGGGGCCTGAGCAGGCGGGGGAGGGGCTTGAGCAGGCACGGAGAGGGGCTTGAGCTGGCAGTGGGAGGCTCTGGCCCACGGAGGAGTCCTTGGGCGCTGCAGCTGGAGGCTGTCACCTGACTGCACGTCTTGTGACAGTCTCTGGAAGGGGTATTGGGCAGCGCTCCCCCATGGCTGCTGCCACAGGGAGATGGGAGGCAGCTGACATCTTCCCGGGGTGCAGGGAGCAGCCGGTGTCAGTGGCTGCAAGCAAGGAAGGAAACGCCCCTCCTCCTGTCCTCCCTGGTGGTAAGGACAAGCTGTGAACCATCTCTAGTCTCGTGGGCGAGAGAAACGCCCCAGGGTGGCCAGACAGGAGCCAGGGACCCAGCTCTACGAAGCTGAGCCTCGCGCCAGCCCCGGTCAGTGGACTCCGTCTGTTTAAGCCACTAGTGTGCGGTGCAGCCGAACCTGATTCCTAAACATAGGTGTCCCCGTCTTCTTGTCCACAGCCAGAGTCTGTGCAGCAAACAGTGGCTGGAGACCTGCACAGGCCCCAGCCCTTAGCAGAAGCTGCGGGAGGGAGGGCAAGGGAGGAGCTCTTCTGGGGCACATGACACCTTTTTCTATGTGTAAAATACATATAACAAGTGTAACACTTTAACCACGGTGTTTAGTTCAGTGGCTTTATGTCCATTCACATTGTTCAGCCATCACCACCATTATCTCCAGAACTTATTCATCTTCCCAAACTGAATCTCTGAAACCCTTACTCCCCACCCTTCCCCCAGCCCCTGGGACCCACCTTCCACTTCCTGTCTCCATGGACTGGAAACTCTAGGGACCACCTATGAATGGAATCATGCTGTGTTTGTCCTTCTGTGTCTGGCTTATTTCATTAATGTCCTCAAAGTTCATGCATGTCCTCGCAGGTGTCAGAGTTTCTTTCCTTTTTAAGGCTGAATAATATTCCGTTGTGTGGATGGACCATATTATGTCATCTATTCATATGTTGATGGCACTTGGGTAGTTTCTTACTCCACTTATTTAATTTTTTGGCTGCTCCACATAGCATGTGGTATCTTAGTTCCCCTACCACGGATTGAACCCATGCCCTCTGGAGTGGAAGCTGGAGCCTTAACCACTGGACCACCAGGGAAGTCCCAAGTTTTTCTTCGGCTGAATGATGCTGTTGTGTACATGGTGTACAAGTATCTCTTTGAGTCCCTGTGTTCAGTTCATTTGGGTATATTTATACCTGTAAGTCAGAGAAGGCAATGGCAACCCACTCCAGTACTCTTGCCTGGAAAATCCCATGGGCAGAAGAGCCTGATAGGCTGGAGTCCAGGGGGTCACGAAGAGTCGGACACAACTGAGTGACTTCACTTTCACTTTTCACTTTCATGCATTGGAGAAGGAAATGGCAACCCACTCCAGTGTTCTTGCCTGGAGAATCCCAGGGACGGGGAGCCTGGTGGGCTGCCATCTATGGGGTCACACACAGTCGGACATGACTGAAGCGACTTAGCAGCAGCAGCAGCAGCAGCAGCATAACTGTAAGTGGAATTACTATCTAACAGGTTAATTCTGCATATGACATTATAACTTGTTTTCAATTTACTTGGATCCTCAGTCCTAACAGGGCTAGTCCCTCCCAATCCAGCTGGGAGGTGGTCAGTCCAGTTGCCCAGAGCTCTGGGCTCCATGGCCCGGGAGGTCTGAGGCATGTGGCTTGGGACCAAAGCTGATGGCATTCCCTTGGCCCTGTCTTCAGGGCTGGGGGTCTTGGTGTGGGGCCCCCTTACAAACACTTCTCCTGTGATGCTGCAGGTGCCAACTGGTATGTTCCCTAAGAAGTCCAGTTACAGCTTTCCAGGGGCCACCACCGACCACCCCACCCTGGGCTCCTCCAGGTGGATGGGGGCTCCTCGGGAATGAGGGGCAGGCTGGGAAGATGGGGTGCCTGGTGCCAGGCCTCCCCTCCCAAGTCACAGGGAGGACACAGGCTGAGCCCAGAGGGCCCGTTTCCCTTCCAGGGCCTCGCCTGGCTCCCAGTGCACCCTGCCCACCAGATCCCGTGGGGGGGCTCTCTCTGAGGGTGAAGCCCCTGCTGTCTCCCCGCCCAGGAGGGGAAGAGACACAGGCAGGCAGAAAGGGGCTAGGGTCGTCCTCAGGCAGGACCCCTGACTGCCGGCTGGGAGGCTGCTCCCAGAGGAAGTTGCGAAATCTCCCTTGGGACTAATTTGGGTTTTGGTTCGGGGCCAAGCAGGCCTCTCTTTATGACTCTAGGAATGTTCCCGGCGGTAGACATTCCTCCTGTGACGTGGCTTCATGAACACTAGACTCCTGGCCTCCTGCCCTTCCCGGGGGACTGCCTGCTCTGCTTCCCTGAAAAGGGGAGGAACCGCCAGCAAGAGGATCAGCCCCTCCGGTACGGGTGATGTCACTTCGCAGGGCTCTTGGCAGGGGGTCTGGTCCCAAGCCCTCTTCTTGGTGGCTCCTTCAGTGCTGGTGGAGGAGGGGCCTCCGGCTGGCAGAGCCAGGCTGGACCCCGGGGGCACGGCGCCCTGGCCTCCCTGTGTGGTTCCTGCTTTTCCCGGACCTGCCCTCACCTGCATCCACATGACCAACACATGGTGATGAGAAGAAGCTGTGACAGACGGAGGAAGGCAGGCCAAGGATACAGACAGTGTAGGGAAGGAAAAGACCAAAAATGGGTGGACTCCGCTTGAGAGAAACAGTGAGGCCCGCCTGGGCCGTGCCGGACTGGTTCAGGTCTTAATAGTTTACCAGGAACCCGCAGTCAGGGAGTGGGGAGGACAGGTGCCCCGAGCAGCCGGCGTGGTGGTGGTTCACCCTTTCCGGAATGCTGGGCCGCCACCAGGCGGGACCTGCCAAGTGCCTGTAAAAGCCAGCAGTGTCCCCCGCCCCACCCCGGCCTCCCACCTTAGCATCTCCCCAAAGAGGCTGAGCAGAGGCGTGGCAGAGGTGAACAAAGTGTTGCTTAGAAAGGTGACAAAAGGAAAGAGCTGAGGCTGCTACTGGGAGCTATTCAGAGTGGTACTTTGGAAGGAGTTTTTGTTACGCAGGAAAATGCTCATGATATAATGTTACACGAAGAGGCCAGGGTACCCAGTTGTGTGTCTTCAGGGAAGGAGGGCAGGTGATGGCTTGCCAGCCAGGGTGTGAGCGGTAAAGGGGGCATCTCCCCAAGGACTGAGGGACCCGGTCCAGGGCCTTTAAAATTTCTGTTCTGGAATAATTCTAAACCTACAGAAAATTTCTGAGAGTAAAGAACTTCCAGGATACCCTTCGCCTTGCATCACTGTGGTCAGCGTCTCATCACGCTTGTTCTCTCATCATGCTTTGTGATGGCATGGGGAGTAACGTGATGCTACGCTGTGTGTGTCATACGTGAGAGTTACGCAGGGCGATGTATCATGTATACATGTTTACTGAGGTGTTCTTTGAGCCACTCAATGGTCAACTGCACACCTCAGGCCCTTCACTGTGAAGACTTTCAGATGATGCTTTGGGGTCCTGAGATCAAGGACGTTCTCTTCTCAAGGGCAGTGATAGAATTCACAAAGTTAACGCGAATAGACCTGGTATATGGTCCACTTCAAGCTTTGTCGCCAGCCCAAAAACAGTCCTTATAACCCTTTCCCCCACCCTACCCCCACAAACCAAGGCCACGTCTATTTCACTTCCTTTAAAGCTGAAAACGGCTCTCTGCCTTCCTTCGTTTTCCACGACTGTACAGAGTTGCTTTCTACAACATCTGTCACTTTGGGTCTGTCAGGACTTTTCTGGTGACTAGATTCACGGGTGCACTTTGAGAGCGTGGTGGCAGAGACCCCTCAGGGGACCGAGCCTGAGCTAGAGGCTGGGTGTCCTTGCTTGCAAGAAAAACCCTTGCACAAGTGTCTGGGGGCCTGGCAGATCTGGTAGCCCAGGTGCCCTCAGCGGGGGCCTGCCCACCAGTGCAGCCCACCTGGGCTCCTTCCCTCCCCTTACCTGCCTCGTTTCCCCACTCATCTAACCTGATCCCCTCCACCCAAGCCGCCTGCCCTCAAAACCCATCTCAGGCTAGGGTACCCCTAGCCAATGGAGCTCGTGCAGGAGCCCTGATGCTCTCCCACCCCCCCGTGGCCGGCCATGATGTATAACTGGACATTCTCAACCTGTAAATTCCACAGTCCCGACCTGCCCTCGAGCTCATTTCTGGTCCCCTGCCCTGGGGGGCTGGCCTGTGGGAGGCACCTGGTGGGTGTTGTTGGGGTGTAGTTCTTGAACAGAAGGCAGGAGAGGGGGACCTGAGTGACAAAGCGCCTTTCCCCAAGTGACCTGGCCACAGTTTGGAAGGGCTGAGTGCCATCCACAGCAATCCTGCCAAACCGGCTGGAACCTGTCTGGCTGCATGCAGGGCCCCTGAGACTCAAGTCTCCCCACTCGGGGGCAGGTGGCGTCAGACAGGCCCCCAGAGGCATTCCCAGTGCTGGGCCCCTCCCGGGACAGAGCCCCCTCCAGACCTGCCTGGGGCCACACCCTGCGACAATCTGGCTCTTTTATATATAAACCCAGATGGACTGCAAAACTCTGGTCATCACTGAACACATCCAGTGTGCTGGACACCAGGCTGGGCAGTGGGATCTCACGGGACTTCAGCCTCCTCGGGGAACTGGGCCTGAGCGAGTGTTCTGCTCTCAAAATTCCAGTGCTGGTCAGGGAATGAGTGGGCGGCTCTGAGGGCGGAAGACAGCGGGGCAGATGTGGGGGCAGATGCAAGGGTGGCTTGGCTTGCAAAAATGAGTTCAAGCAAGGTAACCGCAAGTGCAAAGGCCCTGAGGCTGGAGACCCCAGAGGGAAGCCAGAGGGGAGCAGGTTGGGCGAGACTGGGATCATGGTTGCTAATCAGGAGAGATTCTGGGTAGGCTGAGAGGCCCCCCCCCCGGGAGGGTGACAAGAAGACAGCCAGAACTGAATCTGTGTTTCTAATCAACTCCTGTTCAGTCAAGACTCCACTGGAAGGTGCACAGGGAGCCGGGCCGTGACCGACCTCAAGACGCAGGCCCTGGGATGGGTGTGGGACCCCTGCCCACTTTACACTCCAGGTAATTGAGGCTCAGAGATGGGAGGGAATTTCCCAGGCTCCCCAGAGGCACCCTGTGGAGCCCCGATGCCAGGCTGTTCTCCCTCCATGCCCTGACGTCCTCTTGTGGCCGATATGTCTGTCCCCTCAGAGGGAGGAGACCAAAGAAGGAGGGGTTTCCCGCATGAGCTCCGGCCCGCGGTCCCGCCCCATCTCTTCCGTGTTCTCACAACTTGGTTGCTCCATGTACTGCCCTCACTGCCCAGGAGGCAATAACACGCAAGCACAGGGGACTGAGCGAGTCATGGGGCTAAGGGGCAGATGTGAAGGAGTACACTCAGGCACCCTTCTCTGCTCATCAAGGCCTGCCCCTACCCACAGAGGCCAGCCCACATGACCTTGGGTCTGAACTCACCTCCTGCTGCTGTCTCCTTTGGAGCTGCCTGACCCCTCCAGCCTCCAGGCTCCCAACTGGAACCAGAGGATACTTAGAGATCCTTCCAGCAGGTCTGGGCAAGCAGGGCCTGAATGCTGGCCAGTGGCTACTGGCCTCCCTACCCATCAGCTCCATGGGGTACCTTCCACTGAGGCCTCTGCCAGGCTACTGGGCTTCATCGGGGCTTCTATCATGACCCCTGGGGCTGGCACGCGAGCTCAAGGCCTCTCTCGGTAAGGAAGTTCCATCCTCTCCAGCCTCAGTTTCCCCTGCAGTGAAGGGTGGGAAGGGTCTGGAGAGGCGAGAACAGATTCCCAGAGTCCCGGGAACACCCACGCCCTTTGTCCCAGGATCCTGAGAAAGGCCAGGCTGATAAGGCTGTGGGTGGCCAGATGACAACATTCTTGGGACTCCAATGAAGTGGGAGGGGCCCAGGGGGCAGCAGCCTGGGCCCCTGCTGGCCAGGGCGCCGCCTTCCTGGCATTTCAGCAATGCGGAGGCGGGGGCCACAGTGGGCAGCCTCAGTCTTAGGAAGGTTGAGGGTTCAAGGCAGAATGCCCTTATGTGGGAGGGAGGCAGGGCTCCCCCAGACTCTCCGGAGAAGCACTACTGTACCTTCTCCCTGGAGGGGGGACCACTCAGCCTGTCTGGGGGTGGGGTGCAGCACAGCACTGCCCCCTTCCCCACTACCTTCAGCTCAGCCTCATCCCTAGGCCTCCAGCTGCATTTCAGCCCATGCCTAAAATTCCACCCTCAAGGTACAGTTCTTGCCAGGTGAGGCATCACCTTGGGTGAAAAATGTAGATTTCCTGGCCATAAAATGTGAGCAGGATGGATCCAAATGGCTTCGAGGAAACTGGCTACATGCCACATGCATGCGTGCTAAGTCACTTTAGTCATGTCCGACTCTGCGACCCCGTGGACTGTAGCCCACCAGGCTCCTCTATCCATGAGATCCCAGCAAGAATAGTGGAGTGGGTTGCCATTTCCTCCTCCAGGGGATCCTCTCGACCCAGGGATCAAACCTGCATCTCTTGTGACTTCCTCATAGGCAGGTGGGTTCTCTACCACTAGCACCACCAAGATGGAATCCAAACGGTTTCGAGGAAACCAGCTACTCTGCCAATGCCCAGAGAAAGCTGCTGCAATCAGGCCCAACAGATGGAGTTGGTCCAGGCCCAAGGCCGCCTTGCCCAAGGGGGATCTTGAAGGCCTTTCCCATGGGTTAGGGGAGTAGGGACCCCGGATCAGTTAAGGGGGATCCCAAGGCACCTGCATTGGTGCCTTGAGATGTGGGTGTGGGGGAAACGGGAGCCCTGAGTGCCCCTGCTTGCCATGGGACCTGTGCTGTCTTTACCCCACTGAGCACCATCTTTCAAAGGGGTGGGGCCACGTGGTCTTCCTCTTAGAGCTGCTGAGAGGAGAAGCGTGAAGGCGGAGCCAGGGCCAGGCATACCCTGGGTGCTCAGTAAACACTGGTGACCCGACAGATTGCACGTGGTCCCCAAACACGTTTGACCTCCCAGCGTTTTTCCGCGGGGCGTGCCCAGTGGTGCCTGGCAGTGGGAAGACCCCCCTTGTGAGAGGTGAGCGCCCTGTTGGTGCATGAGGCAGGTCACCAGAGTCTGGCGGGAATGAGCCTCCAGTGGAGGAGGAGGAGGCTGCAATGGCTGGGGACCCAGGCAGGAGGCCCTGGGAGCCTGGCGGGCCCCTTCCCACAGGACCAGGCTCAGGAAACATCCATACTTCCTGTGAGCATGGCCCCAGGCTGGCCTGCTGGGAAGGCTGCTGAGGACCTGGCGGGCAGGGCTCCGGCGGGGCTGTTAAGCAGCATCCCTGAGGCTGACTTCCCGTCCGGAGGGAAGCAGGAAGCCGAGGTTCAGGAATCCTTTTTCTTTTCCCTTAATGTTAGACCATCTTTTCTTTAGTACATTAGCAACCATCATCCCTCATCAATGCTCAGAGACTCATTCTCTGCCTCTTCTGATATATATATAATATATATATTTATATAGTATGTATATATTTAAACATACTGGTTGTTGTTTAGTTGTTATGACTCTCTGTGACCCTGTGGACTACAGCACACCAGGCTTCCCTGTCCATCACCATCTCCTGGAGCCTGCTCAAACTCATGTCCATTGAGTCAGTGATGCCATCCAACCATCTCATCTTCTGTTGCCCCCTTCTCCTCCTGTCCTTTCCAAGAATCAGGGTCTTTTCCAATGAGTCGGCTCTTTGTATACGTATATTGGTTAACACTAAAAATTATGATATCTTTCAGACATCCAGAAAAATGTAAAGGACATAACAAAGGTCTACCTTTTCACCTCCTGAACTTAACAAATGTGAACTTTTTCCCATGTTTCAGGTCTTCTTTCAAAACAAAATTGGACTACACATCAGAGATGTGTAGGTAAGTAAAACGTGGTCCATCCATAGAAGGGAAAATTGTCCAGCCTTGAAAAGAAGCACTGACTGCAATGTGGATGAATACTGATCTAACTCTTACACTAAGTTAGAGAAGCTGGTCACAGAAGGTCACACAGTACAGGCTTCCACACACATATCCAGAGCAGGCAAATCTGTAGAGACAGAAAGGAGAGCAGTAGTTTCCAGGGATGAGAAGTGGAGAGAATGAGGGTCCAGGGTTTCTGTTTGGGGTGAAGAAAAATGCTGTGAATTTCTATCAGAGTAAGAGGTGCACAAGTCCGTGAATAGAATGAAGAGCCCCAAACTGCACATTAAAAAAAATAACTCTATTTGTTTAGTTAGTTTTGGCTGCGCTGGGTTTTCGTTGCTGCTCGGGCTGTCTGTAGCTGTGGTGAGCTGTGGCTACTCTTCACTGCGGCGCTCAGGCTTACCGTTGGGCCGGCTTCTCTTGTTGCGGAGCGTGGGTGCACAGCTTCGGTAATTGTGGCTCCCAGACTCTAGAGCACAGGCTCAGGAGTTGGGACACACAGGCTTAGTTGCCCCGAGGCAAGGGGGATCTTCCCGGATCAAGGACTGAACCTGTGTCTCCTGCATTGGCAAGCGATTTGTTTTACCAGTGAGCCACGAGGGAAGCCTGGATTGTACGTTAAAAAAAATTCTTCGTTTATTTATTTAACTGGGTCTTAGTTGGAGCACATGGTATCTAGTTTTCTGATCAAGGATGGAACCCAGGCCCCCTGCACTGGGAGGGCAGTCTCAGCCACTGGACCACCAGGGGAGTCCCTAACGTGTTTTAAATGAGTGAATTCTGTGATGTGTGAGTCACACCTCTGTAAAGACATGCATAGTTAGCCCTGGCAAAGTTTGCCAGGGCTCTGGACAAAGCCCCACAGGCTGGGACCTCCTGCCTCCCGAGTCCACGCAGAGCTGGTCCTGCTGCAGCTACAATGGGAGGAGCTGCCCTGTGCTGCAGACGGTCTTCTTCTTCCCTCGATGTCTGCCTCTCTGTCCAAATATCCTCCTTTTAAGGAGACCTGTAACGTTGGGTCAGGGCCCTGCCCTCATGACCTCATTGTAACCCCGAGCCCCTGTGAAGACCCCATCTCCAGGGAAGGAGACAGTATCATTCTTTCAGGCATGTGGTCACTGATGCAGAGACCCTGAGGGCACCAGCCAGAAGAACGCACTCAACACACCCATGGTCACTGCAGTCCAGAGCTGCAGCGTCTCCCTGGCCCCTGCCCCCACCCCCAGGGGCGCTGCATCATGCCCTGAGTTCCCAGCACTAAGCTCGAGAAGAGCCCGAGGACCCTCGATGGCCACAAAGCCTCAGACAAAGGAGCAGAGCACAGGTCAGAAGTGTGAGGACAGAGAAGGAAAACCAAAACCCACCCTCAGAGACCATCAGGGAAGGCTGCTCGGCCTCAGCCTCATTCACTGGTGGGGAGCAAGGTCCCGAGCCCTGTGGGGCCAGAGCTGGGTGTTGGGGGTGCCCAGGGCTCCTCTTCTCCAAGGGTGTTCTAGAAGCGCCCTGCTCTGGTGGCGGTGCTCAGTTGTATCTGACTCTTTGTGATCCTATGGACTGTAGCCTACCAGGCTCCTCTGTCCATGAAATTTTTCAGGCAAGATACTAGAGCGGGTTGCCATTCTCTTTTCCAAGGGATCTTCCCAACCCAGGGATCACCGCCCCCGTCTTTTGCTTCTCTTGCGTGGGCAGGTGGATTCTTTATCGCTGAACCACCTGGGAAACCCTGGGAGATACCCAACTCCATCCCCTGGGTGGGTGCATTCCATCTCCCCGAGGCCAGGACCAACCACTCATCCTGCTGAGAGCTAGCCACTGTGGCCACCAGTGAACTTGGGGCCAAGAGGGCAGCCGGGTCCTGGCTGAAGCTGCAGTGAGGCTCCCTGTGCCCTGCAGGACCTTCCTGAAAGTCTGCATGCGTGTCCGGCTGTCCTGGAGGCCAGTGCCTTCCTCGCCCCTCTGGTGCCTGCCCCCCTAGCCAGTGGTGGCTCTTTTCAGTGGGTTAAAAGCAGACTCTGAGAAGAGCATCTGGGGACAAGATTGGAACGGGGATGCTGGAGATCCATCCACGGACTCATGCCTTCAGTGGCACCAACTGCTAGCCCTTCTGTCTGCTCCTTTCGTGGTAACAGGCACAGAGGAACATCAGCTGGCACAGCTGGAAGAGCTGGCCCAGGGTCCCGGCCGAGGCCATCATGAGCTGTGCAACTTCGGGAAGTCACGTCCTGGTGGAGGAAGGAGCCAGCCTGTCAGCCCCCAGGGAGAGGCTGAGTCGGCCCCAGCACGTCCGCTCCGCCTGTCTGGCCCAGCCCAGCCCAGCCCCCCATCCGCACACGGAGCACTGAGGGATGACGTGTGAAATAAATGTCTCACAGCCCCTGGTGTCAGTCTTCCCTTGATGATGACAACCAGTCACTGGACCTACCTCCAGGCCAGGCTTCCCTGTTCAAGCTTTATGCCTGGCCTACCCTGCAGAGGGCTTCCTAGGTGGTAAAAGAATGCCTGTCAAGGATGGGAAAGATCCCCTGGAGGAGGGCATGGCAACCCACTCCAGTATTCTTGCCTGGGAAATTCCATGGACAGAGGAGCCTGGTGGGCTACAGTCCATGGGGTCGCAAAGAGCCGGACATGACTGAATGCTAAACAGCAAACAGCAGCAGCCGCCCTGTGAGACCCCAGGAGGGGCTCCTGCCCCCCAGAGGTGGTGGCCCAGCCGGGCAGGGACAGTGCGTCCCCGAGGCCACCCACTTGAAGGAGCAGCGGATTTACAGCAGACTGCAGAGCTTGTGTTTCTTTTTTCAGGGTTATACCCATTTTAAAAATTGCGTAGATCTGGCATATAGTTCAGTAAGCATGCGGGCACACACGTGTGGCTCCAGATAGGGACCTGGCTTCGTCTCTGTGGTCCTTCCTTGCTGTTCATTCCTCAGGTTTTGTCATGATCCCTCTCTTTGCAGGGGAGGAGATGAGACCTCTGGGGGAGGGAGGGGGAGGTCACAGCCAGAGTCGGAGAGAGCTGGAACCACACACCACCCCTGCCCCAACACCCGTGTGCTCCAGGCAGGATCTAGGGACCCTGTAATGCTGAGAGATGTCTGGTGGGGGCTGTGTAGGCCGAGTCCTGGCTCCCTGCCCACTAGCTCTGCAAATGGGGTGAGTGCTCCCAGCCTCTGCTTCACCGTCTGCAGAATGGGCGTGATGGGGTCAGGAGGGTTAGACAAGTCAGGGCGGATGTAACACAGGCCTGCACCAGGATAGAACACATACTGTGTTTTACTCCTGTTATAAAGTCTCGGCGTGTGGTCGAAAGGTCAGATAGTGCCGGTCCTCATTCCTGCAGCTGCTTGGGCTATCGTGGGTGGGGGTGGGGAAGCCCTCCGCCAGTGCCTCCCCGGCCCCTGGACAGATGGACAGCCTCCACCTCCGGGTGGGGCCGGGAAGGAATCCTGGCTGATCGCTGACAATGAGCTGCATTCTTCCGAGAGGCTGCCCAGTTCATGGTCCACCCCACTGAATGACGTAAGCCCAGGGTGTGGCCAAGCGCACCCAGGGGCAAGTCTGCAGCCTGGTGCCCTGACCATGACCCGGGGATCCGCACGCGCACCCAGGCCTCGGGCTGCCAGGCAGCCCAGCGACAGCCACCACAGGCAGGATTTCCAGTTGCACTTCCATGAGCTGGAGAGTTCCCACGCTGAACCACAGGCCAGTGGCCTGGAGAGGTCACACCTGAGTCTGATCCATTGTTGGGCAGGGCAAGAGTGGATGCCTGAGGCCGAGCTGTCACCTGGGAAGTGTTCCCACAGCCGCACCAGCCACCGGCCTGTGACCCACCAGGCCTCTCCAGTTCGGGCCAGACTGAACACCCCTCTCCTCTATCGGATCCAGGACCACAGCGGGGCGGCCAGTGGTGGTGGGCGCTGCTCTCCTGAGCTGTCTATTCATTCCAGGAGCCTCTGAAGCCTCCCACGGCCAGGCAGTTTCAGAAGGAAACTCGGGGGGTGGGGGCGGGATTTGTGCGGAAGGAAACAGGACACACACAGCTCTGTTCTCAGCACTGGCCGGCTAGTGCAGGAGACGTGGGGTTTCAGCATGAGGGTGGCCACAGGAAGCACAAACCCCGCTCTGCCCACTGCTCAGCATGGGGTTTCCCATCCCATTCTTAGGGCCTTGGGGGCTCCTCTGCTAGTGAAGCGTGGCTATGCCATTGCTGTGTTTAAAGAGGACGTTCTTTCTACAGTGGCACCAAAAGCCCCTTCTCTCAACATGAAGCCCTAGATTCTTCTCTAGGCCTCCTGGCCCCAAAGCAAGCTGGCTCCTCTGGCCGCCTCCACACCAGCTCCAAGATTCCCATCGTGGTGGGGAAGTTAATGAAATGCCAGGTGACCTAAAGCATCTTCCTGTGCACCCAGGGCAACCAGATGGGCCTGTTTTCTCAGCCTGGGGATGCAGAGAGAGGAGCCAGACCCTGGAAGAGCAGCTGGACCCCGGGCACTGAGGGAGGCTGGGGAACTGGTCTGAGCACTTCCACATAGTAGGGACTGGGGGAGGACTTTCAGGCAGCCTGTGGGGGAGGGGGAGCCAGGTGGACAGTACTAGTGAGGGTGTTCAAGTCAGTGCCCAGTAGCCAAGAGGAGGGAAGGGAGCCTGAGGCTCAAGTGAAGCTTAGCTTCAGGTACGGTTTGCTCTAGGACCCTGAGGTTCAAGGTGTGACTAGTGACTCCCCTTCCACATTGTCTCCCAAAGCATAGCTACCTTCCTCCCTGGGACACAATGGCGTTCTTACTAGGTCTTCCTCCTTCCACTCTCCCCTCATCCCCCACCATGTATCCATTCTCCATGCATTTTAAAAACCATACCCCTCCCCTGCTTTAACTCACGGCCTAAGCCTTCCTGATACCCTTACAATAAAGCAGAAACTCCTGGCCAAGGCCAGTGGCCCCCAGCGACCTCCCCAGCCCCAGCTGGGTGTCCCCTCTGTCCCCCCCGACTCCTTCCGCCCTCACGGGCTTTGTCCCTGCTGCGCCTTGCTGGCATATGACACGTGGCAGCTCCTTCTCTTAGGTGCAGCTCAGGTGTCCCCAGTCCTGGGCCACCAACACTGCGGCTCCTCTAGTCACTGTCCAGACTGTGCCATCCAGCAGGAACTTCTGTGATGATGGAAAAGTCCTCTCTCTCTGTGCTGCCCAGCTTGGCGTCCACCAGCCACACGTGGCTAAGGCTCAGCTGAGACGTGGCTGCTGCAGCCAAGGCACCTTTCATTATACTGAGGGGAGTTGTGGCTGGTGGGTACCCTGGTTGGAGCCGCCTGGTGTCACATGGGGTGCGCTTGGCATCAGTCAAGGTGGTCTTATTTCTGTGTTTCTTGTCTGTCTCTCTGACCGTAGGGTAGGCTCCATGAGGGTAAGGGTTGTGTCTGTCTTGTCCGTGCCTGTATCCCAAGGCTCAGAACTGAGCCTGGCTTCAGTAGGTGCTCAATACGTGTTTTTAATGTATTTATATTTTAGTTGGCTGTGAGGGTCTTAGTGAACTCTTAGTTGTAGCAAGTGAGATCTAGTCCCCTGACTAGGAATTAAACATGGGCCCTCTGCGTTGGGAGCACAGTGTCTTAGCCACTGGACCATCAGGAAAGTCTCCATCAATACATGTGTGTTGAATGAATGAATCACTCCTATGGGCTGTGAACCCTGGGATACCGGGCTCTATGAAGGGAATGCTAGTTCTGCTGGGGACTTGCTGTGTGTCCTCAGGTCAGGATCTTGCCCTCTCTGGGCTCAGTGTCCTCATCTGTAAAACTCTGGGGCTCTGAGGATTCCTGCACCTGTTACTCAGTCCAGCTGCTCCCGTTCACCCATCACCTCAATCTCCCACCGCTCCCCCAGCCCACGCCCCTGCTCACCTATAAACAAATTACCTTCAGGCAGTACTTTTGGGGGTGATGAAGCCATGGGAGCTGTATCTTAGGTAAAATACTCTCTGAAGGCCAAAGTCAAGAGGCCCCCAGGAGCCACACTGAGCCAGGCTGGTGGCTGCATCATGTGTACACAAAGGAGTGGACTCCTGAAGCTCCAAGCCTGGACTCTGCAGCTGGCCTGCCCTTGACCTTCTCACCCTGTGGCTGGGACTTGGGTGCTCATGGGGCTGCTTAGACCCTGCGTAGGGACTTGCAGGAACCAGGCAATTGAGAAGCTGGTGCTGACTGAATGACCCAAACTCTGAGCCTTGATCCCAACACTCCCACATACATGCACACATATGTACACTCAATGGACACACAACTACATACAGTAACATACACAGAGGCATGGACATGCCTGAGATGCCCAGACATACAACAGACATACAAGCAAACACAACCCAACTGAACAGAGCAGACACATAGACACAAGCACACACGGGCACACTTGTATGCATACACAGTGCAGACACACAGGCAGTCCCATGGATGCACAGGTACGTAAGCGTCAGGGCCAGCCAGACAGGGCAGCTGCCCACAGACACACATAAGCCTAGAGCCTTGTCTCACATGTGTACAACAGAGACACAGATGTGTGCATCTGTGCAACACACACACACCCGGAGGTGTGGACCTGTGGGTGACATGCCAATACTCGTGTAGCATACACGAGTAGTGTACACTCGTGGTAACACACCAATACACAACATGTCCATGCCCATGTACACCCTCAAAGATGGGGACCCCCCCCAGATACACACAGACATGGACGCCCGAGGGGATGCTGGATCCATCACTCACATGCACACGCATAGAGTGACCTGCCCAACCAGAGGGTCAGAACCTGGGCATGTGGGCCCTGAGTAAACCTCTGCCCCATCCTGGCTGTGTACATGGCCGAGGCTGGGATAGTGGCATGCCCTCCCTATGACCCCCCTCGACAGCTGGCTGTCTTCCAGGCCCAGGTGCAGAGGTGGGCGAGGTGGGATGGCACTGCTGGCACCCGGCTTGCAGGCCTCTTGGCTCCCCAGCCCTCTTCTCCTTGGCCATGTGTCCCTAAGGGCCCTCTCCCCACAGCTGAGTGGGCCCTAGAGACTTTGGTAACAGCCTGGATTTCGATTTCTTCTGGAAAATGAGAAGATCCATCAGGACTGGTTCCACGTCCTCCAGGACAACTGGCTGGAGCCAAGAGGCTGCTGCCCATTTCAGGAGGACAGTGGCACCTCTCCCCAGCCCCGGGCCTGCAGCCATGGGCGTCTGTGCACGCAGACATTGTCTTCCCGCATGTTTGTGCATGTATTTTGCATATACCTCCATTTATGTATATACACACACTTGGTCAGTGACTAATTACAAAACTGGGGTCATTCTACGAAAACCATATGAGCCTAGACACAGACTCCCCCTTTAATGTATCATGTATGGAGGAGCCTAGTAGGCTGCAGTCTATGGGGTCGCTAAGAGTCGGACACGACCGAGCGACTTCACTTTCACTTTTCACTTTCATGCGTTGGAGAAGGAAATGGCAACCTGCTCCAGTGTTCTTGCCTGGAAAATCCCAGGGACGGAGGAGCCTGGTGGGCTGCCGTCTATGGGGTTGCAGAGAGTCAGACATGACTGAAGCAACTNTTCACTTTCACTTTTCACTTTCATGCGTTGGAGAAGGAAATGGCAACCTGCTCCAGTGTTCTTGCCTGGAAAATCCCAGGGACGGAGGAGCCTGGTGGGCTGCCGTCTATGGGGTTGCAGAGAGTCAGACATGACTGAAGCAACTTAGCAGCAGCAGCAGTACCCATCCCTATGCTAAGAAATACCTACCTTCCATTGCCTTAAAATACTCTACTTTTTGGAACGACTTAGCTTTGTAGCCAGGGGAGCACACTCTGTTCCTGTCCACACTTCACCCAGCCTCCCCTAATGCGAACCTCCCCTACTAAACCATGGCACGTTTGCCAACACTAAAACATTAACGTTAGTAAATTATCATTCACTAAACTAGGAGCTTCACCAGGATTTTGCTGGTTCTTCCGCAGCTGTCCTTTTCCTATTTCCAGGTCCCATCTGGGGATCCCACTTGGGGTCCAGGCCAAGCTGCTTCCTCTCCTCCTGTTCCGCAACCTTGACAGTTTTGAAGGGCTTGCTCAGGCATCTTGTAGAATGCGGGTTCATTTAGGTTTGTCTGCTGTTTTTCTCGTGCTGTGACTAGGGTGGCGGTTTTGAGGGGAGCTCCGTCTCACTGCATTGCATCTGCGCACCTGAGGGCTGTGTGATTCATCACGGCTGATGTCCGGGGGGAGCGTCTGCTGGGCTTCTCCACCGCGACATATGACGGTCCCCTTTCCCTACCCCAAGCTTTGGATGCCCGTCGGGACGTTGAGCCACACTCGAGGAAACGGGAGCATCTCTGAGTACCATCACAACCAGCCCACTGACACGGCCACGTTTCATTGCGGACCTGCCCTTGTATATTGCGCTGGGACCCCAGCGTCTGTGAGTTCTGTTGCTTTCGGTGTTTCCTTTCACAAACAAAGCAGCAGAGAACGACACTGAAGCTCAACCTCACATTCAACAAATATTTTCCAAGCAGCCTCTCTGTGACAGGCGCGGCACGCCCGGCAAAACGGCGTCTGCCTCCCTCTTTCATCTTGTTTTCCTGGAATAAATTCGTGGGTCAGGATTGCTGGGTCAAAGATAAGCACATTTTTAAGGCTTTGATAAGTGTCACTAAACAAACCTCCAGAAGGACTGTACCAGCCTGCCCTCTGGACTGGCTTTCTTTTCTGTTTCAACCTTTATTATTATTGTTATGAAAAGAATTCATGTTTCTATGAGATAACTAGAAATGACTTACTGGACATTAGATGATGTTAAAGAATTATTATGTTTTTAAGTGCAATCATGGTGTTGTGGCTGCTTTAAAAAAATAGTTCTTATCTTTTAGAGACACATGTTGAAATTTTTTTGTGTGTGTGCGCACCTTGCTTTATTGCAATATTCATTTTATTGTAATGGTCTGGAACCAAACCCACAATGTCTCCAAGGTGTGCCTGTGTGTGATCTTTGCATACAGTGAAGTGTTTATGGAAGAAATGGTATGAGTTGGGGGTCTGCTCTAATATAATATGGGAGGGGAGGAGGCTGCCTAAAAGGAGACTCATCCTGAGCTGGTGACTGTGGAGGTGGGGGTGGGAATACCAACCTTCATCCCAGGATTCTTTATATTAATAAAAACCAAATGTTTGTACACTATAAATCTGTCGCTTATCTGAGAGTTTCCATTCTTGTACCTCCCAAGGTTAATTTCAACAGTCTGGAGTCTGTGCCTTTAGACTTTCTCTGTGCAAATGCTGTGTGTGGATATATTATCTATCTCTATCTCTATTTATCTATCTCTCTATATATACACTTAAGGCAGGAACCAGCACAACACACACCATTTTCCCATCAGCTTTTTTTAAAAAGGTTTATTTGAGATGACATTGACTCCTTTATTAAAATTTTCTTTTCTTTATAAATAATTCGCGGAAGGCAATGGCACCCCACCCCAGTACTCTTGCCTGGAAAATCCAATGGACGGAGTAGCCCGATGGGCTGCAGTCCATGGGGTCGCTAACAGTCGGACAGACTGAGCGACTTCACTTTCACTTTTCTCTTTCATGCACTGGAGAAGGAAATGGCAACCCACTCCAGTATTCTTGCCTGGAGAATCCCAGGGACGNGCAGTCCATGGGGTCGCTAACAGTCGGACAGACTGAGCGACTTCACTTTCACTTTTCTCTTTCATGCATTGGAGAAGGCAATGGCAACCCACTCCAGTACTCTTGCCTGGAGAATCCCAGGGATGGGGGAGCCTGGTGGGCTGCCGTCTATGGGGTCACACAGAGTCGGACACGACTGAAGTGACTTAGCAGCAGCAGCAGCATAAATAATTATTTTATTTTTGGCTGCCTTGGGTCTTCGTTGCTATACGAGGGCTTTCTCTAGTTGTGATGCGTGGGTTTCTCATAGTGGTGGCTTCTCTTGTGCAGTACGGGCTCTATAGAGTTTGGGCTCAGCAGTTGTGGCCCACATGCTTAGTTACTCCACGGAACATGGGATCTTCCCAAACCAGGGCTGGAACCTGCGTCTCCTGCACTGGGAATGGGGCATCTGGACCATCAGGGAAGTCCCTCCCACCAGCTCTTTTATTTTCAAGTAAAAACATAATATTTTAAAATAATTGACTGCATGACATACTCCCATGCTTTCTTCCTACATTTACTTTTTTTTTTTTTAATTGGAGGATAATTGCTTTACAATGTTATGTTGGTTTCTGCTGTACAACAGTGGGAATCAGTCGTAACTATATATATCCTCTCCCTCTTGAGCCTCCCTCCCACCTCATCCCCAACCAGTTTTTAAACTTCACCTTACATTGCAGAAGGCTGAACACTTTGACCCTCTCACTCCTTATTGGCTTCATGGCACTCCCCTATATCAAAGAACTATCATTTATTTATCAGACCTCCCAGAGGTGGCCAGCTGGCGCATCTCCATGTTTCTGTCCTCGAGAACAATGATGCCTTGAGCATCCTTGTCCGTGACATACCTTTGTGCACCCACGTGAGCAGTTCCACACCTCTCTTCCCAGAGGACTCACTAGGTCAGAGGGTGTGCATGCTGAAAATTTTAATAGAACAGCTAAATTTCCCTCCTGCTGGACTTTATCTGCCCAGGGCCTGTCGTATCTGAGGACTGTGGTCATTTGGTGCCTGTGGGAATCAGGTTGGAAGGCGTCTACACGCTCCTCTGATCTCTTCCAAGGGCAGTGCACCTGAGCCCCAGGGAAGGTCAGGGCCCACCTGCCCACAGCACCCTTGGCTGAGTAGTGTAGAGCACTGGTTATAAAGGGACTGCACACGTCTGAGTTCAGCCTCACTATTTACTGGTTCTACCACTTTGAATGAGGTCCTTGACCTCCCTGTGCCTCAGTTTCCTCATCTGTAAACTGGGAGTAATACTAACCCCATGCGGCAGGCAGGAAGGGGCCGACAAGCTGGGTTTGCAACATTTGAAGTATAGGTCATTTGGGGTGGCTTTGGGGGGAACTACTGGAAGATGGAGGGTACCAAGAAGTCCCACTAGGCACAGTTGGTGCTGCAGGAACTGATTTGCATTTAGTGAGATTATATGTGAGAGAACACAGAACCCAGCATGGAGCACACTGACAGCACTCCATGGCCACAGAACCATATGATTTGACATGATGGCTGACAGGGGCTAGACCAGGACCCGGGAGATCCACCTTCCTGAGAGACTGGCCAGGACAGGGATGCCTGACCAACAGGAAAAGAGGGGACTCAAGGGAGAGGGCCAACCTGGCCCTCTACTTGTTAGTGTAAATAAAGTTTTATTGGAACTCCACCTCACACATGCACTTATGTATTGCCTATGAAGCCTCCCTGGAACAACAGTTGAGTGGGTGCTTGTGTCAGAGACCAGGTGGTCTGCAAAACCTAAAACATTTACTAGCTGGCTCTCTACAGAAAAATCTTGCCAACCCCAGCATAGGGGTTCTAGGCACAACAGTAAAAGCAGAAAGCTTCTGAGCAACTACTGTGACAAGTATCAAACTAGACATGTCCTGTGTATTAATATATTTCATCCTCACAGTAACCTATGAAACAGACACTGTTTGTGGCAGCCAGTCTCAGGGGCCCAGGGAAGCACTCCCGGGGATGCAGGCCCTGGGGCAGTGCTGGGGCTGGGCAGTGACACTGATTCGGAAGATGGAGGGATGGTGGACCTGGTGCCAGGCTGGGAGATGCCTGCTGGGTCTGCCTCCTCTCTCCCGGACTTTGGGGATCCCTGAGCTGTGGGGAGAGGCCACGGGACAGAGGCGGAAAGGGAAGACCTCAGCCTGGACACTGTCTCACTGTGCTCTTGTGAGACCTAGCACAGCCACGCGTTGGGCCCAGTCGGTTCACAGAACCGCAAGAGGCAGTAAAGCAGTCGGCCACGAGCGGGGTCGGTTGGGTGTTTTCGTGCAGCCACATGACCTCCTGGGCCCTCCCAGGCCGGCGACCTCTCGGCTTGTTACTTCCACCCTGCCCCGACAGCAACCCCTCAAGGAGTTTTTCCAGAGGCTGATTAAATCAGAATATGTGGGTGTAGGGGCCAGAGTAGGTGTTTTTTAAATCCCTTAAGATTGAAGAACCCCAGCTCCACCACTGTTTCCAAAACTTGCCCAAAGATCAGGCAGGCCTGGCACAGCATCTACAGCGTAGCTTCCTGAGTGCTGCTGGGCCCAGGTCCAGCATCTCTGAGGGGGCCCATGAGCTGGAGGGGCAGCGTGGCCCTTGGTGAATCTCATTGCCAAGTTTAAAGCAAAGGGGAGAGGACAGCCAGCCCCTAGGTTGGAGAACTGTTTGGCAGTTTCCTGTTACGTGAGACACACTCTTACCAAACACCCAGCTAACCCTTCTTGGGTGGATCCTACAAAGCAAGTACTTTCCTCAGCCAGAGTCAGGCCAAGGATGTTCCTAGGAGAGTTACTCACCATGGACCAGACCGAGAGCATCTGCAGGGCAATCCAATCAGTGGACTCTGAGGCAGCGTTGAGAATGCACGAGGCACTGACACGCATGACAACGTGGGATCTGCAGACCTACAGCTGAACAAGGAAAGCCAGACACAGTGCAGATTCCACTCACATGTGGTTCAGGGCAGAGGAGACTCATCCACGGTGACCGAGATCAAAGAGTGGTTTCCCTCTAGGTATGTCTCTACCCTGAGGTTCTGTCACTGAATCAGAGAGTGGGTACACGCACGTGTGTGTATATGTATGTATGTGTGCATCTGTGTATGCACGTATGTGTGCACGTGTGTATGCACGTATGTGTGCACGTGTGTACGTGTACATGTATTCGTGTGTGCACGTGTATGCGTATATGTAGTGCTTGTGTATGTATGCATATACATGTTTTGTGTATATATGTATACATGTATGTGTGTGTGTGTGATGTGTATGTATGTGTGTGTGTGTGTCCACGAGTCCTGCTCCCTTATAGGATGGTGTTGGGGCACAGAGCAGTGAGATGTCCCTGTCTGCATTTGGAGCCCACGTGAAGAGCACTGCTTGCCTCGTCATTGTCCACTTGAGCTTTACATCATCCATAGAGATGTCTGCAGTGGACAGATTGTGAGTGGACAGCCCAATGAGCATTCACGTGCAGTATTTGATGTGGTCCCAGGTGCTGTTCTAAGATCCCAGCAACAAGCCAAGGTGATAAGATGCCCCGTGTGCATAGGTATTATACTCTGGTGTGGGAGACACAACAGTGAGATGGGACAGACAGTTTTCGTCCATTCACTTCGTAAGTGCCTACTCTGTGCCAGGCAGGGAAGCTCTGGGGAAATAGAGCAGGACTCCTGACCCAGCCCTGCTTGCATGGTGCCATGGTCTGGCCCTGTCTGGAGGACAGCACTTAGAGGGTTAAGTATACCTGATTCCCTCTTGAATATTCCCAAATTCATTCTGCTCATCTCCCCCTGACTCTGTCCTAGTTCAGGCCACTACCTGGGCTGCGGCAATAGTTTCCAATCAGTTGTGTTTCCAGTCTCCTCCTCTGCTTCATTCTCAGGCCAGTAGCCCTTCTTAAGTGTTCAGTCTAACAACATCACTTACTGGTTCCCAGCTGCCCAGGAAGCTCTGGGGTCGTTTGAAGCCTGTGTGCATTTGAATCCTCTCTTAGAGGGTGTGTGTTGTGACCACAGGCAAGTTCTTTAAATGCCCCGAGTCTCATGTGTGTTTTCTGTAAAATGGAGATAAAATGATGATAATAAACACCAACAACCCATCTCCCTGAAGAGGCCGGGCTGTAACCTATGGTAACAGGTGTCCGTTCTGCAAGGGTTGAAGCTCTGTGAGCACGATCTGCTCGCTCTTTCCGGATCACTCTTGACTCTGCCCTACTTCTGTCTGGAAATGCTTGCCCTCTGCCTCATCCTGGCTGGTTCTTACTCAGCTCATGTCTCAGCCCTAGCACTGCCTCTTCCAAGCAGCCCTCCCAGAAGCTGCACGTACACAGCTGGGTCCCCTTGTCTGGACCCTCACAACAGCCCGGGTTGACTGTCTCTCTGCCCTCTGCTGTCATCTGTCTCTGCTTGCTCAGTGTGAGCTCCTCTCAGGTGGCTTGAATCACACGTCATCTTCTGCCCAGCTGCAGACCCTTTCCATTCAAGGCAGGTGCCACATGTGTGTGCCGACTAGAGCTGAACATGCCAGGCATTTTCTTTTTCACTTTTCTTTATTTTTTGGTCACCCCACGCAGCATGCGGGGTCTTAGTTCCCAGTCCAGAGATGAAACCTGTGCCTACTGAAGTGGAAGAGTGGAGTCTTAACCCCTGGACCATCAGCGAAGTCCCCCAAGCATTTTCTTAAGGGCAAGAGCCTATGAGTTGGCCTTCAGGCATGGGTAAGACTTTAAAAATTATTTTAAAACAAGTTGTGAAGCGAAAGTTAGTTGCTCAGTCGTGTTCGACTCTGACCCCATGGACTATAACCCGCCAGGCTCCTCTGTCCATGGAATTCTCCAGGCAAGAATACTGGGGTGGGTAGCCATTCCCTTCTCCGGGGGATCTTCCCAACCCAGGGATACCACATAATACCAAATCCAAAGAAACAAAAGGGCTCACAGTGAAAATTAAAAGTAGGTCACCTCTCACCACCCAGCTCTCNTCTGTCCATGGAATTCTCCAGGCAAGAATACTGGGGTGGGTAGCCATTCCCTTCTCCGGGGGATCTTCCCAACCCAGGGATACCACATAATACCAAATCCAAAGAAACAAAAGGGCTCACAGTGAAAATTAAAAGTAGGTCACCTCTCACCACCCAGCTCTCTCCCCAGAGGCCAGCACTAGTGTCAGTTTCTGAGGATTCTGTGCAACTCTCTCTGTCCCCTGCTACACACACATTTTTTTACTTTGCAAAAATGTAAACCAAAAGAAACATTACAAGGATAGGACAATAAACACCCTTTGCCTAGATTCACCAATTAACGTTTTGACACATTATGCTAAATATTTTATAAGGAATGTGTCATGTAATGTTCACAACAAGAACACAATCATGCCAGTTTGTAGATGAGGTAACTGAGGCAGCCGGCAGGTGACGGCACTTGCCCAAGGTCAGGAGCTGGCCTTTCCCCTTAGGTGGCCACAGGACGTGGATCCATCTTTCTTCAGCTCCCTTTGGAGGGAAGTATTGTCTTACACTGACTTGAAATCCACCTCCCTGCGATGTTCATTGGATGCTCAGTGGAAAAGTACACAGCCCTGGAAGCATCTTCCATTCCCTAAGCAACAGCTGCCGTCCCTGCCACTAACACATGCTTCAGTGCCACCTCCTCTGTGAGGCGAGTTGGCTCACCCCTCTGTTTGAAAACTCCGGTGGTGGACTCCTGACTGCCAG
This sequence comes from Oreotragus oreotragus, assembly GCA_006410675.1. Lineage (NCBI taxonomy): Eukaryota > Metazoa > Chordata > Mammalia > Artiodactyla > Bovidae > Oreotragus > Oreotragus oreotragus. Next base: position 212,855 of record SJYX01004593.1, on the reverse strand, counting down.
CAGAATGACCTTTACCCGTCGGAGCTTGAAACCCGAGGTCCAGGCTGCCAGCCCCATCCCGTCCGGCTCCTTCCTCCCTCACCCCAGCCCCTCCCAACCTCTCACCTTCTGCTTGGATTTTCCCTCTTCCCTGAAGCCACCCCTGATCTCCCCGAGGAGCCCCCTCTCTGGGCTGCTGAGCCTTCTGCCTGCGCCTCCTTTACAGTCTTCGCCTAGCGGTCTTTTGGTTAGGAGGCTGGAGAGTGGACGACTGGAGTGAGTTCGCCCGCCTAGCACAGCGACCCCTCCCTCCCCCAGTGACTTCGGGCTTCGGAGCCTTAATTTCCTCCAGCACGTCATGGGGGCAGGAATGCCTGGATTAGTAGCTGGCATCGCGTCAGCCCTCACTAATCTCCCGCAACAGAACTGACAGCTCTTCCAGGCTGACGCCTCTTAGTCACCCCTCGAAACCCTACCTCCCTCTCCTTAACTTCTCTGCTCCTTAGTGTCCGCCCACGTAAAATGTGGATGGGGAGGCTGTGAGTCTCGCGCAGATCAAGTACTTGGAACTGTATGGAGCCTTACTGACCGCCACGCGGGGCCCGCGCCCAGTGGGTGTCAAACTAATCCTCTCCGCGTGGGCGCGCGACCGCGAGGTTGCGGGAGTTGTTTGTAGAGCCGGCCGGTAGGCCCCTCTCCTCCCCGCCCCTCCCACAGGCCCCGCCCCGCCTTCAGGCTCCGCCCCCGCAGCTGTCAGGCCCGGCGGCCGCGCGCCCGTCCACCAAGCCTGAACGCCCCACCACTCCCCTCCTTCCTCCGCCTACACAAGTTACCTTGAGCCAGGCCGCCTTCTGTCCCTCCCCCGACTCCCATTGGCTACAGGTTTTCTTTGTTAGCCGGGAGGTGGAGCTGCCATTGGTCCGACGAGGCGCCGATCGCGCCGGGACGCGGGCCCACCCCGCGCGCTGCCCCGCCCCGCGCGCTAGCCCGTCGCCTCCTCGCGCGCGCCCGCCGCCCTGAAGTGCGCCCGCCGCCCTGAAGTGCGCCCGGCGCTCCGCTCCCCTTCGCTACGGCCGCGGGCGCCGAGGGCTGCGCGGGCACCGAGCGCGGGGACCGGCGGGGCGGTGGGAGCGGGAGCGGGCGCGCGAGGCCGCGTCCATGGGCCCGGGGCCGGCGGGCGGCGGCGGCGGCGCGGGCGGGCGGCGAGGGCCGCGCGCTCTCTGAGGCTCTGGCCTGCGTGCGCGGCTGGAGGCGGTGGCCGGGGATGCGGCGGCGCCCGGCCTGAGCCCGCGCCCGGCCATGTCGGCGNCCGGCGGGGCGGTGGGAGCGGGAGCGGGCGCGCGAGGCCGCGTCCATGGGCCCGGGGCCGGCGGGCGGCGGCGGCGGCGCGGGCGGGCGGCGAGGGCCGCGCGCTCTCTGAGGCTCTGGCCTGCGTGCGCGGCTGGAGGCGGTGGCCGGGGATGCGGCGGCGCCCGGCCTGAGCCCGCGCCCGGCCATGTCGGCGGCCAAGGAGAACCCGTGCAGGAAATTCCAGGCCAACATCTTCAACAAGAGCAAGTGTCAGAACTGCTTCAAGCCCCGCGAGTCGCATCTGCTCAACGACGAAGACCTGACGCAGGTGAGCGGGAGGCGCGGGCGGGGCGGACAAAGCGGCGCCCGCGGGACGAGCGGCGCCCTCCGCTCGCCGCCCGGTGACTCATGCGTTTCGGCGGCTCGGGGCGCCCGGCCGAGCGCGGGAACAAAGCGCGGGGCCGCTTGCGACCGTCCGGCTCCGCGCACCGCACCCCCCCGCATCCTCGCCGGTGGCTCCGGGCGGGGGCGGCCTGGGTCCGGGTCTCGCTCCGAGTGCGACCCCGGGCCGCCGACAGGAGGGGCTCGCGGCCTCCCCGCCCCCAGAGTCTCCGCTCCCGGCCGTGTCCCTCGTCCCCGGGGGGCTTCGCAGGCTTCGGCGGCGGAAACCCGCCCACAGCGAGGCGCCGGGCCGTCCCGCGTGCCCGGGTGGGGTTGCTGGGGCGGCCGGCCTCCGGAGCTGGGTTCTGCGGCCCGGCGCGAGCACTCCCACTTCCCGGGCCGTCCGGCCCCCACGCGGTCTCTCCCCGGCCCCCATCTCCTCGAGGTCTCCCTGGTCCCCCTGCGCGGGGCTGGGAGTTGACCTCGTCGCGGCCTCTCCTTCCATCGGCTCGCCGTTTTCGAGTGGCCGGGGCGGGCCGTTTCTCTCGCTGCAGAGTGGGTGGCCTGGCAGGGATGACAGTACGGGACCCGCCGCCGTCCTCAGCGGCCAGGAAAAGACTCCCGTTACCGAGACTCCACACCCGGGGCCGCAGAGTCAGAGCGTCAGGACCTCAGGACCCGTTTCCCGGTGGTGGTCCTGGTGGTGGGTGGGCTTCTAAGGGACATGCGCTTCTCTCCACCGGGACTTCTCTCCCGGGGAAGCAGTTCCTGTGACGATGAGGGTCCTGGACCAGGACTCAGGAGACCCGAGCTTCTAGGCTTGCTGTCATTGACAACTGCGTGACCTTGAACAAGTCCGTTTGCTTGGTATAGTTTCATTTCCTTCTCCATAAATTGGGAGCAGGAATCCCTGTCTCTCTTCCCTCACCAGACTGTTATGAAAAACAGCGTGATATCTTAGTAAACTTTTTCCTTTTACAGCTTAAAAAACAAACAATCACCTGCAGAATAATAAACTTGAATTTAGAAGGTTTCTGGTCTTGGCAAGGGTTACTCTGAGAGTTTTCTAGTTATTCCAGGCAGCTGTTTAAATTGGGTGTTTACACCTCAAAGGGCTTGTTTTCTGATTCTTAAGCTTAGTTGAACTGGAATGAAATCTGCATATTTGAAATATATCTGTTTTAAAAATGCTGATTATTAATTGGATTCGTGGGTGGATGTTGCAAATTTAAAAGTACCTTATTCTTGCAGTGTATTCACAGTTGAACTGTATGTAGGTTTTGAAATAGGCCTGGGCCCTCCCGGGCACAAGTGGAATGGTAGTTTCTGAAATGATTGGGTTATTTGTGCCTGGAGGGATTACGCCAAGCTTCTACCTCCTGGGATCTTTCAGGAAGAAACTGCTCTTGAAAAGAGGAGGGAGACTCAGGGCCGTTGCCAACAGCCTTAGCTTCTGCTCCCTGCATCCGGCCCTCCACCCCCGGCCCCATCCTCATGGCTCCATTAGGAAACCTCAGCCAATCGGTTCCCATCAGTCTTCCCCAAGTCCTTGCTTCCTGTTGCCCCTCCTGCCCCGAGCTTATTTTAGACCGTCAAGGCTGGAAGATAGATCAGGGATCATCGAGGCTACCTCCTTAAAGGCGTTTATCCGATAGTTGTTCTCCTATGCATTTCTCTGCATACACATGGAGTCCAGTACAGTGAAAAAAATCTTTTTTAACCTAAACTGTGTGCATTTTTGCTCTGCCACATAATTTTTTTCCCCTCTCCTCGATATCTTGTAGCCATTTTCATGGTCATACATATAAGTATACCAAACTTGTTTTACATTTTATATGGTCAGGGATGTACCATAGTTTAACCATTACCTTATTGCTGGGCAGCAAGGTTCCTTACTGGTTTTGTTGTTATAGATAGTGAATGCTTCAGTGAACAGCTTTCTAACTGCTTTTGGGTATGTGTGTGTGCATCTGCACATGCACAAGTGCGAGTATTTCTCTGGGGACAGATCTGTAAAAATAGAATGAGTGAATTGATATAAAATGTATTAAATATATATATATATTTTACAGATAATCATCAAATTGTCTTCCGGAAAAGACTATATCTTATCATTGCCACGACTGGGCATTATCAAATGAGTTAGTTCTATAATTCCCAAGTTACCAGTGAGGTTAAGCCTCTTTTAATATTTGTTGGGTATATTTTGCTTCTTTTGTGGATTTTCATATTATTTCCCCATTTCTCTGTCAGGTTAGTCCCCCCAGCCCCTCATCCGATTGAGTTGTAGGAGTTTTCTGTATATCTTCTAGGTCAGGAGTCCACAAACTTTCTGTAAAAGGTCAGATAGTAAATATTTCAGCCTTGTGGGCCATAGACCTTTGTGGCTACTATGAAGCTCTGCCACTGTACCACAAAAGCCGCTGTGTGAAGCTGCTGTAGACAAGATGTAACCTAAGGGGTATGGCTGTTTCCAGTAAAACTTTATTTACAAAATCAGGCAGTTGAGAGGATTGGCCTGGAGCCATGGTTTGCTGACTCCCACTCTAGATATTAATTTGCTACCTGGGCCGTCTGGTGGCGTGCAGGCTTCTATAGCACGCAGGCTCAGCAGTTGCAGTACCTGTTATATACTGTGTTTAAGTGAATGTAAGATGTTTTCTCTTTTTACTTGTGTGTGTTAGTCTCTCAGTTGTGTCCGATCCTGTGACCCCATGGACTGTATGTAGCCTGCCAGGCTCCTCTGTCCATGGAACTCTCCAGGCAGGAATACTAGAATGGGTTGCCGTATCTTTCTCCAGGGGATCTTCCCGAACAGGGATTAAACCGGGGTCTCCCACACTGTGGGCAGATTCGTTACCTTCTGAGCCACCTGGGAAGCCTTTATATTGTAGTTTTAAATATGAATGCAGTTAGGTTTCCATGTTTTCCTTTATAGTTTGTAGTTTTAATCTCATGCTTATAAAGGTTTATTTCCAGCATTATAAAATAGCGTCTAATATTTTCTCTAATATAAGTAAGCAAATATTATTTTTATGCTTAACTTTGTGGGTTTTTTTGGCCACACTGTGTGGCTTGTGGGAATCTTAGTTCTCTGACAGGGGATAGAACCTGGGCCCTTGGCAGTGAAAGGAGCATGGAGTCCTAATCACTGGACCTCCAGAGAATTACTTGTGCTTAGCTTTTTAACCCATTGGGTTTGTGTTGTAGGAAGATAATAATTCTGACTAAAGGCAGAAGCTCTAATAGATGCTCTTGAAGACGTCCAGGTAAATGACCGTAAAGGTCTTCTCCAGGTCAGTGCCAACACTGGGAACAAGACATTGGCAGTCGATCAGAGGTGGGAATTGAGGAAACACAATTGGGTAAAATTACCTTTAATGGCAGTTGAGAATAGCAGATTTGGAGTAGATTTGGGGGAGTAGGGAATTCCCGAGTTAAAAAAGCGGTAAATTTGACTTCAAGGAGGTGGAGGTCCAATGTGGTCCTTAGGTGGAATCACCTACTTAGGTAGTTGGTTAGAGCTGGAGGAGGGGTTGGGGCCCATTGGGAATTCTGATGTCATAGGAGTGAATGGAGGAGCTCACGAGGCTGTGTAGAGTGAAACGAGACGGGGGAGGCTTGTTGGTCAGTTGGAGCAGCAGATCTGGAACTGAGGGGTCTTGGCTTCCAGGTCCTCATCCCAGCCTGGGTTCCTGGTGGCTATTGGCTGGATGTCTCCCTCTCCAACTGACTTGTGCACCATTAAGCATGGCTTTTTGTGAAATCACCAAACTGCAGTTCTAGTCCTTGGTCTAGCACTGTTTTGTTGGTGGAACCTTGGCTGGGTTGTCTCTCTCCAGGAGAAAGAGGAGGTTCGTCTTGGTCTTTCCCAGCTCTTCAGCCCTCCTGTGTCTTCCCTCTGCTCCCCAGTCTAATTCCGCCCCTTGCTGCGCTCATACTCCAGTGCTGGGGCCTCTGGGGCATTGGGGTAGCAATCCCAGACATGGAGGTGAGTAGGCCAGCCCTTGCTCTCCTTGTGAATCATTTCACCAGTCAGTTCATCATTTCTCTTTGTTTTGTGACTTTCTTAGATGTTCCAGGGTATGGAACTTCTTTATTTGACTTAACATTTATCTCAGAAACAACAGATTTCATGCCCACCCATTTTAGAAGATTTGTGATTATTCAGCTTGGTAGATAGTTTGGTAAAGGGTGTGTCAGAAGTTCCAGACCTTACAAATGACCAAACAAGCACATGAAAAATGGTTAATATCGTTAGTCATTAGGGAAATGCAAATTGAAACCACAATGAGGTACCACTTCATACTCACCAGGATGGCTGTAGAAGAAAAAGGGAAAGTGTTAAGTGTGGTGAAGATGTGGCGACGTTGGAGCCCTCGTGCGTTGTTTCTGGGAGTGTAAAATGGTACCGTTGCTGTGGGAATCAGCTTGGCAGTTCCTCAAATCAGCACGTGACTCAGCGATTCCATCCCTAGCATATACCCAAAAGAATTGGAAACAGGTATTCAAACAAACAGTTTTATGCAGATGTTTCTAACAGCACTATTTACAATAGCTGAAAGTAGCACCAACCCAAATATGCATCAGTGGATGAACAGAGAAATTATTGTCTGTCCACACAATACAATATCATTCAGTTATAAAAAAGGAATGAAGTAATGAGACGTGCTACAACATGATTGACCCTCAAAAACTGATATTAAGTGAAAGAGTCAGACACAAAAGGTCAAACACTGTATGATTCCATTTATATGAAATGTCCAGAACAGGTAAATCTGTAGAGACAGAAAGCAGATTAGTGGTTGCAAGGGTTTTGGTTAGAGGGGAACAGGGCATACCTGCTGATGGGATCAAGGTTCTGTTTTGGAGTGATGAAATGTCTTAGACAGAGATGCTGTTTCCCTAACACTATGAAAGTACTAAATGCCACTGAACTGTTCTGTTGAAAGTGGTTAATTTTATGTGATGTGAATTTTGTCTCAATAAAAAAAGTTCAAGAATCACACATACAGACACACACACACACACCCACCCACACCCACATATCCCCTAAACCTGCCCTCTGCTTCTAGTGTCTCTGGAGTGAGTATCTGATTGTTTTGTTTCTAGAGTCTAGGCATTGGCAAAGTTTCTTAAAGGGCCAGATAATATTTTCAGCTTTGTAGGCCCACAGGCAAAATTGAGGCATTTAGCTATGTATTTATATAACCATTTGAAAATGTAAAAGCCATTCTTGGTCTTGGGACATTAAGAAAAAGTAACCAGTGGGCTAGATTTGGCCTCTGGAGTGAGCATACAGAGCTTTCCAACCCCCAACCCACTGCCACCCCTCACCCCCTGCCCCCGCCCTGTTAGGCCAGCCCCGTCCGGTAGAACTGTAATGCAAGCCAGATACATAATTTAAAATTTTCTGGTTGCCACAAAGTAAAAAGAAACAGGTGAGATTAAGTTTAATTATATTTAACCTAATATATCTAAAACATTAATTGCTGTTTCAACATGTAAACATGCTGTTATATGCACTTTTACCTTGACAGCACCTTTGGTCCAGACTAGCCTCATTCCAGGTGCTCAGTGGCCACGTGTGGCTGTTGTCTACAGTGATGAATGGGGCGGCTCTGGCTGCAGTGGCCTGGCCCACAGCCAGGTTCTTGAGACCCTCTGGGGGAAGTCCAGGGTGGGAAGGCTATGCCTGTGGATTTTTTCTCCTCAGCCCGCGTTCGGAGTCCTGGAGCTACAGAAAGAGTATCAGCTGGGTATTGATACTCTTATCTGCATCCCCTCATGGTGTGTTTTTGCCAACTTCAGGGGGTTCTTTCTTTGAAAGTCACTTTTTTGGGGGGTGAGTCCTTTTACTGTATTTGAGAGCTCTGGGCTCTGGTTCCTACTGCCCCAGCAGGACAGAGGAGAGCAGGGTGCTGGCTGGTCAGGGCTTAGTAGACACACGCTCTGGGGAGCGAGGGAGAGCCTAGGGTGGGTTGGTGGGGGCACGTGGAGGTGGGGTGTCTGCGTCCCGCACCACCCTCTGTGTTTGCTCAGTGCCCTGCAGCTGCAGCCTAGTTGCTTTTCCCAGCGTTCTAGCTGCCACTTGACCTTTCTTTCCGAGTTCTTGTTCCCTTGCCACGCAGAAGGGCTACAATGGAAGACCTGTGTTCTATTCTTGGCACAGACGTTGCAGGGTGACCCGGAAAGGTCACCTATGTTCTCTTGGCCTCGGTTTCCCACCTCCAAAGCCACTGCCCCCATTTTGTTCTCAGGAGTGGTCTAGTTCGCTAATGGAATGGATGGAGAGTACTGACCAGGCCTGTGAAGGCTACCGAATCCCTTTGTGGTAATTAATATTCCAGAAAGGATGCCAAGGGCCTCTGCTGTGGGGAACAGCCTTTGTTTGGGCTCTCTCCAGATCACTGATACCCTGATGTTGTTTAGCTGAAATAAATTTGACTTGGAATACTTACCTTTAAGTTGTTACCAAGTTGCCATCTAGGCTTGAAAAAAGAGCCTTGAGCCAAGGAGGAGAGACAGAGGGAACTGTGCTTTCTGTTGCCTCCATCCTCATGCTGTGGGCGGCGGCCAGGACACAGAGTGGGTGAGGAGGGGTGCAAAGCGCTGGGGGCTGGTTTCCAAGCAGTTAATCTGAGAAAACAGGCTTCCTTTATCCCTGAAAACTTACTCTCTGAGCATCCCTTTCCCATCTGAGACGACACGGTTGAACCAGGTCAGTGGTTTTCAAACTTTCAATTGCGGAGCCTTTTACTCAGAGGACTCTCGTACAGAAGCGTGTGTGAAGCCGGAAAAGTGACACGGTTCTGGGTGACACGCGGTTGCTGCTTGGCCTCTCAGCCGTTTGTTTCTGTTTCCCACACGTGGGACCTCTGCTTGTTTCTGAGCGTACGAGGGGCAGATTTGAAGAGTATGCCTGAGATCTCCCTTTGATTTTAGCAGTGAGGGTTCTGTGAGTGGTCTGGGCTGTCTCATAGCTGCCCTGGGCTAGAACCCCCAAGTGCCCAGCGCCACTGCTCTGATGCCCTCACTTCCTTTGGGGGCAAGAGAGCCAGAGACTTGGCATTTTGTTTCTGGAGACTGGACTAGACTCTTCCAAACCACTTGCTGGTTTCCTCAGGGTCATCCTAGTTCACATGAAACCATAGCCTGATTCTTGCCTGGAGCCTGTAACCCTTCTGGCTCCTTCCTCCCCTCGCTCAGCTTGGTTTGTGTGCTGTGCTGGCTGGTGGGGGCAGCTTGCACTGAGGGTGAGCGGACAGGCCTGTGGAGTCCTCCTGAGCCTGCGTCGCCTTGGATCCGGTGTTGTGAGTACCATGACCTCCTTCCACTGTCTTCAGCTGGGGAGGCAAGCAGGCCTAGGGGCAGCATGGCCGCCTGTGGAGTAGGGACATGGAGAACTGGTCAGGCTTAGGTTAAATCAGCCTGAGGTCACTGAGCTGCCTAGGGATGGGCTGTGTTCCACCTGGTTCCCATGCCAGCTTATATGCGGCCAGGAGCCCGGCCTCCCTTCTGGGAAGGCCACTGTGACTTGTTAACCTGTTAAGGTTTCAGTAGGAGGCCGAGGTCTGCAAACTAAGTTGAAGCTGTTTAATGGACTTCTGATTCCTACCCCAAGGAGAAGGGGCCTGAGGGGCTGGGTGACCGCCCCCCCCCCGCGACCCTTAAGCAAGTGAAGGATTGTCCCCATTAGCAGATGGAGCCACTGAGACCCAGAGAGGTTCAGCCTAGGTCACAGGAAGGCAGTGTGAGTTTTCAGAGTTCTGTTTGCCCGCTCTGTCTGAAAGCAAATGTTAACCTTTCTGTCAGAGGCAGGGCCTTGCCCTGACTTGGATTCCTTAGTTGGTGTGGGGCATGGGAAGGGCAGAGCATTCCGCAGGTCCTAAAGTCTCAGCTTTGGGGTATTGCACATCTCCTGGACAGGCTGCTGGCCTGTTGCAGTGACCACACCGTTGGTGAGCCTTGAACGGGAATCACTGTTTTCCCCTGAGGGATTCCGAATCAGGAAGTAGCTGTGTCCTTGACTCCAGATCCTGAAGCCCTGGTTGGAACAGGGAGACGCCATGCTCTCTCTCCTCCCAGTGTCTTGGTGCGCCGCTCAAGGGGCCAGGCCGGGGAGCCGCTGCTGGGAGTCCCAGGTGAGCCAGAGAAAGAGTCCAGGCCCCCGGGCGCCACTCTCAGAGCCTCTCTACCTCAGCTGGCGGGCCTTCTGCTTGGGGACCGCTCTGACCTACAAATCTGACACAGTCCCACTTTCAGCTCACACGTGCTCGGGTAAGGGAACGGGAGGGTTGAGGACGGGGGCTTTCAGCTCGGGTTTGGGTCTTATGCTGCTTAAGCAACTTAATCAGAGTCTAAGTGTCTGCGTCCCTCCTCTGAAAATGGGGGCTGCGACAGGATCCATGTCTGGGTGCCTGTGAGGATGGGGGTTGCAGGAAAGAGCAAGCCTCAGCTCTGTAAACGCCTGAGTGTGTGGTGGGCATGTGGTGACCCAGAGAGGGGACCTGCCTCTGTGATGAGATTCTGCAGCATGGCTGCCCTAAAACTTTCTTTCTACCTGGTGCCCACACCACAGAAGCCCAGGCTGCCCCTCTCTTGTGAGCTGCTTGGCACCACTTAGCAGCTGCCCCACATCAGCCCCTAGGGATTGGAAGGACCATAGTCCGTTTGCTTGTGGGTTTGGTTTTCAGAACATGTTTAAGTATAAAGAGTGAACCAGTTTTAAGAATTTTTGGAGCATAAGAAGCGAAGAGGCAGGGCTCCCCTGGTGGTCAGTGGCTAAGGCTCTGCTTCCATTGCACGAGGCACAGGTTCTGTCCCTTTAGTCAAGGACCTAAGATCCCACATGCTGCCCTGTGTGGCAAAAACAGCAACGACAAAGCTGGAGAGACCAGGTTCGCTGGGCTGAGACCTACCCTTGGAGGGTGTGGGCTGCTCCAGAGGCCAGCAGCCGGGGCAGTAGCCACCCCTGAGCACCTGCCGAGCCCAGAGAAATGCACACTGCCAGTCCCAGGAAGGGCAGTTGTTTAGTCGAATGGCAGTGGCACGCCCCAGTTTCAGAAGTCACTTTGTGTGGAAGTGTCTCAGTTGCCGTCAGCAAGGTGGCAGAGGGTTAAGGGAAGCTGCTTATCTTGCAGGTGCCCCTGGGAGCAGTTATCTCGGCGTCCAACCAAGCTCTCGTGCACTGGGCCTGGGTGGAAAGGCCGGAGGAGCATAGAGAGCAGCCTGGGCCTAGTACTGAGTCGCTGGGCAGTGAGCAGGAGATTGGCCCAGGCCTTTGGGTCACCAGCTTTGATAACTCACCTCATCTGGCAGGGGGTCCTCTGGCTTCCTCCCCCACTGCCCCACATCCTTTAGGGATCACACACTCTTTCAGGGGGTAGAGCCTTCTGCCAAGGGCACCCTTCCGTGGGGTCTAAATCAGCAGACCTGGCTCCTTGTGAGAGTTTGCAATCTAGCTTGTCAACAGGCAGGTGCCATCTCAGCAGACAGCCCATTGACTCTCATTCCCACGTCTCCCTTCCCTCCTGGAAACCTATGAGCTTGGGTTTTCTTCCTGGGAATGGAGCCAGCGTACCGGCCACATAGCCGTCTCTGGTGTGGTTTTCTATACTTAGTTGGAGGAGTAGTTGATGTCCTCTGGGATTATTTTCTGGGGCAGTGGTGGGATTCAGAGCTGACAGTAATTCCTGTGTGCCCGGCCACTGCTAACTCATTTACATTCACGGCAGCCTTATGAATTAGAGAGATAAGAAAACTGAGATAGAAAGAGGTCCTGGAACTTGCGCATACAGTCTGACCTGGACCCTCCTCCCAGGGTTCCCAAACGGACCTGAATGGGCTCAGGCCAGCTTTCTGGACTTTAGATCTCTGGCCCCTCATGTCTAGGAGCTGCCCTGCCAGAGTGTGTGTGTGCTGGGAGGGGTGGAGTGGAGGCGAGGCTTGGGCTGAACTTGTTACATTTCCTGTCTCTCTCTTACTTCCTTTCGTCAGACTCTTCTGTCCTACCTGTCACTTTATAGGAAGCACTGCTTTTTGAGGGACAGGGTGTGACTTTTTCCTGCAAAACCATTGGCTCCAAAATTTGTCCCACGAATTCTCTGGCATTCCTCCCTTTGCCACAAATGGCGTCATGTTCCAAAAATCCCATGGCCACGGGCTCCTAGTCAAGCCCAAACAGGGAAGGGGTTTTTTAAAGTGTTCTTTCCCCTCTTTCTCCAGCTGCTGCAGTCCAGGGAGGAGGCCTGGGCATGGACTGGACTTGCAGGGCATGTGTGTGGGCAGAGGGGTGAGCAGGAAGCTGAGCTGGGGAATGAGGGGTGGTGGCCAGCAGGCTGGCGGCTGCGTGCCCTCCCATCTCGGGGCCTGGGATCCAGTGAGCTCTGTATGTGAGTTTTTGTTTTTTTGTGGTAAAATTCATGAAATGTAAAATTAATAATTTTAAATAATGTGCATTTAGCACATTCACAATATGCTAAAGTCACCAGCACTCTGCAGTGTTAACATCTCATCACACCAAAGGAACATCCATTACTACTGAGCAGCTGTATCCCACTTCCCACCCCCATCCTCAACAGCCACCAGTCTGGTTTCTGTCCCTACAGATTTACCTGTTCTAGATATTTCATCAAAATGGAACTGTAGAAATTGTGACCTTTTGTCGGGCTTTTTGCACCGAGCATGTTTTCAGAGTTCACACGGTAACACGAAATCAGTGTGTACTGCTTGTTCCTGGATGAATATTGCGTTCTATGGCATAGAACATTTTGTTTATGTCTGTCTGTAGATGGACACTTGGGCTGTTCTGCCTCTGGCTGTTGTGAATCGTCCTGCTGTGAACACACACATCTATTTGACCCCTCAGCTCTTCAGGGTGGAGACTGGCTTGTGGGGGTATTGCTGGGTCCCGTGGAGATCTGCTGTGAGCTGCGCCGGGAAGCACCTCATTAGGCCAGACCTCAGCACTGTGGACAGTGGGGTGCAGGGGCAGAGATGGTGGCATGGGCGGGTGGAAGAGTCCAGGATAAGGACCTGGAGGGGCTGTGCCTTTGTGCAGGAGCAGCCAAGGCCACCCCCTGCCCCGACCTCCATTCCCTCCTGAAGATCCTGTTGAGCAGGAGCTAAGCTGGGGCTTCAGTGTCCTGGGGTAGGGGGCCATGGGGGCTGAAGGCCAGGCGATGCGGGGAGACACTGGTGCACCCCTGAATGGTGAGGTGTGGGGAAGCTGCTGGGAGCCAATCGCCAAGGGGCTTGGGGTCAGTTAGACAGCTGTTGTTTACTTTTTTGATCTCTCCTAAAGGATTTTTAAAAACGGTCACCAAAAGGGGGAAACAACCCCAGTATCATCAGTAAACAAATGTGGTCCGTCCACACAACGGAATATTATTTGGCCATGAAAAGGTTAGAGACAAGCACCCACTATGGCACAGCTGAGCTTAGAAAACATACACTCAGTGAGAGAAGTCAGGCACAAAAGACCATGTGTTACCGGATTCCGTTCGTGTGAAATGTCCCTATTAGGCAACTTTATGACGACATAAAGCAGGTTGGTGGCTGCTGGGGACCCCGGGGGAGAGTGTGGGAATGGCAGCTGGAGCGCACAGGGCTGCTTTTCCAGGGCGACGAAGCTGCTCTAGACGTGATGGTGGCGATGGGTGCAATACAAACCTGGATTTGTATTGAATTTTACACCTGTTGTACAACAGAGGAGTTGTATAGTGTGTGAATTATGCCTCAAAAAAGTAAGTTGTTACAAAAATAACCCAAAGCCATTATTATCCCCATCTCAGTTTTGGTTTCTGCTTGTTGTTGTTGGTCGATAAGTCTTGTCCAACTCTTTTGCGACCCCATGGACTATATATAGCCTGCCAGGCTCCTCGGTCCATGGGATTTTTCCAGGCAAGAAGACTGGAGTGGGAAGCCATTCCCTTCTCCAGGGAATCTTCCCAACCCAGGGATCAAACCTGTATCTCCTGTTTGGCAGGCGGGGTTTTTGCCAGGAAAGAGCCAGCAGGGAAGCCCATCCCTCGTTTTGCCAAACCATTATTTGACATCTCTGTTTCCTGTATTTCTGTCATTTTTGGCTTGGTATTTGCTGCCCATGTGTAGCTAACACTGCAGATTCCACCTCCGTCCTCTGCTCCGTCCTAGTTACCCCAGGTCCCCAGGAGCGTGCTGGGCTGCCATGGCATCGGCCTCGCTGTGTCACACCCATGTGTGCACATTGCACACACAGCTTGGGGCTCAGCTGTGGTCAGGTGTGTGGCAGCAGCGTGGAAGTGTTCTGTGCTGAGAGCAGTTGGTGTTCGGGTGATTGTTTCATCAAGTATTTATTGTCTTTGCCTCCGTCCAGTGCTACTTCTGATTTGGCCGAAGGGTGGGACTGTCAGAGGGTTCTCGGGCTTGGAGCTCTGGAGGAGGGCCCCAGAGGCTCCAGCCGCATGGCAGCCACCCCCGGGAACCCTGCTCTGTAACGTGCTTCCAGGGAGGGGGCGGCACTGTGTGAGAGGCTCTGCTGCTTCTGGAGGGAGCGTGGGGCTCCTCACATGCCAGCTGGCCTCCCTGACCTCCATCTCCGCCATTGGCCTGTGCTCACTCCCCTCGGAGGTCTCTCCACATCCTCCCTCTCTGCTCCCTACTGCCGAGGCAGCTCCATGTTTTGTGTCTTTGTCTCATTGTAGGTATTCTCAGTGGCTCTGTTGTCTTTGCAACTTGAGTTCTGGCAGCAGGGATGTGTAAACTGCCTTTCTTGTAAGTTTCTTTCTTTAGGGCCATGTGTCCTGGTGTAATTAGTAGGCTCCCTGCTCGTTTCCCAGAGTGTCCCAGTTTGGATGCTAAATGGATAGAGTTGTTCTACTTGTGAGGCCCTGCTTTTTCTGGGCGGAGGTGGGAGCCTATGCTCGCACTTCTGTCTTTGTGTGCACAGATAGGAAAGACTCCTCCTTCCAGGGAAGAGCCCCATGGCATCTGTCTGTTCCCTAAACCCCTTCACAGCCCTTGGTGCCTGGCCATGCCGGGTGGACAGCTCCATGGAGGGTGGCTTGTGGTGGTCCATCCTGTGGTGAGCTCCTTACAGGGACCACGAATCAGGACTCCACGCAGATCCCAGGCCTCAGGTGGAAGGATGTCTGGGGAGGCCCTGGTGACGAGGTCAGGACTAGACCCCCAAGGAGAATACCCACTAGGGTTGTGCATCCTGCTGGGGTGGCGCCAGTTTTTCCTTCTGGGAGTGGCTCACTGATGTGGCCTCGCCCTCGCCTTGTCCCGGCCAGGGCCTTGTCCCGCCCTCGCCTCTGTGCGTCCAGAGGTTAGAGGCATGATACGGGGCCAGGTGGCCTTGACTCACGCTTGCTGAGACACTGTGGTTTCCTTGTATGTGAGATGAGGAAGAGTGGTACAGAGTGTGTGAGGGAAGTGCCTGGAGCAGTGACCTGCCCTGTAAGTCGTGGGTGTTGACTGTTGGCTCTGGGGAGTAGGACGGCTGGGTAGCAGAGCAGGCTGAAGGGCATTTCGGAAAGCCTGCCCACGCGCCCACTTGATGCAGCGTGCGTCCTTAGGGCCACTCACCTCGTGGCTCCCCTTTCTCAGAAGCCACGCTTTCTCTCACCCTAGGTCCTGATGGTGTTGAATCGGGCGAAGGGGCTGCCCCACGACTGTGCTCATCTTGGCAGTGGCCGATGGCCCTCTGCTGGCTTTCAGAGGCAGATGGCATGCCCGGGAAGCTCATGCCGGCAGGTGTGCCCATGTGGAGGAGTGTAGTGTGGGTCTAGAACTGAACAGCTCTAAAGCAGCAGGACAGTGTTCTCTGCTGAGGGCTTGAGGCCCTTCGGTGTGTCTTAGAGACGAGTCCCAGCACAGTGGCCCACCTGGTGCTGGGAGGAGAAGCCTGAGGTGGGATCTGCAGGGATGGGTGGCCCGGTTGCCCCAGTAGGTTCACTCTGAGTGAGAAGCCCACGCTCCTGCGGTCTTGCTCTACTGGCTTGTGGAGGCGTGTGCTGACCGAGGTGTGGGTCAGGCGGGTGGGACAGGCCTCCCTCTGCGGTCTGCCGAGATGGAGTGTTCTTTCTCAGGTGGCTGGGACAAGGCGAGGGCGAGGCTTCAGACTGACCTGGATGTGTGCCCACATTTCGTGTTACTGACTTACCTCCACATGTCCCAGAAAAGACAGGCGACCTCAAAATCTCCTGTGATTTACATGCTCATAAAGATAGCCAGACAGCTGCTACCCAGGCATCATTTCTCCTTTTGGAATATAAATGTAGAAAATATCAAAAAGCCTGTTTGCTATGAGCACATGGAAGCGTTTCCAAAAAACTCTGGGGAAGAGAAGAACAGGAAGCCAACCTCAGAAGCACTTAGCTTCAGTCTACAAACACCCCATCCTCGGAGCATTCCCTAGATCCTCACCTCCGGCCTCTGTACAGCTCCTCATCCTCCAGCTTGGCCCAGGAGTGCCCCTGAGCTGGGATGCTGGCCCCCACAGTATGGGTCTGTCTTCAAGGCTGTGTGGGACCGCTCTCCTTGAAGAACTTTCATGAGGCTGGTGCTTGGAGTTGACATGTCCAGCCTTGTGTGAGGGTGCCTTTGTGGGGTTCGCATGCTTTGCCCCGCCTGAGTCAGTCATCCTAGGGTCCCCTCCGGGGCGGCCTTGAATACTCCATGGCCCTCCCTTCCACGCTGTTCTGGGGCCGTCTCGCGCACCAGGTCCACTATGGGGCGTGTTCCCCTGAGCACTGCTGGCCCTAAGCCCCCGGTTTGGTTTGAGCTCCAAAGCAACACTGGTTTGCTGGTCTGTGTTGTCTCTTTAGGCTCCGTGTCTGGCTGTGGGATTACCAGGGAGGAGCAGGGAGACGAGTTCTCTCCACATGTGGCTGCCTGGCTGCTCTGAGAGTGCCGGCTTTCCTGCGTCGTCTCTGCTTTCTGTTGGGGCCACTGTGGCACACGCAGTGTTGGTGTGGATTGGATTCAGGAAAGGGAGGACAGTTGGAGGCCAGCCTGTCCACGTGCTCCTCAGCGCTCAGCTTGTCCCTTGGTGTTGGGGATGGACAGGTTCCTCCTGGTGACTGGGCTCCGTGTGTGAAAGGCAGAGGTGTGGCCTGGGCTCACCCTGTCCTGGCTCAGAGGCCTTGCAGCAGCAGCTGGAGTACAAGTGGGGAGCAGCTGAGTGCTGCCTCAGTGTGTCCACTGACTCACGTGTCAAGTGGCCCTACTTTGCACTGGGCACCTTGCTGAACAAAGGTGGGATGTGAAAGCAGAAGGGCTGGAGATGGCGGGGCGGTAGAGGGGTGGCTTGGAGAAGGGCCTGGGGGTAAGCAGAGTGTTGCTGCAGAGTGGGGTTTCCTCTCTGCAGAGGCCCGTGTGTGCAGAGCCCCGAAGCCAGAAGACAGTGTTCTCTTCATGGGAGGTGTGAGTATGGGCACAGCTTGCAGGAGGGGAGCCCCAGTAAGTTCTTGGTAAGCAGCTGGCTCTGGATTGGTTACTCTACTTGAAGGGACCTGCGTAGAGACAAGGGGTTACTCCTCCCCATGGAGGGGAGGTGCTTGTGGGGGGCCTTTAGGATGACAGGGGTAGGAAGGTGGTACCGCATTTCTGTGTCTGCTTTTCTCAGGGCCCCTTGCGCTCTGGGGCAGGTGAATCTGAGGGGACAGAAGAGTGAGCTTCGCAGCCTGTCAGAAGTCTGTCACATACATCTGCTTTCCTTGAGCCTCAGATGGGCCTTGTGGAGCTGAGAGCCCAGCATGTAATGCCTGGACACCGTAGGGCTGGTAGTGATTGGGCAGCTGTGTCCAGCGTCTTGGGTGTGTCTGGGCAGCATCAGGGTGGCAGCTGGGTGATGCTCTGTGAGGCAGGCCGGGCGCCTGCTCCTTCCCTGCCTGCAGCCTGCCCTGCCCACTTGGCCCGATGGAACCCAGGCCTGCCCCGGCAGGGTGGTGCAGGGGGATGGGGACGAAGAAGCTCATGTGGTCCAGTCGACAGCCTTCAGAAACTGCGTGTGCCTGTGGCCTCAGGAGAAGCTGAGGCCATGGCAGGCTGCTTGGCCTGGGGCTGGCCCCTGTGGACTGCAGAAGCCTTCGTGGCTAAGCCTCTTTGCTCTTGGGTTGCGGTGGGTCCTCTTCCAGGGGGCATATGCCTGTGTATGTGGAGCAAGTATCCTAAAGTAAGGTTTTTGTTTTTTTATTTTTTAATTAAAATTTTTATTTTGAGATCATTGTGGTTTTGCACGCAGTTGTGAGATACAGTCCGGAGAGATCCTGTGTTTTCTTTACCCAGTTTCCCCCAGGGGCTTCATCTTACGTTAATAAAATTACAGGACATTGTCACAGGCCTCCTGTCCTCTTACCTCCTAGCACCTGCAAGTCTGTCTCCGTGTCTAGAAATTCCACATTTTAGGCATGTGTCAGTGGAATCGTACATCATGTAACCTCAGGGTTGACTTTTCCACTCATCCTAATTCTCTGGAGACTCATCCAAGTTGCATATATCACCAATTGTTTCCTTTTAATTGCTCAGTAGTATTCCAGAGTGTGCGCGGATTAACCACTCATTTGCTGAAGGACATCTGCATTGCTTCCAGATTTTTCTTGGCCTTTACAAACAAAGAGACAGTAACCACTCACAGACAGTTTTTGTGGAGTGTAAGCTTTTATTTCTCTGGAATGTGTCCAGGAATGCGGTTCCTGGGTTATGTTGTAGTTGGATGTTTGCTTCCTTACTTAGGGCTGCCCTGGGTCTTGGGAGCTGCGCCCCGGCTTTCTCTGCGGCCAGCGGGGGCTGCTCTGCCGTGCAGTGCTGGGGCTTCTCGTTGCTGTGGCGCACCGGCTCTGGGTGTGCACTTGCAGCACGTGGACTCAGTAGTCATGGAGCGTGATCTTAGTTGCCCGGTGGCATGTAGAATCTTCCCAGACCAGGTACCAAACACATGTTTCCTGCATTGGCAGATGGATTCTTACCTACTGAACCAGCAGGGAGGTCCAGCATCTCATTTTTTTAATGACTGTAAGTAGTACTTTTAGGAAGTCTTTGTTTTGCTGTGCTGAGTCTTCGTTGCACCACGTGGGATCCTCGATCTTCGTTGCAGCGTGGTAGCTCTTGGTGCGGCGAGTGGGATCTAGTTCCCTGACCAGGGATCGAACCTGGGCCCCCTGCATTGGGAGCTCAGAATCTTAGCCACTGGACCACCAGGGAAGTGCTGGTGTTTTAACCCTGCTCTCCTTCCGGGATTCTGATGACACAGATGTTAGGTCTTCTGTTACAGTCACACAGGCCCCCAAGACTCTGTTCTCTTATTTTTTAGTTTGTTTTCTCTGTGTTGTCTGTGCGATTTCTGTTCTTTTGTTTTCCAGCTCACTGATTCATTCCATTGTTCCCATCTTTCTGCTTTTTGAGCCCATCCATTGAGCTTTTGATTTAGCTGTTGTATTTTTCAGTTTCAGAATTTTCACCTGGCTCTTGCAGCTTCTGTTTCTTTGCTCAGGCTCTCTGTGTTTTCATTTATTCCAAGCATGTTCATAATTTCTTGTTGAACCATGTAGCATGGCTGCTTTAAACCTCCAGCAGATAATTCTGACATGCCTGACACCCTGGTGTTGGCATCGACCTTCCTGGTTCTTGGTATCATGGTGATTTTTCAACCTGGGCAGTTTTGTGTCACGCCAGGTGACTTTGGGCTGTGTTTGACCTTTCTCTTTCAGTTGGGTTTTTCTAGCACTGCCCAGCAGGGGAAGCAGGGCTGCTGCCTCCTGCCTCTCAGTGGAGGGAGGAGTCTGGCTCCTCACAGGGCCCCCTCACAGGGCTCCATGGACACTTGAGGCAGGAGTTGCGTGGTTGCTGCCGTAGGGGGCGGGGTTCAGCCCCTCAGGTGTCCTCCTCGGATAGCAGGGAGAGGGAGGGGACCTTTACTGCTGGGTGGGCAGAGCAGTCCTGGGCCCCTGCCTGTTGTCCCAACACCTCGCCTACTGAGTAGGAAGTCTCTAGAAGTCTGGCCTCCGCTGGGGGAGGGTGGGAGTGTGGCAGTGTCTCCTCTGTCCGACTGGGAAGGACAGGCTGGTTACTCTGGAAGAGTTCTCTCTTTTGCCAAGTTGTCCCTTCCCTGGTTCTTCGGCTAGGGAGAGCCTTTCCTGAGGCTTTTCCTGTCTGTGCCTGTTGGCGCTTCCATGTGGCCTCTCCTCCAGACCCCGATCTGGGACAGTGAGGCCAAAAGAAACCCAGGCTGCACACCTCCCGGCGGTGCCTCAGCTCCTGAGCGCCCAGCCCCTCTGCAGTCTTCTCTCCCCCTTTTCAAGTCTCCTTAGTTTTGTCTAACATACAGTGTCCAGGCTTTTATTTGTGCTTAGTGGGAGGCATAGGGATGTTGCATCCACCCCATCTCGAAGCAGAAGTGTCAAGTGAGCATTTTCGAAAGGGCTTTGGGCTGAGGAGGATGCCACAGCCACCAGCAAGCAGCCTCTTCCCAGAGGTCAGCGGAAGTGCAGCCTCTGGTTTATTGGTTTGTGAGGCGGGGCTGAGTTTAATGGAAGGGAGAGAGGCCCAGCGGGTGGTCCCAAAAGGTGACTTTTGCACAGGGACTGGACCAGTGGGCTTACTCCTGGTGGCCTGCTTGAAACAGAACTCCCAAAGTCCCATCCTTTGGGCCCTCAGTATCAAGAAGAGTTACCTGCTTCTCCTGTCCCCCTGCCCCTTAAAGTAAACCCCAGTCACCCAGACAGAAAACGGCAACAAAACTACAGGCCGCTAGGAGTTTCTAGAGCCCCCTTCCTGTCCAGCTGCCTTTGGGGTCACCAGAGTCTGTATGTCAGGTCACTGGGGGCTCCCAGGGGAGATGAGGCAAGAGCAGGAGGGATGCTGCCCTGCAGATCTCTGGCCTGAGGCTTGTAACCCTCCCCGGTGGGGACAGGCTGTGCGGGGCGCTTCTGGGCTCGCCAGCATGGCCAGGTTGGCTGTGCCATTTTTAGGCCCTCTGAGAAACAGTGAGGGCAGCAGCTGCATGTCTGGGGCACCCTTCTTTGGACCGAGGGCAGGTGGGCATGTCTAGCTTGAGGTTCCCTGAGGAGCAGGAGGCTCAGAGCGTGTGTCCCCGGGTGCGGCTCTCCAGGCTTGTGGAAGGGGTTCCAGGTCTGGAGCCCTCAGTGAGAGGCACTGACGAGTTGAGGGAGGGCGTCAGCTGCACCAGCCTCGCTGGTGGACAGGCTCCTGCCTCCGTCTCCGCTTCAGCCCTGCCCGTGGTCACCAGTGCTCCCCTCCCCAGCCACTGCCTCCTCACAGGTCATTTGTTCCCTGTTTGCTTGCTGTGGACTGTGACCATGGAGGGGGAGCAGTTTCTTATTTATCTCTGCTTCCCCACTGCCTGACATAGGCCTTGGTAAATGATTTTTTTTTTAATAGCTTTATTGAGTTGAAACTCACATACCGAATATAGTTGACTTATTTAAACTGTGCAGTTCAGTGATTTAATGTATTCCCAGAGATGTGCAGCTATTATCACAGTCAATTTTAGAATGCTTTCATCCTCCCAAAAGGAACCCTGTGCCCTGTAGCCGTCACCCCCGCAGCCCATCCATCCCCTCTGTCCTGGGCAGCCCCGTCTGCCCTTTGTCAGTAGGGTTTGCCTTGGTAAATGCTCCTGGAGAACACTGCCTACTTCCCGGGCTGCTGGAGCCCTCTTGTCTCTTGCCCCGTGCCCTCCACTGGCCCAGCCTTCCCACCTTTCAGGATGCCCTACTCACCTGGGTGGGGTCTGCTTTGGGGTGATTCGTATAAGGAAGTCACACCAGGTGAGGTGGGTGCTGGTAGGCTTGCCAAGGAGATGTTTGTGGAGTGAATAATTATGCTGCTTGCAGGCCAGGTTCTGAGGGACCTGGCCAAGCCCATGTCTCTCACTGCCCTTTTGAGGAAAGGACAGGTAGGTGTAGCTGACAGTGTGGTCACCCCAAAGCCCCGGAGCCAGAAAAGGGGAGGGTGGTATGTGATGGAAGCCAGACAGAAGCTGAGGAGACATGGCCTTGGGCTCTAAGCTCCTGCTGTTTCAGGCCAGAGACCTGCACCCATGGCCATGGTGGGGAGTTGCCTGGCTGGGGCACAAGGGGCCAGCCCCCAGCGCCAGCCCGGCTGTCCTGGGTGTGCATCTCCCAGTGGGGCAGAGAGAGGCCGAGTGTGCTTGTCTGCCTGGGGGACGGCTGGGTGCCTCTGGTGCTTGCTGAGAAAACAGACCTCGGTTCTCTTTGCTTCTGCTTTCCCAGGCAGTATTTCATCCCACATGCTCCCCGGTCCTTCTGGGCCATGTCCCTCTAACTCCTGGTTCCCTGCCAGCACTCACTCCCATGTTTCCTCAAAGCCAGTCTTGCCTGCTTCCTTCAGCCTACTCCATACCCCATGCCCGAAACCCCTCTTTCTGTTCACAGGGAGAAGCCAGTGCTTTCCCTGGGTTTCAGGGCCCTGTGGGAGCCTAGACATGCTCACCCCACATGCTCTGTGACCTCTGGCAATTGACCTCCCCTCTGCGGGTCACAGATTCTACAGCTTTTCAAAATGAGGTGATGTGACAGGGCCTCCCAATTTGGAAATGTTGAGCAAAGCGCATGCTGAGAGGACCCTAAGGCTCTCCCAGGGGTAGTCTGTGTGTAAACAGCAGGCGGAAGATTTGGGTTTTGATTTGTTTTGCTGTTTGTGCCTCAGCTGCCCTTTCTCAGGTCTGTTGTGGCCAGAAAGGGAGGTGCAGTCTGAGTGTCTTCATCCTTTAACTCCTGTTGAACTCCACTGCCAGGGTCTCGGGGGAGGGGGCACTCTTTGGATGTAAGAAATACAAAACTAGCCATCATTTATTAAGGCTTTTTAGGCCAGACATTGTACTCAGGTTGTTTTTTTCCCCTCTCTTACACAATTTTTGAGATAATTGACATACCATAAAATTCAGTCTTTTAAAGCATTTGTTGTTCAGTCGCTAAGTCGTATCCAACTCTTTTGTGACCTCATGGACTGCAGCCTGCCAGGCTCCTCTGTCCTTGGCGTTCTCCAGGCAGGAATATGGAGTGGGTTGCCATTTCCTTCTCTAAGGGATCTTCCCGGACCAGGAATCAAACCCGGGTCTCCTGCATTGACAGAATTCTGTCAAGAATTCTCGACAGGAGAATTCTCTGTCACTTCATTGACAGGGCCACCAGGGAAGCCCTTTTAAAGCATACAATTTAGTAATTTTTAGCATAATCACAAGTTCATGCACATAACTCCACTGTCTAATTCCAGAGCATTTTCGTCACCCCCAAAGAAACCCCACACCTGTTACCACCCACTGCCCATTTGCCGCTCCCTCAACATCCTGGTAGCCACTCATCTGCCCCTCCTTCTGTGGATCTCCTTACTCTGGGCCTTTCATGTAAGTGGAACCGTGTAATCTGCGGCCATTTGTGTCTTGTCTTCTTGACTTAGCAAAGGTCCTTAAGGTTCAGCCGCGTTGCAGCGAGCGTGTCAGCGCTTCATGCCTCTGTGTCGCTGGACGCCGTTGCGTTGAGTGGATGGGCCACATTTTCCATCTGCTGGTGGACACTGGGGTTGTCTCTACCTTTTGGCAATTGTGAATAGTGCTGCTGTGAACATTCACATCCAGGTTTTTACTTGGGCACTTGCTTTCAGTTTTCTTGGGTGTGTGTACACCTAGGAGTGGCATTCTGGGCCATAGGGATTCTAAGTGTAACCTTTTGAGGAACTGCCAGGCTGTTTTCCCAGCGGCCTTTCCATTTTCTTCCTGTACTGGGCTGTGTTTCATCAATCCTCACGTAAGATTCGTGAGGTGCAGATGCAACTGTTGTCACAGTCACTTTCGCATGTGAAGGTGAACCTGGGAAGGCTTTCAGCAAGTCACGCAGCCGGCGAGCTGGCGATTCTCTGGCCACGCTTGTGGCGATGGCTGAAGCAGTGTCCCTGCTCCCAGGCTTTGTGCCCTCGGGACGAGGGCCTTTGCCCATGACGGTCACAGGCTCTCCCTGGTGCCTGGAGCGCCCGTGGTGATGAAGAACGTGACCCTGGCGGCCTGGTCAGGAACTTGCTGGGTGGCGTCTGCTCCTGGGAGTCTTGTGGCCTCCATTTGTCTGGTCTCCCGCTGGGTTTCATGTTCCTGACTCCGTAGCGGGTACTCCAGGCCTGCTGGAGCCTCTGGCTCCCACCGTGTCTCCTGCTGGGAGTGGGTGCATGCGTGGAGGGCGTGGAGCAGAGGTGGGTTCTCTTCCAGCGGGCACTTGTCAGCTTGGCGTTAGCTTGCCCGTTGAACCTGTCCAAGGCCACTGATGACCGGCGCTCCTTCTCTCCTCTAGGCAAAGCCCATTTACGGCGGCTGGCTGCTCCTGGCTCCAGATGGGACGGACTTCGACAACCCAGTGCACCGGTCTCGGGTAAGGACTTCAGAATGAATTCTTGGGGGAGCACTCACCAGAGAGAGCACTCTGAGGCAGATGGACCATGGGAGGAGGGAAGTGAGCTGTGGGTCCTAGGGTGGTAGGATCCAAAGGAAACCCTTACTCAGTGAGCCTGCAGAGCCCACAGGAACAGCCTCAGTTACACATAGTTGCACCTCGCCCTTCATTCAAAAGAATGCTACCTGTTCCATGAGTCAGCTCTAGAAACAGTTAAATGGAAAAGGTCAGAGGGCAGTTCAGCACATGTTTGCATAGTGCTCTTTAGGCTCCCTGTTCCTTCAGTGCTGGGGTCCTGCTCCTGCAACCCCCTCTTCCCCTCCTTTCCTCCCCAGCTGGGGGCTCAGCAGATGAGCACGAGTGAAGGGAGGCGGCCTCCAGGGCCCACTTGGCTTCTGTCCCATCTCTGCTGGGCACCCAGCCCCTGGGGGGCGGGTTCTGCTGAACACAGGATGCTGCTCAGGCAGGTGTGAGAGGAGCAGGGAGATGTCAGACCAGCAGCACCCCAGTCAGTGCTTATTCCTCTGTCAGAGGTCCCCTTGGATTTGGCTCCAGTTAAAGCTCGCTTTCCTCTTCCACGCATGCTCCTCTGGGAACTGCCGCCCACCCCTGCCATCCCCTGATTCCGGAGGGCCTCTTCCGCCCTCTGGGTCTCTGCTGCCCCAGCCTGAGTGTCACAGTCTGGGATGGGGCCGTGGTACCCATAGAACATGCCTTGTATCTGGGGTCTTCAGGCCTTCTCTGGAATGGGTTTTAATTTTAAAAACAACGCACAAGAGCCTTGGGAATATTTCTCGGGAAGGGCCCAGGTGGCCCAGCCTTCTGCAGGTCCTCTTTCAAGGCCACGTGAGTGCCCTGTGCCTGCCACCCAGGCGTGAAGACCATGGGGCTCCTGTGTGCAGTGGCTGCAGTAACTGGGGGGCCGGGCAGCCCTTTCTCCTATTTCATATTTAGGTCACTAAATGGCAATAGAATTGCCATTTCCAACTTCTGATGGGAAATTCATTATTATAAATGATATAATTCTGGTCCAAACTAAAGAGCCATGACATTTTAGTTCATTCTTGTGGCCTTATTGCCAGTAGAAGTATGAATTTTGTTGGACTTGTGGAAATGTTGAAGATAGATTACGGGTCTTCATGACGAGCTCTGAGATTTGGGGCCCAACAGTCTCATGTTCGAGACACGCCCCCTGCCCCCACACATTCAAAGGGAGGGCCTCTCTACTCCCCATGTCAGTGCCATTGGGCCTCCATCAGCCCCAGTGGCTTGGCCTTTGGGTCGAGGGCAGGGAGGGGCCCCTTTTTCTGGTCAGTCCCTCCCTGGATATCAGAACCATTCCCACTGGTTGCCCCTCCTCAGTTTTGATTTTTGTTACTGCTCTCCTCAGTGAATCTTGGAGCCTGGCTCACTTTCCTCTTTCTCACACTCCCTGTGGCTCACTGGAACAACCCTTTTATATCACTTTTCCAGATTTTCCAGAAGTGGGGAATCAGTGCCTAGCAATTCTCAGGTTATCCCATAATCAGGTCAGGTAATTCAACAAATCATGAATTCACACGTATTGTAATAAGCTCTGCCTCGGTACATGAAGAATAGAGAAAGTTGATCCGGGCATGGCTCCTGCTCAGGAGGAGCTCGCAAATTGAAACAGACCAGGCAGCTTTTTCAGCCTCAGTAACTGGAGACATGCTGGGTAGTTTGGGCCCCTCGCTGGCCCAGTGCTGACTGACGAGGCCCTGTTCTTCCACCCCGGGGCCCTGGAAGTGGAAGCTGCGCTGCCAGCAGGCCTCGGCGGCAGGCCCATCGGGCGCAGGGGCTCTGCGTGAGGAGGCGGCCAGAGCCCTCCCTACTCCTCTGTCTTCTGTTGCAGAAATGGCAGCGCCGGTTCTTCGTCCTCTACGAGCACGGCCTCCTGCGCTACGCCCTGGACGAGATGGTGAGTGTGCTCTTCCACCCCACCCTGCCCCAGCCTCTGCCGGGCCTCTTCAGCTGTGTGCTCTCACTGGGGCTTCTGCTCCGAAGCCTGGAGTTTTGAAGCATGTATGGCAGCTAGTTGCAGTGGCCCTTAACAGCCCTGACCTTTGCTTTGAGGTACCTTCTGTGGCCACGGGTGAGAGTCAGTAGTGAGGGAGGGGGTCCTTTCTGTTCAGGGAGAAGGAGCCCCTCAGAAGTGGAGGGGCTGCAGGGCAGGTGGAGGGGCCCTGGGTGGGCCTGTGCCCGCCGGGCTCTGCAGAACCCCCTACCCTGGCCCAGGGCTCCTCTCCTGTCTGTGGCTGTAATTGGAGTCGCTCATCCGATTTATTGTTCAGAGGCCTCCTGGCCATGGGGTTGGTGTTCCTGTCACTAAGTTGGGGTGTATAGGCCCCGTCAAGTCCTGCCACCTGCCTAGTGTGCTTCCTGGGCTGGAGGGATATTTACCAACCTGGTGGAATATTCTGGCTTTTCTTTTACACTCATTTTGTCTCCTGGCCTTTTCTCTAAAGGAGATGGTCTCTCCTAACTAATCTAAAGTATGACTGAATTCCAAAATTGAGTACCTTTTCCTGTTCCACTGGAATGTGTTGAGTGTGTGTGTGCTCAGTGTTTTTAATTGGGACGGTTCGGGAACATCCATTCACACATGGAGCATGGTGGACCCCACCCTTTCAGAGTGCATCTGCTTGCTGCAGGGGTGTGAGCAGGGGACACTGCCATCTGGGGGACACGTGGGTTTTGGGTGGTTGTCACAGCGGGTACATTACCAGGTCATCAGTGCTGTTTCCACGTAGGGGGTCCTCATCATTGTGGTGCCACGTGGTCACCGTTTTGTGCACGGGACATGTTGACGGGTTTGTATCTAAGGATGCAGTTGATAGGTATGGTACTTGGTTCTGTGTCAACTAGTGCCTCGTTTCCTTCTGCAAAAGAATTGTCTTTTTCTTCTTTCTTTCTGATGAGGATGTTTGTCAACAAGGATGGGCGGCAGGGGCTTTGCTGTGGACCCATCTGTGTCCAGAGCAAGGAGGTACTGGGGTGGTGGCACTGTGGGGGTTAGGGTAGAGTAGAATTTGCTGGAGGCAGGAGCAGGTGAGTGGATTCACCTGGACACACGTCCTTTGGTGACTCCACTACCCCATGGGTTCTCCCAACCTGGCCATCACCCCGGCAGGCGCCCTGAGGTGGGAGCTGGGCCCGACGCATGGGGATTTACTTTGTCCTCCTTGTGCCTGGCTAACTCCTCTGAAGTCTTGCAAAGACTGACCGTGGGGAAGGGGCCTCGGAGTTCACTGGATGACTTCCAGGCAGGACTGCGCCATGAACCATCCTGAAAAACAGTTCCTGGACTTGGCTTGGAGACTGATGATTTTGATCAGGAAGTCTTTCTTTAGGTCCAGGTGGGGTTTGGTACAGGCCGTGGTCTCTTCAGCTCAGCTGCACGGCGTGAGGGTGGCCGCTGGGTAGACACGCAGCGCACACTGGTCTGAGAGCTGGTCCTGCATGGCCCCCCACGCCCTCTACACTCCCTGCCGCCTGCCCATCCTGAGATGCTTGGGCAGAGGTGGGGTGTGCTGCACTCAAGAAGAAGGAAACCCTGGAAAAGCAGGGCTGTGGGGAGGGCAGTGGGTGCCAAATGGAGGAGCTGGCCCTGCTCGTGGGTGAAGGGATTGGCTGGTGCTGCTCTCAGTGCAGGCATACGGCCCCTCCAGGGGTAAAGGAGCTTCATTTCTCTGTGTGCCAGGGAGCGGTAGCCGTTGTGTTGAAACACCTGTAAAGTGACATGTTTCCTTGTTGCCTTAGGAAAGCCCCATGGTGGAGGTTCTGAGAAAGCCTCCGGAGGCTGGCACTGTGGGGCTTGCGAGGCTGCAGCGGTCTCACCAGCCCTGTGGTCTGTGTCAGGTCCTTTCTTCACAGCTGACTCCTGCCTCCACCTGGAGCGGGTGGCCACTGCACCGAAGTTGCTATGCGAGGCCTCCAGGGCCGCTCGGCAGAGCTGCCATCCTGAGTCTCAGCGGCGCCAGGGCGCACAGGTGCCGCTGGACCTCGTGGAGGCCGTGTGCCGTCAGACAGAATGCAGTGCCCAGGACGGCCCCACAACCAGTGCCGGCCCAGAGACCCTGTATGGCCTGGTCAGTGGCTTGCTTATGTTTTTTAAGAGATTTAAGCATGAAGCAGGGCAAAGACTAATAGAGTTTTGCCAAGAAAATGCACTGGTCATAGCAAACACCCTCTTCCAGCAACACAAGAGAAGACTCTACACATGGATATCACCAGATGGTCAACACCGAAATCAGATTGATTATGTTCTTTGCAGCCAAAGATGGAGAAGCGCTATACAGTCAACAAAAACAAGACCAGGAGCTGACTGTGGCTCAGATCATGAACTCTTTATTTCCAAATTCAGACTTAAATTGAAGAAAGTAGGGAAAACCGCTAGACCATTCAGGTATAACCTAAATCAAATCCCTTATGATTATACAGTGGAAGTGAGAAATAGATTTAAGGGCCTAGATCTGATAGACAGAGTTCCTGATGAGCTATGGAATGAGGTTCGTGACATTGTACAGGAGACAGGGATCAAGACCATCCCCATGGAAAAGAAATGCAAAAAAGCAAAATGGCTGTCTGGAGAATCCTTACAAATAGCACTGAAAAGAAGAGAGGCGAAAAGCAAAGGAGAAAAGAAAAGATATAAGCATCTGAATGCAGAGTTCCAAAGAATAGCAAGAAGAGATAAGAAAGCCTTCTTCAGCAATCAATGCAAAGAGATAGAGGAAAACAACAGAATGGGAAAGACTAGAGATCTCTTCAAGAGAATTGGAGATACCAAGGGAACATTTCATGCAAAGATGGGCTCGATAAAGGATAGAAATGGTATGGACCTAACAGAAGCAGAAGATATTAAGAAGAGGTGGCAAGAATACACAGAAGAACTGTACAGAAAAGATCTTCACGACCCAGATAATCATGAGGATGTGATCACTAATCTAGAGCCAGACATCTTGGAATGTGAAGTCAAGTGGGCCTTAGAAAGCATCACTAAGAACAAAGCTAGTGGAGGTGATGGAATTCCCGTTGAGCTGTTTCAAATCCTGGAAGATGATGCTGTGAAAGTGCTGCACTCAATATGCCAGCAAATTTGGAAAACTCAGCAGTGGCCACAGGACTGGAAAAGGTCAGTTTTCATTCCAATTCCAAAGAAAGGCAATGCCAAAGAATGCTCAAACTACCGCACAATTGCACTCATCTCACACGCTAGTAAAGTAATGCTCAAAATTCTCCAAGCCAGGCTTCAGCAATATGTGAACCGTGAACTCCCTGATGTTCAAGCTGGTTTTAGAACAGGCAGAGGAACCAGAGATCAAATTGCCAACATCCGCTGGATCATGGAAAAAGCAAGAGAGTTCCAGAAAAACATCTATTTCTGCTTTATTGACTATGCCAAAGCCTTTGACTGTGTGGATCACAATAAACTGTGGAAAATTCTGAAAGAGATGGGAATACCAGACCACCTAACCTGCCTCTTGAGAAATCTGTATGCAGGTCAGGAAGCAACAGTTAGAACTGCACATGGAACAACAGACTGGTTCCAAATAGGAAAAGGAGTACGTCAAGGCTGTATATTGTCTCCCTGCTTATTTAACTTATATGCAGAGTACATCATGAGAAACGCTGGACTGGAAGAAACACAAGCTGGAATCAAGATTGCCGGGAGAAATATCAATAACCTCAGATATGCTGATGACACCACCCTTATGGCAGAAAGTGAGGAGGAGCTAAAAAGCCTCTTGATGAAAGTGAAGGAGGAGAGCGAAAAAGTTGGCTTAAAGCTCAACATTCAGAAAACGAAGATCATGGCATCCGGTCCCATCACTTCATGGGAAATAGATGGGGAAACAGTGGAAACAGTGTCAGACTTTATTTTTTTGGGCTCCAAAATCACTGCAGATGGTGACTGCAGCCATGAAATTAAAAGACGCTTACTCCTTGGAAGAAAAGTTATGACCAACCTGGATAGTATATTCAAAAGCAGAGACATTACTTTGCCGACTAAGGTCCGCCTAGTCAAGGCTATGGTTTTTCCTGTGGTCATGTATGGATGTGAAAGTTGGACTGTGAAGAAAGCTGAGCGCCGAAGAATTGATGCTTTTGAACTGTGGTGTTGGAGAAGACTCTTGAGAGTCCCTTGGACTGCAAGGAGATCCAACCAGTCCATTCTGAAGGAGATCAACCCTGGGATTTCTTTGGAAGGAATGATGCTAAAGCTGAAACTCCAGTACTTTGGCCACCTCATGCGAAGAGTTGACTCATTGGAAAAGACTCTGATGCTGGGAGGGATTGGGGGCAGGAGGAGAAGGGGACGACCGAGGATGAGATGGCTGGATGGCATCACGGACTCGATGGACATGAGTTTGGGTAAACTCTGGGAGTTTGGTGATGGACAGGGAAGCCTGGCGTGCTGCGATTCATGGGGTCGCAAAGAGTCGGACACGACTGAGCGACTGAACTGAACTGAACTGAAGCATGTTTGACTTGCTGTCATCTCTGTTTTTACAAGGTTCAGGAGGACACCTCTGTGAGATGTCCTGGGAGCCAGGGAGGTGATGGGGCAGAGTAGCCTGCTGGCTGGGACCATGTGTGCCAGTGGAGTAGTCCTGGGCTTGTTGCTCCTGTGTGGGGGGGGTTCTGGGGGTGTTCTGCTCATCAGGCAGCTGCAGGGCCAGCAGAGCAGTTCGTGCGGCTCACAGCCAGGGAGCCGACGGGCACCGCTTCTCTCGGCTGCTCAGGGCAGTCAGACCCCGTCCCCACCCTGGCCCGGGAAACAGCCATCTGGTTGCTGGTCTCCAAGAGCAGCAGCTCCACACCCGAGCACTAGCCAGGCCTCCAAGACCAGAGGAACAGGGCCTTGGCGAGAGCAGCAGCTCCACACCCGAGCACTAGCCAGGCCTCCAGGACCAGAGGAGCAGGGCCCTGGCGAGAGCAGCAGCTCCACACCCGAGCACCAGCCAGGCCTCCGAGACCAGAGGAGCAGGGCCCTGGCGAGAGCAGCAGCTCCACACCCGAGCACCAGCCAGGCCTCCAGGACCAGAGGAACAGGGCCCTGGCGAGAGCAGCAGCTCTGAGCCGCCCCCAGCCACTGCTAATCTGCCACCTTTTCAGAGTTTAGTTTTGCCCATCCCTTCCCAGGTAATCTATTGCATGTAATAAATTGTAGCATTTTATGGATAGGCCCTTAACACTTAGTCACAGTTTGTTTCAAATTGTTACTTGGGCTTTTACATTTACAGTATTTGTCTTCATTTGCTTAAGTGTGGTTTTACAAACTGGCTTTTTTCCCTGTGTCCCTAGGCCGCTGATAATTCTTGGTACCCCTCTCTGCACTCTGACTTGGGGTCTGGGGAGCACAGGTCCTGTCAAAATTGTTGAATTGAAATCATCAACTTTGTAAGTGTGTTGCTGCAGGACTTCTGTTAAGCATGGGGAGGAGGTGGGATCTGGGTACTCCTGGGGGAAGAATTAGTTGTGTCCTGCCTTGAAGCTCTTAGTGGTTCCTCAGCAGAGAGAGAACACACTCCAGAGGGCTCAGAGCACAGGTGGGAACTCCGAGAGGGAGGGAGCCCTGGAGGGCTGCTTGGGGACGCCTTTCTGTGTGGGGTCTCCTGCTGGGTCTGGGGCCTCAGGCTAGTTTGACTCCAGAGGTAACTATTGCCTTTCTCTTCCAGGCAGCTCTGAGATGGGACTAACCTTCGGGATCACTTTTCCTTTTTTGGGAAATTTCTTTCTCGATACACCCACATACCCTGTAACTGGTGGGTGTGGAAGAGAGGCAGATTGCCCAAAAAAGGAAAAAAAATTTCCCAAACGCAAGCAGAGGTGAGGTGGGCTCAGGGCAGTTTCACAGACAAGTGGGAGCCTGAGCAGTTGGGTTGGGCCTCTGGTTCTTGCGAAGAGGACAGAGTGAAGAGTCTGGAAGCCCAGCCGGCTCCCCTTCTCCTCTGCCTTTGTTTCTGCCCCTATGCTCTGCTGTTCCTGCGTCTCTGCCCTTGAGTTGTGGTGCTGGGGTCACTAGAAGGCTTTCCTGGGGGAGCTCCCCATCCAGAGGGGAAGCAGCCCCCAGTCTCAGGTGAAGATGCTGGGCAGTGAGACTCGGGGCGAGGGGAACTTGTGGCCAGTGAGCTCTGGTAGCCTGTCTCTTGATTTCACTTTCTCTTCTGTTTCCTCCTGGAAGCCAGGCAAAAACATTTGTTGTTGTTGTTTGCTTTTAAACTATGGTAAAATATATGCAACAAAATGTGCCACTTTAACAACTACAGTTGAGCGGCATTAAGCACACTCACACTGGTGTGTACCCACCACCACCATCCCTCCACCCCTCTCTGGAGCTCTTCCCGTCTTCCTGGGCCAAAGCTCTGTCCCCATTAAACCCGTACCACACACCCTTCTACTTCCTGTGCCTCTGGATTTGAGGACTCCAGGGACCTCCTGTAAGTGGGGTCATGGTACTTGTCCTTGTGTGTCTGGCTTGTTTCACTTAGCATATGTCCTCAAGGCTCATTCATGTCGGAGCACATGATAGAATCTTATCGTGGAAGGTCTGATGCAGTGAACTCTGTCCTGAAGCGAACTGACTGTGGGTCTCTCCTCTGCGATACCTGTGGAGAGGCTGTGCCTACGCCTCCAGGGCAGGTGTGTGGAGCCCTCCCACTGTGTGCCCTGAGATTCCTGGAAAGGCAGCCCAGACCACAGCTCTGCTGAGCCGCCTTCACGGGGGCCCTGCTGCCGGCTCCTCAGTGTGTGCCACACCCCAGTCGTGTGGTGGAGAGAGCTCTGGTAGCCCTCCTGTGCCTTGCTGGAGGGCAGCTGTGGGCTGTCAGTCCCCTGGGCGGGGCGCTCCAGCCAGAGGAGTCACCTCAGGGCCTACTCACGGGCAAGGTGGTGGGCTTGGTCTGAGCACTCCTCAGAGAAACTGAGAACTGCTGGGCTGTGGGTCTGCCTCCTTTTCAGTTTTCTTCCTTAGGACAGTCCTGGAGGATGCCTGGTCCCGGGATCTTCGCCTACTGGTTTTCCATGCGTTTGGGCCCCAGGGCAGAATGGGGAGGGACTTAGCTTGGTGGGGACGCTCCTCTGCAGCCCAGTCTCCATCACACCCCTGCATCAGAGCCTCCAGATTGCAGGGCCCAAGGACCGCGGTTTCAGTAGCCACCCCTGAGACATGAAGAGGCACTGGCACCCGAGCAGCCCTGCTCTAAGTGCTGGCCCTCCCTGCCCCCACCTGCCCCCACCTGGAGCTTTCCCAGGCAGACTGATTATTCTGATTCACTGGCAGCCTTGGTGGCCATCATGTCCACAGCCATGGCAGGAGGCCATGTGGCCACAAGAGGGTCCCTTTCATGGTGAAGCACACAGCTCCTTGGGATGCATGTGAATATTAACCACAAAGCTGAACCACAGTGCGCACCTTCTTCAGGGCAGTGGGTAGATTGTGGAGTCGGAGCTTTCTGGAAGGAGCTGGGGGCCTTGGCCTCCACCCTGGTGGTCATAGGGGTTGCAGGGGTACCATGTGCTCAGCCCAGTGCTACGTGGCTGCTCTTCAGGCACCTCTTCTAACATGATGTTCGCTTCAGTTACTGCTTGACAGGTACTGCCCTTCCATTTCACAGAAGAAACTGAGGTCCCAAGAGATGGTGGCGTCAGAACTGGGAGTTTGCGAGCTGGTGAGACGCCTTCTGGGAGAAGGACGTGTCCTTTCCCCGGCGGCCCCACCCCTCTGCCCGCCACTGCTGCCACTGTGTCTAGTGGTGGGCAGCTTGGCTGCACCTGGCTGCTGCGTGCAGTATGGGGAGGGGTGCTGGGTGCGGGCTGGCTGGGCTCTCGGCCTCCGGCCCACCCTCGGGTTTGTCTGTGGCCACAGATGGGAGCTCTGGTGGTTTTCCGTGTGCCTTCCAGCTCCTTGAACTAGACTCACTTCAGGCTTGCAGTCGGGTGTGTGAATGTACGTTCAGAGGTGTGTGGAAATTGCAATAAAGAGTTCACCCTGTGCCTCCAAGAGGCAGAGAAGCTTCCTCTGACCCCCATCTGATGCTTTATGAACCAGTCTCATGTCTTTAGATTTATTTGTAAACCTTTCATGCGTTTGGCCTGGCTTTGACCTTGGTACTTTTCCACCTGGGTTCAGCTTCCAGGGCACGGAGGCAGACCTAATGTGTTGGGGCTGGGGGCCCAAGGGGTGCAGAGAGAGGGCACTGGTGTGGAGTCTGTACCTGGAGGGTTTCCTCCAGTCCCCCCTCTCTGAGGAAGTGGCCGGTTTGCCCTCCACATGACCTCAGGGGCTTTTGGACCCACAGTGACTCCTGTTTTCCTTCCCTCCTCTGCTCAGCTGCCCCTCCTCAGTCCTGTGGTTGCTGTGGTAAAAATGGCAGTTTTAAAAAGTAACTTTAAACTTGGAAGTATTTTCATCCTATGTCAGCCTGTGAGCAAGATGGGGGCTGTGAAAGAGCAGGGGCCGCCCCAGCCCTCTGGGTGCTCCACGTCCCGCAGGGCTCTCCCGATGCTCTCACAGGCAGGCTGGTGGCCTCTGTCTTCCCCATGGAATTCTGCACAGAAACATGACGGGAGCTTTAAACTGATGCAGTCTGGTGCTCCTTCAGTTGAAGCTTTGCGTGATCCCACCCTTCCTTCACCACCCCCACCCCAGCAGCCCTGGCTGGACTGGACAAACCTCCCCAGACGGTCACCCTGGTGCCTCAAGGCCCAGCCCGCAGCCTGCATGAGCAAGCCTGCGCCACCTCTTCCGTGTCCGCCAGTTAATTATTTTTCCAAAATAATGAACTTAAAAAACATTTGCCAAGGTCTGAGTGCTTTACCAGTGTGAACAGCCACCCTCGCTCCCCCTTCCCCCCCATTCTGTGAGCTCTGAGGCCTCTGCAGGGGCGGGTGAAGGGGAGAGCAGCCGGGGGGCGGGGAGGGGCTGCTGCAGGACAGCTCAGCAGGAGTGCTCGGGAGCCAGGCCCCAGCCACGTGTCAAGAAGGTGACTCCAGGGTTGAGGCGTTGCACCCCTGCCTGCCTTCATTTTTAGACTTGAGGGCTGCAGCTGAATTCCGTGTCCGGTCTTTACTTAATCATGACAGCTACACATCATTTTCACCTCTCTGGGAGGGATGTGGTCACAGTTAATTCCTTAATGACTCTTAAGTATAAGTGCATTGGGATGAAATATAGTCTGTAAAGGCCTCTGCCTCTGGGCTTTCTGCAGGCTGCTTTGCCCTGGAGCATCCTTGGGTCAGCTTCAGGTTACTTGGAAATATTATGGTGGGACAGAAAAGGGCATGATGAACCCAGCTGGGACTGGGAACTCCTCCCAACTGAGCCCTGTTGTCCAAAGATCAGGGGTCAGCGGTGGCACTCAGAAGTGTCACGCACCTTCTTTCCTGCACCCATTAGAGTGAAGCATCCTTTGGTACAGGTGTTCCCTGGAGACTGGTGGCCAACTGTAGGCCCTTCTCACTGAGTGGAGGAGGAAGGAAGCCTGGGGCACAGGCTTGTTAGGATGTCTGAGCCTGGTGTCTACTGGAAAGTATAGCATTCTGCCTTGGTAGCTTTTTGTTGTCATTTAGAACTCTACCTGCTGGTTGGGTGACATTTCTCAGTGTAAAACAGCTAGTGGGTGGAGGCCACCAGTGGTTACTTATGGGGCTGTTTGGAATGAAGAACAGAGCAGACTCCTGGGAGTTACAGCAGAGGGGTTTCAAGAATGATTGGGTCCACAAGTCCGTTTGTGGCTGGGGAAATCCACCAGTAGGTATGAGATTACCTGGTCCTGAAGGGAAGGGCTCGCTGCTTCCACAGGGCCTGAATCTGGGGCGGATGGATGCTCTGTGCTGCCAGTGCCTCAGAGAACAAAGAAGTTAGAGGAGAACATGCAGGAGTGAGTGGGTGCAGAGGCTCAGATAGAAAGGAGCACGTGCGTACCTGCCAGGGCGGGTGGGAAGGCTCTGCAGGTAACCCTGAATCATTCAGAGAGCCAACAGAGGACATAGGCACCACTCCCAGGGGCCTCCTTCCTGTTCCTGGTCCCTGGGACGCAGATTTCCGTGTGAGCCTTCCTGCACAGGGCAGTGAGCGCTTCAAGGGAGAGCCTTGCTATTTGCCTGCATAGACAGAACCTTAAACTATGCACGTGGGTGTGGGAGAAGCCTGGCACCTGTCAGCTGACCCAAGGGTGGAGAGGAGTCTGCCCTCCCCTTTGACTCTGGCATGTCTGTTGTACGCATTTAAGAAGCCTCTCCCTGCCCCGGAATCCTCCCTCTCTGACTTTGAGACTCTACTGAGAGGACCTGGGGCCTGGTGGCCCGGCGAGTGCCTTTCCGTGTCACTGGGGCCATCCTAGGTGCCTTCATTCTTTCCCAGTTACCCACGCGCTCAGTCATGGGCAGCAGGGTAGAGATGTACTCCCGACTGTGTCTGGTGCCCTCAAGCCTAATGAGAACCACGGTCCTCTTTCTGACTCCTCCGGTGTGCCCACGGCTGTTGTGGGACACCCGTGGCTTGTGAACAGAGGGGTTGCAGGTGATTTTATGTCCTGCTGCCCACTTGGGGCCCCTGCCAGCCCTCTGCATGTGCACGGCTCTTACTCACAGAGTTGGGGGGGGGGGTCATGGGATCGTTGGAGCAGCAGTTCTGTGAGCTGGTGGAAGGATTTCTGGGGACCTCACTCTCTGTAGGGGTAGCAGCTGAGACTGGGCTGTGGTGGGCATCCTTGGTGGAGGTCCTTAGAGCTGTGGGTGGACTTCTGTGGCGCTGCGACTCTGGTCTGGAGGGTGAGTGACTGTGTTAATGGGCTGGGTGGGTCTGGCCCTGCTGCAGGGACAGGAGTGACTTTGGGTTTTAGGAAAGGGAGCAGCTTGGAATAATTGGTTAGGGAGCAGATTAAGTAGCAGTAGGGAGAGAACTGTCGAAAAAGAGTCATTTTATGAGAGTCAGCAACAGGAAACATTTGGGGTCCAAGAGACAAAGCCAAGTGACTGGTATCGGTGTGTGCACCCATGGTGCCCCCACACATGCCTATGCAGGGCCAGGTGGCTCGAGGCCAGGCTGCAGAGTCCTCCAGGGCACAGCCCTGCACCCGGACTTCTTGGGACCCCATCATGAGCCCAGCCCTCCCTGCCTGACCGTGTTTTTTTTTTAACTTTCCTGGGAAACAGGCAATACAAACAGTCTGATGAGCCAGCCCTTGTAAGGTGTTAGATGGAGAGCTGGATCAGTAATGCGTATGTTATTCTGACCCTGTGAAAACTGCCACCCACGCCACGTACTGATATGGCTGTGCTTCCTTCCACACTCAGTTTCTCTTGAGCTTATGGTTGCCCTCCCCCACGCACTTTGATTCCTATTTAACTAACCTTAATTGAACTTTGCACTTCCTGACAGAGCTGCAAAGTTCTCCTTGGTGTGGGCAAGTCCTTTGGTCAGAGAGTCCTCTTTTTTTCACAGTCATATCCCTCATGAAGACCTCTCTCTGCTTGTCCCTTTGGCCTGGCTCTTCTCCAGGCCTGCTGCTTAGCTCTTGACCTGGGGTTCCCTTCAGCCTTCTCCTGAGTGGTTTAGCTTGATCTCTTGTTTCTGGTTTGCTTCTCTAGTTGGTAAAGCCTCTTGAGAATGGCACAAGGGAAAGAGTTTTGAGACCTTGCATGTCTAAAAATGCCTTTCTTGCTTATATTCTCGATTGGCAGCTGGACTGGTTATACAGTGTCAGGCTGGGAACAGTTTCCCCTTGGAGTTTTGAAGGCACCATTGTCTCTCAATTCTGCCGTTACTGTGGAGTAGTTCACGTACGGTTCTTGACCTCATGGTGAACGAAAGGCATTTTCTCTCTGGAAACTCTGAGGAGCTGCTCGTGAGCCCCTGGGCTCTAGAATTGCATGAGCTGTGCTTTGCTGTCGGCCTGTTTTCTCTCATTGAGCCAGAAGTCTGTGTGCCTTTCAATGCGGAAAGTTCAGTTCTTCTGGTCCAGGAGTTTTGTTTTTTTTTTTCCTTCTGGTAATTTATTTGGCTCTTGGTTCCTTTGGACAGTCTCTAATTTTATTATCTTTTTGCGTGGCTTTGTTGTTCCTGAGACCTCATTAACCTTGCTGTAAACCCTCCTATTTCTGATCCCAGTGATCCTGTTTTGTTCTATTCTGGTTCTTACGTCAGCTGTTTTAGTTTCTTGGGGCTCATCTCTTGTTCCCTGTGTATCCCTTTTTATAGCATCTTATTCCAGTTTCATGGATGCAGTACTGTCTCTTATAATTCCAGTTATTTTGAAATTCCATTCTGTCTCTGGTCTGACTTGCTTTCTTCTTAGTTCCCTCCCTGCCTGTTTTGGTCTTGGGCTTTCTCAAATGACTGTGACCCATAACTGTACATTTGTATTGAAGAACGAGGTTATGTGTGTGCAGGGCTTATGTGGTGATTGGCTGGCCTTGTCTTAGAAGAATAGTCAGGCCGGGAACTGGAGAGCCCCCCCGATCCAGGTCCTCCCCTCTCCTGTCTGGGGCGGCCTCAGCTTTCAGGATGATGACTTTCATGGAATCTTCCACCTCCTGCCCCTCGCCCCCACCCCGCCATGGTGCTTCCTGCCCTGAGTCCAGAACCTCTTTAGAGAGCACCTTGTGGGTGCTGCCCGTGGGAGCCTGCCCTGTGGGCTGGTGCCCCTTGAATGGGGACTGCCCAGCCCTCCTGCCCATCTTGCCTCTGAGGTCGGCGGAGGTGCTGGGCCACTCCTGAACATGAGGAGTTCTGGGACCGCTTCAATCTGCTCCCCTGCGTCCCTCTCCAGGTGTGCACAATTTATTTACTATCTCATATCTGCTGCTCTCTCCTGTTTTTGTCTTTGAGAGTATAGCTTTTAAAAATCTTTGGTCGTTTTTTATTAGAGTTTTATCAGCAACTCGAATGCGTCTTCGTGACTTTGGCTGTGCTTGACTGGAGGCCCCTCATGCATTTCAGGAGTCAGTGTCCACCCTGGGCGTCCCCCTCGTGAGCCCCGCTCCTCTGTCCTCTCCTGGATCGTCTGTGGGGCAGGTTGTTGCCCTGGGTCTGCACAGCTCGTGTGCCAGGTTGTGGTGTCTTTGAGAATGAGTGTAAATGTGCCTGATGCGAGTGTGTGTTCACCTCCTGAATTAAGGCTGCAGTGCCTTTTATGAGAAAGAGATACTTTTCATCTCTTAGGGAACATTTCTTCTGGTCCAGGAGTTTTTGGATCAAGATGAGATGGATTAACAACGAGCGCTGTTCCAGAAAAGTTAGAGAGAAACTCCGTCTAATCTCCCTTTGGTGAATGAAGCCCTTGACTGACTGGGCCCAGGCACCTACTTGCACCAACAATAAGACGCTTGTTGGCAGGGGCTGGTCAGGTCCCGTAACCGATACTCTGGCCGCCGTGAGAACGGCCGTGGGGGTGTGCGGCGCGGGCCTATCCTCGCTCCAGGCCTCGCGCGCTTGTTTCCTCTCTCACACCATGTGTTTTCTTCACGGTGCTCCTTGTGACCTGAAGGAGCCAGGAGAGGTTGATGCATTCATCCACTTGCTGCGTGCCGTTAGCAGGCTGGGAGTTGGAAAAATGAAAATGAGGAAGAGTCCTGCCCTCTAGAACCTCACAGCCCATATCAGGCAGGAGGGTTAGCTGGCACGGGGGTACAGCGCTGAGAGACACATGCCCTGCCTGGCCGCAGAGGTGCTCCCCTCAAGCTCCGGATCGCCCTCGGGAGAGACAAACTCAGAGCATTCCAGAGGTGGGCGTTCAGGATTGGTCAAAGCACACAGATGGTGGTAGAAGATGGGACTAAAGAAAGAGGGATTTCTGCCCCCCAAAGCCAGAAATAAATATTTCGTGGCAAACAATATGGGAAACAATAAGAGGCGTGTAGAAAACGACGTTGCTCTGTGCCCTGAGGTGAGAACGTGCAGACGCCGCGGTGTGCGTGTCTTCCCAGGGTGTGCAGCCGCACGCTTAAGTGGGGCCCCGAGATAAGATTGTTGTATTTAATGAAGCGATTCTAGCGGTTCC
Organism: Oreotragus oreotragus; assembly: GCA_006410675.1. Lineage (NCBI taxonomy): Eukaryota > Metazoa > Chordata > Mammalia > Artiodactyla > Bovidae > Oreotragus > Oreotragus oreotragus. The sequence continues at coordinate 172,771 of SJYX01004593.1, read as the reverse complement.
CTGTGTCACCCTTCACAGCACAGTCTTGAACAGCTGCCTGTTAGGTCACCAGGTAGCTGTGTTTACTCTGTTGCATACTGCAGGCATTCAGGTCACTTTGAAGTGTTTTCTTTTTTTCTTTCTTGCTTCCCTACTCTCTTCCTTTCCTTCTCTCAGTATAATGGTTCAGCTGATGATCCCAGAAGTAGAGTTGCTAGGCCCAGGCTGTGAACTGTCCTGAGGCAGTTGGTAGTTACTGCCAGATCGTGCTCTGGAAACTTCATGCTCCTCAGCTGGGAGGAGGGTGTCCTCCCCATTTTCCTCCCTCCATGTCCGGATCCCCCAGATTTGTGTGGTTGTCCTGGAGGTTGTAGAGGGGTGCTTTCTGAGTGAGGCACCCCACAGACGGTTAGACCATATTTGTAGTCTTGAAGAACTGAGCCAGCCTGATGATAACTGAAAAGCCTTATTTTAGCTTCCATTTCATTCCTCCATAGTCAGACCAGAACCAGCAGCAAAGCAAGTTGGAGTGGTTGGCATCACACCTTGGCCTCTTGCACCTCCCCATGCTTCTGAGAGCTAGGGAACTGGAGCAGGCAACGGAGGGGCAGCCCTGCCAAGAGCCGGGCACCACTGCTCCTTGCCACAAAGCTGCTGTGTGGCCATGACATCTGCCTGGCTTATAAAGCGTGGCAACAGCCTGGAGGGGTGGGGTGGGAGATGTGTATAAGAGACAGTTAAGCACACTCACACTGGTGTGTACCCACCACCACCATCCCTCCACCCCTCTCTGGAGCTCTTCCCGTCTTCCTGGGCCAAAGCTCTGTCCCCATTAAACCCGTACCACACACCCTTNTGGGGGGGTGGGGTAGGGGGCTGCAGAGCCCTCTGCCCCTGCTTGCTTCCTTTTCCCTGGAGTCCGAGGCCCCCTCCCTGCCTGCCGGGCGTCGCCCCAGGCTCTTCTCTCCAACACCCACTGGCCTTTCAGAGTTGGACAGAGACAAAGGTTTCCGGCCCCAGAATGTCCCTGCTTGCTTAATTCCCATGCTCTAAAAATATCCGTACAGAGCTTCTTCCTGCCCAGTCTCCAGTCTCCTCCCTACAGAATCTGCCTCGCTCCCCCCCCCCACCCCTCCCTCAGGGAAGAAATAAGATCCCCGTTTCATTGCTCTTTCTAGGCTCAGAGTGGAATAAATAAGAAATGCTGGGTTTCCACAGTTCAAAGGGGAAAACTGCCTTTGTTCGGCCTGGAGGGCTGCCACCCGCCTGGGTCTGGGTCCACACTCTGAGGGTCCTGCCTCCTGCTCTGGGAAGGGCACCAAAGAGGAAGAAAGCGGAGGTGGCGGGGTGGGGTGGGGGGAGGGGGGGTACAGGAGCCCACGTGGGGTGGCGTAAGGAGGCCAGCCTTCTGCAGCCGGCGGGCCTCCTGCAGTGAGTTGCTGTGGGAGTGAGGCCGGGCTCCCAGGCCCCTGCCCGCCTGGTCACTGTGGACCAAAAAGGAGTCTATGGGAAGCATCCACCCTGGGAGGCTGCGGAGACTCCTGCAGCTTTCTCAGGCATTCCTGGATTGGGCTGGAGCCTCGGCCCCTCCCCCCACCCCCAAACCCTGGATGCGTGCCTAATTGAGGCTTCATTTATTCCCCCATTTTCTCAGCTGCGTAGAAAGAGACAGGCAAGTGGGTGAGGCCTCCCGATCCTCCTCAGAGCATGGGGGTAGTAAAGGGTGGTTGGGGGAGAGAAGTACTCCAGGGTGGGCCTCCTCCATCCCAGAGGGGCTGTAGAGGGGGGAGGGGCAGGGAGGGGAGCCAGGGCAAAGGGGCTGCCAAGCTCAGCAGTGGTGGGAAGAATTTCTTTTTTTCTCCCCACTCAGAAACCCAAAAATAGCCATGTCAAAGGCACAAGCCTTGCAAGCTTGGGGCCAGCTGAAAGCCATTTGCTTCTCAGCCCTCCCTCTCTTCCCTCCTCTTCCTCACAGGCCCTTTCTTTCCAAGCTCCTGCCCAGTCACGGGAGGACAGGGACCGCCCCCCACCCACCAGCGCTAGCCGCAGGAAGAATGGACATCCTCTGTTCCATTGCTGCCCAGACTGCACCTTCACTGGTTCCCACAGGGAAGTCTAAACCCACTGCCCTGTACCCTGGGGTGAAAAGTGCCCCTGCATTTGCTTTTCTTGTAACTTTGAATTTGCTGATTAAGATTTCTTAAAATGGAGCAAATCTGTGGCTAAAATGTAGACAATTAAAAATATGTAAAGACTGGATTGGATATTGAAACCAAGGGGAGTGGTCATACGCAGGGGAGCAGATGCCACAAAAACTGTTTGCTGTTACAACTGTTTTTCCCAATCATAAAAGTAACATACTCGTTGTACAGATTTTGGGAGAACAGGACAGCACAAAGATGAGATGATAATATGACAATTCAGAAAATTCTCTGATGTGAACTTCTGGGGTTTATGTGATGAGATGTCCTTTCTGGTTTCCTTGCTCAGAGTTACTCCCACTGGGCATCACGTCTCTGCTGGCAGCCTGTTGCTCAGCCCTCAGCAGAGGGCAGAGTGGATGTCCTTCTGCAGGGGTACCCATCTTCAGGGGCGCTGCAGTGGGGGCTGACCTCCGTCTGGGCTGCTGTGGCTTAAACAACGTGGTTTATTTCTCGAGTCCAGGGGCTGTGTGCAGCATGGCTGGGTTCAGGTGAGCGCTGTCTTCCAGGTCCCAGTCTGCTCCTGTGTCCTCAGGTGGTGGAGAGCAGAGAGGACCGAGGCCCCGCTGCCCGGCACCGGCTCATTAGGGGGTAGGGCTTTAGCGAAGGAGTTTTGAGGAGACAGGAACGTTCAGTTCATAAAGAGCCCCTCCAGTGACGCTGGCCAGGCTCTGCCAGCGCCCTGCAGCGTCCTGGGTGTAGGGTGATGGCCAGTTAGCCTGGAGGCCTGTGTCCCTGCATCCTGGAGGGGCCCTGCCTCGAGGTCCAGGTTGTCCGAAGTGTCATCAGCCTGGCCAGGGAGAGCACAGCACCACCACAGGCCGCCTGGGCTCACGGCTTGTTTTAGGCTGCACTTTCCCCCTCTTGGATGGAGAAGGCGATGGCAGCCCACTCCAGTGTTATTGCCTGGAGAATCCCAGGGACGGAGGAGCCTGGTGGGCTGCCGTCTATGGGGTTGCACAGTCGGACACGACTGAAGCAACTTACCAGCAGCAGCAGTTCCCCTCTTGGAACTCGTCAAAATGAAACGAAACTGAATTGGCCCGTCCTCAAGCAGCTTGTCAGAAAACACCTGGGTTGTTGTGTGTGGGCCGACGTCCAGCTCCGCCTGCTAGCCGACTGGTCACTTCTGTAGCCTCACTACAGCTCTGTGTTCTCAGTGGTGTGGGGAAAGGAGCAGTGCTTTTCAGGGTTAGCGTGGATACTGGACGCTCTGGGAGAGACTGCAGCTTCATAGCCTGTCTTCCTGCCGCCCTCCTGTCTCGCTGCAGGGGCGAGGTGGGGGAGGGTCTGGCTCGGCTGTCAAACAAAGGCCTGCTCCCCCAAAGGAGCCCCTTCCTCTCAGGTTTAGGGACATCTGTTGCCTAATTAAGAGATGGATGTTTTGAAATAGTACACCTAGATTTTTTAAAAGTGTGTATTTTCTGTTTTTTTTTTTTTAAAGAAACACATTATAGAGCCATTTTGACAGTAGCATGGACAACAACAGGGACTCCAGTTGTGTATGTTTCCTCGTTTTTGAAATTATTTTCTGCAGTGGTGACAGCCCCCACCTCAGGAGACCCAGGAGGGCAGGGGCGGTGCAGAACACACATCTCCAGGGTGCAGCTCCACTTGGTTTCAAGGCTTAGCAACGTGGTTGACAGGAGGGTGTGTGTGTGTGCACGCGTGTGTGAGCAGCGTGGTTGACAGGAGGGGTGTGTGTGTGTGTCTGTGTGTGTGAGCAGCATGGCTGACAAGAGGGGTGTGTGTGTCTGTGTCAGTAGCGTGGTTGACAGGAGGGTGTGTGTGTCTGTGCATGCGTGTGTGAGCAGCGTGGTTGACAGGAGGGGTGTGTGTGTGTGTGAACATCGTGGTTGACAGGAGGGTGTGTGTCTGTGCATGCGTGTGTGAGCAGCATGGTTGACAGGAGGGGTGTGTGTGTCTGTGTGTCAGCAGCATGGTTGACAGGAGGGGTGTGTGTGTGTGTGAACATCGTGGTTGCCAGGAGGGGTGTGTGTGTGTCAGCAGTGTGGTTGACAGGAGGGATGTGTGTGTGTCTGCGTATGTCAGCAGCGTGGTTGACAGGGGTGTGTGTGTCTGTGTATGTCAGCAGCGTGGTTGACAGGAGGGGTGTGTGTGTGTCTTTGTCAGCAGCGTGGTTGACAGGAGGGGTATGTGTGTGTCTGTGTGAGCAGCATGGTTGACAGGAGGGGTATGTGTGTGTGTGTGTCAGCAGCGTGGTTGACAGGAGGGTGTGTGTGTCTGTGTATGTGTCCATGCCTGTGTGAACAGCGTGGTTGACAGGAGGGGTGTGTGTGTATCTGTGTGTGTCAGCAGCATGGTTGACAGGAGGGGTGTGTGTGTGTGCACGCGTGTGTCAGCAGCATGGTTGACAGGAGGGGTGTGTGTGTGTGTGAACATCGTGGTTGCCAGGAGGGGTGTGTGTGTGTCAGCAGTGTGGTTGACAGGAGGGATGTGTGTGTGTCTGCGTATGTCAGCAGCGTGGTTGACAGGGGTGTGTGTGTCTGTGTATGTCAGCAGCGTGGTTGACAGGAGGGGTGTGTGTGTGTCTTTGTCAGCAGCGTGGTTGACAGGAGGGGTATGTGTGTGTCTGTGTGAGCAGCATGGTTGACAGGAGGGGTATGTGTGTGTGTGTGTCAGCAGCGTGGTTGACAGGAGGGTGTGTGTGTCTGTGTATGTGTCCATGCCTGTGTGAACAGCGTGGTTGACAGGAGGGGTGTGTGTGTATCTGTGTGTGTCAGCAGCATGGTTGACAGGAGGGGTGTGTGTGTGTGCACGCGTGTGTCAGCAGCATGGTTGACAGGAGGGGTGTGTGTGTGTGCACGCGTGTGTCAGCAGCATGGTTGACAGGAGGGGTGTGTGTGTGTGTGAACATCGTGGTTGCCAGGAGGGGTGTGTGTGTGTCAGCAGTGTGGTTGACAGGAGGGATGTGTGTGTGTCTGCGTATGTCAGCAGCGTGGTTGACAGGGGTGTGTGTGTCTGTGTATGTCAGCAGCGTGGTTGACAGGAGGGGTGTGTGTGTGTCTTTGTCAGCAGCGTGGTTGACAGGAGGGGTATGTGTGTGTCTGTGTGAGCAGCATGGTTGACAGGAGGGGTATGTGTGTGTGTGTGTCAGCAGCGTGGTTGACAGGAGGGTGTGTGTGTCTGTGTATGTGTCCATGCCTGTGTGAACAGCGTGGTTGACAGGAGGGGTGTGTGTGTATCTGTGTGTGTCAGCAGCATGGTTGACAGGAGGGGTGTGTGTGTGTGCACGCGTGTGTCAGCAGCATGGTTGACAGGAGGGGTGTGTGTGTGTGCACGCGTGTGTCAGCAGCATGGTTGACAGGAGGGGTGTGTGTGTGTGTGAACATCGTGGTTGCCAGGAGGGGTGTGTGTGTGTCAGCAGTGTGGTTGACAGGAGGGATGTGTGTGTGTCTGCGTATGTCAGCAGCGTGGTTGACAGGGGTGTGTGTGTCTGTGTATGTCAGCAGCGTGGTTGACAGGAGGGGTGTGTGTGTGTGCCCACATGACCCACCTACATGCTCTGTGTGGCAACAAGCTCCCCCCATTCTATGTTCCACCCGAATGCCCACAATGGGGCGGAGCCAGAGGAGGTGGACCTGGCGCTCTGGGCCGGGGGATCGAGGCAGGGGCCTGTGCCTGTGTGCGGTATGGGAACGGCACTCTCCTCTCCTCACAGGATGTGTGGCAGCCCCACCATGCCTCTGCCCTTCCTGTGGGTGGCAGGGTTGCCTGGCGTGGTCTTCACCTTCCCAGTTGGTTGAGGGCCTCACAGGGTCACCGAGGAGAGGACCCGTGTCCCTCCTCCTCCCCTCAGGAGGTTGCCTGAGGTTTCGTTTTCTCTCTCACTGTGGCTGGCAGGGCCTTTGTGGGTGCTGGCGCCTGATGACACCACGTCTCTAGTCGTGCCCCCTCTCTGTGAACCCTGCTGGCCCTCACCCACAGCGGGCTTGCAGCAGCTGTGTTTTCTCTCTCCTCTCCCCTCTGTTATGCTTTCATCAGGTCCTCTTTGGCCCAGCCACAAGCTGCCTAGTGACCTAGTGCAGCTGGCCAGGGCCTGGGCCATCCAGCCCGTGGTGCTGGGCCTGCTGTGGCAGTGAGCAGACTGGTCTCCCCTCCAGGCGGTTGTTCCTAGCCTCGGCGTTAGAAGCATGAAGGGGCTTTTTGGTAATTCTGATGCCCAAGCCCCACCCCCAGAGAGTTTAAATCTGGGCATGGAACCTCCATTTAGTTATCTTTCCAGGTCATTCCATTATTCAGCGAAAGTTGAAAACCATCATGTTAAGCACTCAGGCCTTACAGTTAGGACCTTTCGCCTTCTCTCCAGCCTCTCTGGTGGTTCCTGGTCCCCAAGAGTCTCTTCTGACTGCTTCAGACCTCAGCATCGGGGGTCTTTCAGCACCATAGTGAGCAGGAGGCCCTGTAGGAGGGCTTTCTGAGTGCCACGGCCCCAGCAGCTGCGTGGCTTCCAGCCCATCCATAGCAGATGACGGTGTGTTCTCTCCCAATCTGCCTGGAACTGCTGGGCAGACCAGCACTGCCTTCCCCCCGGGCATGGCACCCTGCAGACCAGAGCTGGGGCATGCATCTCCACAGCAGGCCCTGCTGCCTGTGTGCCAGGGCCCGCTGCCCACCTCTGTGAGCAGCCCCGGTCTCGGTCTCAGCTGGAACAATGGCTTCTGCTGGGAGGTGCCTTGAGCCCCTGGCCTTTCTGCTCTGTGCCCGCCCTCCCTCCCTCTTTACCCAGCATGCCCTGGAAGAGAGGGCTCCGAAGCTCGTGCTAGAGGCAGGAAGTGTAGAACTAGTGTCTGCTCCCCCACAGGGCTCCCAGATACAAGGAGCTGCGGTGGGATCTTCTCCAGGGCTCCCAGATACAAGGAGCTGCGGTGGGACCTTCTCCAGGGCTCCCAGATACAAGGAGCTGCGGTGGGATCTCCAGGGCTCCCAGATACAAGGAACTGCAGTGGGATCTTCTCCAGGACTCCCTCTAGAGTCCAGGTGTGGGTGGGTAAGGTGGTGGTGCCCTTGGACGTGAGTGGAGTCTGTACAACTGAAGGAGAAGGGATCGTGCTGGCTGCCTTGTGCAGTGATGAAGTTGCCTGTGGTTCACAGTCTGGGCCACTTGGGTGTGCTGGGGCCCAGGCAGGCGAGGGGAGAGGCTGGAATGATCCACGTGGTCCTGGATTCAAGCGGAGGAGACCAGTGTGTTTAGCTTCAGAGACATACACTCAGGAGAGAGAGATCTCGCAATTGATAGATAGGAATAGGTTGCGGGGTCGGGGGGAGTGGTGGTGAATGTAGACATGACTGCACAGGTTATACGCACCTGTGTTTCCTTGTCTGTCATCTGAGAAGGCCTGGAGGCAGCAATGCCCCCAAAGCAATGAGCATACCTAGTTCCTCAGTATTGATTTCTAATTTCTGTTCTCCAGTGAAAGGAACCAGGGATCCTTGAAGAAATGGCCGATTCTAGGATCAGGGAATGGCAACCCACCCCAGTGTTCTTGCCTGGAGAATCCCAGGGACGGCGGAGCCTGGTGAGCTGCCGTCTATGGGGTCACACAGAGTCGGACACGACTGAAGTAACTTAGTAGTAGTAGTAGGATCAGGGTAGGTACATACAAGCAGAGCCTGGGNCACCCCAGTGTTCTTGCCTGGAGAATCCCAGGGACGGCGGAGCCTGGTGAGCTGCCGTCTATGGGGTCACACAGAGTCGGACACGACTGAAGTAACTTAGTAGTAGTAGTAGGATCAGGGTAGGTACATACAAGCAGAGCCTGGGGCACCTTGCCCTGCAAGCAGTGAGGTGTGTGCATGCTGGTAGGCCACATGGTCAAGGCCAGGACAGTTTGAGCCACAGAGCCATCGTATAGTGCTGGCTTACAGTCTATACTGTGTGGGAGGCACGTTCAAGTCTAGCAGGGAAGGGGCCTGTGTGGATGTTCCTGTGCTGCTGCTTCCTGGGCTTGGTGGGGAGGCGCTGTTGAGACCAGAAGGCCTGGCCCCTGTGAGCCTGGACAGGTTTCCCAGGCTTCCTGTCTCTTGCTCCCCCTTCTCTGTGTGTGACAGGATAAGGTCACACCTGCCTCATGGGAGGTCATATTTAAGGAGGGATGAGAGAGACTATAACTGGGTGATCCTGGCTTAGAGGTGGTAGAGAGGCTCGTGCCCTTCAGCCCTCACCTGTCACGTCTCTGCCTTTCGTGGCCCTTCTGCAAACTTTGTGGAGGAGGTAGCACCGTCTTATCATGGAGAGGTTGCCAAAAGTCTCAGGGTACAGTTGGTGCCTGAGTCCCGTGACCACACGGAGCTGCGGGGCTGGCAGGGAGCTCTCGCTGTGCAGAGGGACCAGGGAGCAGCTTGGGCCCTGAGCCCTGGAGCAGTGGCCTCTGTAGAGGAGCGCGTGTCGCCCGGGGCCCTCTAGGTGGTCCAGTGAGGAGAAAACGCTAGAGCTTCTGATGATGTACTTTATGGCCCCCACTGAACTTAGCTGTGTGTGTTGCGTGTGTGTAACGCAGGGTAACTCATCAGGGCCATGCGCCTGCACCGGCAGCACGAGGGAAGGGGAGGAGAGCAGAGCAGAGTGCTGGGCCTGCCCGCTCTTGCGCCTGTGCCTCGCTCCACATGGTGCCCTCCCGGTCCTTCCTGTGGCCCTGCCTCAGAGAGGCTGTGTGTTTTGTCAGGGCCAGTGGGGACCAAGTGTGCTGCCTGAGGGAGTCTGCCTTTGGAGAGGGCAGAGACCACCACCCAGGGAGGGTTCTACTGGGCACTGGCATGATGTGGGGGAAGGAAGCAGGGCCTGGAGCTGAGGTAGGAAGGTGGGAAGACAGCGCTCATCCCGAGGGAGATGGGGGACCTGGGCCACCTCCCTCGTCAGCTGCTTGGTTGAGGACCACCCACCAGGCTCCCTTCTCCAGCTTAAGGGCTGGCCAGGAGCCTCCAGGAGAGGTGCTGCAAAGCTTTACTTCACTTGGGAAGTGCTCAGCTTGGCGTGGGTGTGGCCCCCTCTCTCATGCCCACCTGGGGGCACTTCTGAGACAGGACACCCTTTGAAGACTCAGTGAGGGTGCATGCTCTTCTGTGGGCGCATGGCTGCCCTCCTGCCCTGCTGCCTCTGTCCTGAGCTGGGCCCCAGGAGGACGGGCGGATCCCAGAGGCCCCACGGAAAGGCTTCTTGGAGTGGGGAACTTACTCCCTGCCTTGCAGTGACCCTGCGAGCTGGCGGCTGTGTCAGGGTGAGGACTCCGGAAAGCCACCACCTCTGGGGTCTGGCTCCTGGGTGGCGCCCCAGAGGACAGAAAGGGAACTGGCTGGTGGTGGGTCAGCAGAGCTCGGCATCTCATCTTCAGACCAAATCCCCTTCCTCTGTGTTGCAGCAGGGGACTGGCTGGTGGAAGGGAGCCCAGCTACCACTGTGGGCCTCTTCTGCCCCTGCTGCTTCTCCAGGACCAGCCGGGAAGTGCTGGGCCCTTGGGATGGGCTCCTTGTGGAGGCGGAGGCGGAGGTGGAGCTGGGGTGGGAGTTAGAGCTTGGGCTCCCCTCCCTTCACAGAGTCTTCGGCCTGGTGTGGTGGCCGCCACAGCCCCCTGCCTCCTTCCTCAAAGCCTCCTTGTGTTCCAGGAGGGTCCTCACTCATCCGCTCAGTATCTTGTTTTTGGATTTCTCTCCCTAACGTCAGTGTCTCACAGCTTTGACTGAGAAAAGGGAGAAGTGCTATAACTTGTCCCAGTCCTGGCCAGGCAGCCCTGAAGGAGGCCTACCTCTGACAACCCCAGGTGCGAGGCTCCGGTCTGCCTGCCCCACAGTCCGCCTTCACGGTGTGCTTCTCTCTGGCCCCTCCTAGCCTTCAAAAATAGCCTTGCAATTTCAGAACCACCTCCTGTAGCTTTTCTCACTGCTTTCTGGATCAGCCACCCTCTGAGACCAGACTCCTGGCTGCCTCTGTCACCCCCACTGTCCTCAAGAGGTGTCTGCTGCCTGTTCCCCACCCACAGGCCCCGCCCTCTCCCAGCACTCGTGGGCTGTTCTCTAGTGGGAAGGAACGTGCAGCTGATTGTCCTCTGAGAAGGGCAGGCCTGTCACCACTTTCCCCCGGGGTGGGTCAGTGGGACGTGGGGCTGTGAGGGCCAGACTGAGGCAGCCCGCCCCCATGCTCTGCATGGCAGGGGGGTCTGCACACCTGTGAGGCCCCAGTGCTTATGGAGAAGCCATGAGGGTCCGGAAGGACCTGGGCAGACAGGGATGTTCCCTCTGCCCCTGGAGTGACTCCTGCCCTGTCTTCCTCTTGCAGCCCACAACCCTCCCACAGGGCACCATCAACATGAACCAGTGCACGGACGTGGTGGATGGGGAGGGCCGGACGGGCCAGAAGTTCTCCCTGTGCATTCTGACCCCCGAGAAGGAGCATTTCATCCGGGCTGAGACCAAGGAGATCATCAGTGGGTGAGTTGCTACACTTGTTGAGCGAGGTGCCCCACCTGCCTGGGGTCCTCGGACTGTCTGCGCCTTGTGTCTGCTGAGTTCTCTCCACCTACCTTTGCTTCATCCCCACCCACAGTTGCCCCGCTGCCCCTGCACGCCTCACTTCCTGCCGCCACCCTCTGCTGACATCAGCTCATCTTCTAGGGCTCTCTCTGGTCTCCCAGTCCATCCTCACCTCACTCTGGCCTCCTCTCACTCAGCCACAAGGGGCTCGGTCTCCAGAGATCCAGCCTTACCGGCCTCCTGCCTGAAAGGCCCTGGGGCCCTGCCCAGCCCCCTCCCGCAGCCCATGCACTGCAGCTCTGAGCTGCTGGCCACGCACGCCCCCTGCTGCCTCTCGCCTGCCCTCCCTTCATCCTCCAGTGCTGCTGGCCCCCGGGAGGCCTTCCCCACGAGGCGTGTGGCTCTGTCAGCTGGCACTTGTGAAGGCTGGGGTTTGCCCAGCCTCAGCCGGCGGTCAGCCCTGGAGCAGAGGCCATGTCTCCGAGTCTGCACTTAGGAGTCGCCACAGGGTGCCCACATGCACTGCTTTTCTTGTCTGTGTGGACAGAACCCCGACCTCCCACCCCCAGCGTGCCCTGGGTGGAGGCTGGGAGAAGCCCTGGAGAGAAGAGGGACCCAGGTTTCCAGGCAGCTGCCAGCTCAGGGGGCTGAGCTCCGTGCTCTGAGCCTGTCACGTCTGCCTCCCGGGGGCCCTGCTCTCCTGTGCACGCAGCTGCACAGCTGTGCGACACGGTGGTGACAGCGAGCAGGTGCCCCTGGCCCAGCCAGGAACTTGGGCACTGGGTCGTGGAGAAGCTCGTCGTTCTCTACGGTGAAAAGGAGAAAATAAACTCTCTGGGTTGAGGGGCTGGGCTGATTACTGCACAAGGAGGAGAAGGAATTAGGACATCAGGCACTTTGCGTTCGGGAAACGGAGGTGGCTGTGAGCCATGGGCTGGGCTTTGGGGCCCCATCAGCTGCAGCTGGCCAAGGCTGCCGTGGGAGGAAGTGAGATCTCGTTTTCACTGAGGTGGGTGTGGAGCGGGGGCCAGACCCATGCTGCTGAGGGGTGGGTGGCTTCTTCCTGGGGTGCCAGCTCCCTGCTGGTCATCCTCCTGTGGGGAGAGGCAGGATTTTGTTTCTAACGCCAGGGGCAGACAAGAGGGCCAGTTTCACTGTCTCGCTTTAATCCTCCTCTTAGGATGTCATGGATTTTAAGAGTGTAAAGCATTTTCGTTGTTGTTCAGTCTCTCAGTCACGTCCAACTCTTTAGACACCATGGTCTGCAGCACGCCAGACTTCCTTGTCCACCACAAACTCCCGGAGCCTACTCAAACTCATGTCCATTGCGTCGGTGATGCCACACAACCATCTCATCCTCTGTTGTCCCCTTCTCCTCTTGCCTTCAGTCTTTCTCAGCATCAGGGTCTTTTCCAGTGAGTCAGTTCTTGGCATCAGGTGGCCAAAGTATTGGAGTTTATCAGCATCAGTCCTTCCAGTAAATATTCAGGACTGATTTCCTTTAGGGTTGACTGGTTTGATCTCCTTGCAGTCCAAAGGACTCTCAAGAGTCTTCGCCAGCACCACAATTTCAAAGCATCAATTCTTTGGCACTCAGTCTTCTTTATGGTCCAGCTCTCACATCCATACGTGACTACTGGAAAAACCATAGCTCTGACTATACGGACCTTTGTCGGCAGAGTAATGTCTCTGATTTTTAATATGCTGTCTAGGTTGGTCATAGCTTTTCTTCTAAGGAGCAAGCTTCTTTCAATTTAATGGCTGCAGTCATTGTCTGCAGGGATTTTGGAGCCAAAGAAAATGAAGTCTGTCACTGTTTGCATTGTTCCCTGTCTATTTGCCATGATGGGACAGGATGCCCTGATCTTAGTGTTTTGAATGTTATTTTAAGCCAGCTTTTTCACTCTTTCACCTTCGTCAAGAGGCTCTTTAGTTCCTCTTCACTTTCTGCCATAAGCATGGTGTCACCTGTATTATCTGAGGTTGTTGATATTTCTCCCAGCAATCTTGATTCCAGCTTATGCTTCATCCAGTATGGCATTTCACACGATGTACTCTGCATATAAGTTAAATAAGCAGGGTGACAGTATACAGCCTTGACGTACTTTTTTCCTGATTTGGAACAGGTCTGTTGTTCCATGTCTAGTTTGAGCTGTTGCTTCTTGTCCTGCATACAGGTTTCTCAGGAGGCAGGTCAGGTGGTCTGGTATTCTCATTAAGAATATTCCAGTTTGTTGTGATCCACACAGTCAAAGACTTTAGCGAAGTCAGTAAAGCAGAAGTAGATGCTTTCTGGAATTCTCATGCTTTTTTGGTGATCCAACAGATGTTGGCAATTTGATCTCCAGTTCCTCTGCCTTTTCTAAATCCAGCTTGTACATCTGTAATTTTTCGGTTCATGTACTGTTGAAGCCTAGCTTGAAGGATTTTGAGCATGACCTTGCTAGCATGTGAAATGAGTGCAGTTGTGCAGTAGTTTGAACATTCTTTGGCATTGCCCTTCTTTGGGATTGGAATGAAAACTGACCTTTTCCAGTCCTGTGGCCACTGCTGAGTTTTCCAAATTTGTTGGCATATTGAGTACAGCACTTTCACAGCATCCTCTTTTAGGATTTGAAATAGTTCGGCTCTCCACTAGCCATGTTCGTAGTGATGCTTCCTAAGGCCCACTTGACTTCGCACTCCAAGATGTCTGGCTCTGGGTGAGTGCTCACACCACTGTGGTTATCTGGGTCGTTAAGATCTTTTTTTTGATAGCTCTGTGTATTCTCGGCTCCCAGGTGGTGCCAGTGGCAAGAAAGCATGCCTGCCAGTGCAGGAGACATGAGAGACGTGGGTTCAGTCCCTGGGTCAGGAAGATCCCCTGGAGGAGGGGACAGCAGCCCATTCCAGTATTCTTGCCTGGAGAGTGCCTTGGGCAGTGGAGCCTGGCGGGCGACAGTTCACGGAGTCAAAAAGAGTTGGACGTGACCACGCGACTAACGCTTTCACTTTCTGTGTATTCTTGCCACCTCCACTTAATGTCTTCTGTTTCTGTTAGGTTTGTTCCATTTCTGTCCTTTATTGTGCTTATCTTTGCATGAAATGTTCCCTTGGTATCTGATTGTTTTTGAAGAGGTCTCTAGTCTTTCCCATTCTGTTGTTTTCCTCTGTTTGTTTGCATTGTTCACTTAGGAAGGCTTTCTTCTCTCTCCTTGTTATTCTTTGGAACTCTGCATTCAGATAGGTATATTTTTCCTCTTCTTTGCCTTTCACTTCTCTTCTTTTCTCAGCTATTTTTAAGCCCTCCTCAGAGAACCATTTTGCCTTTTTGCATTTCTTTTTCTTGGAAATGATTTTGATCACTACAGTGTTAGGAACCTCTGTCCATAGTTCTTCAGACACTCTTGTCTCTCAAATCTAATCCTGTGAATCTGTTTGTCACTTACACCGTATAAGCCTAAGGGATTTGATTTATACCTGAATGGTGTAGTGGTTTCCCCTACTTTGTTCAGTTTAAGTCTAAATTTTGCAGTAGGGAGTTCATGATCTGAGCCACAGTCAGCTCCTGGTCTTGTCTTTGCTGATTGTATAGAGCTTCTCCATCTTTGTCTGCGAAGAAGATAATCAGTCTGATTTCGGTATCAACCATCTGGTGATGTTCATACATAGAGTTGTCTTGTGTGTTATCGGAAGAAGGTGTTTGCTATGATCAGTGTGTTTTCTTGGCAAAACTCTGTTAGCCTTTGCCCTGCTTCATTTTGTACTCCAAGGTCAAACTTGGCATTTATTCCAGGTGTCTCTTGATTTCATACTTTTGCATTCCAGTCCCCTATGATGAAAAGGATATCTTTTTTTGGTGTTAGTTCTAAAAGATCTTCTGGGTCTTCATATAACCGTTCAACATCAGCTTCTTCAGCATTACTGGTTGGGGCATATACTTGAATGGTTTGCCTTGGAAATGAATCAAGGTCATTCTGTCATTTTTGAGACTGCACAGCGTACTGCATTTCAGACTCTCTTGTTGACTCTGAGTGCTGGTCCTTTTGTCCGCGGTAGTAGATGCAGTGGTCCGCTGAACTAAATTTGCCCATTGCTGTCCGTTTTAGTTCACTGATTCCTAAGATGTCAATGTTCACTCTTGCCATCTCCTGTTTGACCACTTCCAACTTACCTTGATTCATGGACCTAACATTCCAGGTTCCTACGCAGTATTGTTCTTTACAGCATCAGAGTTTACTTTCACCATCAGTCACATCCACAACTGGGCGCTGTTTCCGCTTTGGCGTAGCCTTTTCATTCCTTCTGGAGCTATTTCTCTCCTCTTCTCCAGTAGCATATTGGGCACCTACCGACCTGGAGAGTTCATCTTTCATTGTCATATCTTTTTGCCTTTTCATACTGTTCATGCGGTTCTCATGGCAAGAATGCTGACGTAGTTTGCCATTCCCTCCTCCAGTGTCAGTGGCTCTGCAGCTGGAGATGGAAGGCCAGAGACGAAGGGAATCTGATCTCCCCAGGCACGAGCGGCAGCAGAGCCACTCGTGGGTCTTGGTTCACACCTGCTGCCATGGCCTGTCTGGCAGGCACCCTTGGCTGAGGTTCCACTGCCCAACCAGACTCCTCAAGGAGATCTAGGCATCACACACACAAACACACACACCCGAGTTGGGAGGGGTCTGGGTGACGTAGCACAGGAGGGGTGTCTGAGGTCCCAGGGCACTAGGAGAACGGGAGCTGGGGCCCAGGTCAGCACCACACGGTCTGGCCTCTGACGGGACCTCCCTCTGGCGCTTGGCAGGGGCTTCAGGAGCTCTCTCCAGTCGGCTGTGTGGCCGTGGTGCAGGTCATCTCTCCTTCCCGCTCAAGGCCCTGTCGTGTGAGGTGCACAGGTTTGCCCAGCTTGGTAGTGTTACTTGTCAAGAGCGACAGGGCCAGTGTTCATGGGCGCAGGGCTCCCTGACTACTTTGCACATGTCTGCCGCAGCCCTCTTCCCAGGCCCTGGAGGATGACGTGACTTCACAAGCAGTCTCTTTTCCCCTCCCAGGTAGAGCTTGGAGAGGGGCCCTCTGCCGGCAGGGTCCTTGGTGTGAACTTTGCAAAGGAAATTTGTTCCCTTTGGCAAGCTAGAAAGCAAGTCTGTTAACCCACAAGCACTCGAACTCCTCAGGGTACGTGGGTGAGCCCTTGGAGCCTGCCCATCTGCTCCTGTGCAGAGTGAGCCGTCCTCACCTCCTGACTTCGGGACTCTGGGAGCAGAGCCTGGGCTCAGATCTCCTCATGCAGTGCACTCGCTCGTGCATTCTCAGGCTGAGAACCCCTGCTCTCACCTGACTGGGCCTCAGCTCCACTGGAGGGGTGCGCTCCACTTGCAGCCCCTCTCCCAGCTGCCAGCAGCGTAGCCACCCCAGCAGCATCCCACACACAGATACATTAAAGGAGCACCTCTGAGAACTAAAAACAAGCCCTTCTTCCTGCCTGGGGTTTGGGTGCTGGTCTTCACTGCTGCCTCAACCAGTATGCTGGCAGTGCAGACCCTGCTTTCCTCAGCAGTTCAGCTATTGCCACTAGGCTCTTGTCACAGGCTGGTGCAGGCCCACACAGACCCTTGTGTCTGGGCAGAGTTGGCCCAGCATCCCCTGAAGTACTGTCCCCTGTGGAGAGAGCACCACCCTTCCCTCCCGCCACACCTCCTCCTCCCACCACACCTTCTCCTTCCCCTCACTCCGACCTTCCCAGCTACTACAGAGCTCCAGGGAGGCAAGCAGTACCCCCCTGGTTCCAGAGATGAGAGGCCAAAGCTCCAAGGGCTAGGAGCCGCCTGGGTCTTGGTTTGAGGGGAGGAGACCCAGATCTGAGGCCATGCTCCTCCCTGCCGTCCCTGCTGCTGGTCCAGAGTGGACCTTCCAGTGTGTGGGCCCTGGTGTTGGTCCCTGGGCAGTTCCGCTAGGCCTTCCCCAATGGTGTTCCCGAGGTGCCCCGAAGGGCACCCTCATTGTGCAGTTTGGGCCCAGAGGTGGGCCCCTCCAGAGTGTGGGAGGTCAGCTGCACAGTGCCCAGAAGTGACCAGTGTGGGGAAGTTCAGCAGCGACTCCTAGGTTTTTGCCCCAGTGGTCCTCGGGGCTTCCCAGTCGCAGCGTGTCTGTACTGGCCAGCCGCACTCCAGGAGGGCAATTTTAGAGTGGAGTCTCAGCCCCAGAGGAAGGCTGGTAACAAAAACAGTGCCAAGGCCTTACCAGGCCAGTGGCCAGCCTGTCCGTGTCCCAGCTATGCTGCTGGCACTTCCTGCCCCGGAGTGGCAGCTCTGGTCTGACTGGTGCCATACCCTCCTCTCTCCCAGGTGGCTAGAGATGCTCACAGTCTATCCTAGGACCAACAAGCAGAACCAGAAGAAGAAGCGGAAGGTGGAGCCCCCCACACCACAGGTGAGGCATCCCCTCGGTGGAGCTGGGGCAAAGAAAAAGCGCCCTGGGAGATTGGGGGATTCAGGACCCAGCCTAGAATTGGGGGCAAGGGAAGGAAGGAGTGATGTCAGGGCTGAGGCAGCCCTCAGCCCCGGGGTCTTCACCTTCCTTCTCCGAGTCTGTGGGCTGCCTTCTGCATGGTCCTCTGCAAGCCCCAGGGCAGGACCGTCCACTTGGAGAGGTTGGCCTGCTGTGGGGCTGCCCCCAGAGGCATCACCTCACAGTGCCCATCCCTCCCCTGACCGTCCCGCCAATTGCTGGGAGCCAAGAGCATGCTGGGAGGAGAGGCTCAGTTCAGTTTCACCTTCCACACAGACAGTTCTACAGACAGCAGGTTGGGCAGGGGGCCAGGAGGAGTGGTCTTGCAGTGCTTGGCCGTGAGGGGCTCTCAGGGTAGCCATAAATGGAGAGCACTGGCACAGCCTTGATTCTATGCTCCTACCAGCTCCCATGAGGCCAGAGTGGGAGGTGGCTGGGGCAGTCCCCCGGGTCCAGGGCTTCCCTCCCCTGGCTGGTCTGCAGGGGCTCAGGGCACCAGAAGGGCTCAGGGCCTCAGTGGACTGAGTTGTGAAACGGGCCTGTTGAGATCGAGTCTCAGATTACTGTGAGCAGTGGCAAAAGTGCCAGGCCCCTCCTGGGTGCTCAGGACAGTGGCCCAGGAGCTACACAGGCTTGCGCTCTGGGAGTCCGCTTGTGTGGATTGTTTTCAGTAGTAACTCCCGCAGGGCTGCACGGTTCTCTTAATTGGTTGAATTCATGGATGTGGAACTGTCGGTACAGTGGGCCAACCTAAGTCGGGCTGGATATCTGACTGCTTGGAGGGTCAGCGCCCCAGCCCCACTCATTGGAACGGTTATCGACTGTGAACATGCACCCTCTGCCCCACGTTTCCCTGTGACAGCGCACTTGCCTTGCGTGTCCCTCAGCCGCCCACACCCTTGCGAGGGAATAGGATGCAGACCCGGGGCCTGTCGGCATCTCAGAAGACCCAGAACCTGATGGCACTCCTGTGGATGACCTGGCGACCCCTGGGCTCAGCAGTCCCTGCTGGCTCCTCTGGGCTTCCCGGAGGGGCAGTATGGGCAGGACAGGGTGGTGTGCCTGGCCAGAGTCCCTCTCCCTGCACGCCCCTCAGACTTCCCTGGCCTGCTCTCCGCCAACGGTCCTTGTCTGCTCTCTGCCTACCCACCCTGAGGGGGATCCCAGGCTGACACCCTCTTGGAAAGTAGTGTCCCTGGCAGAACGTGGGCAAGATACAATCGCAGTCATTCCCAGAAACGCAAAGTGGAGCTTCCTGCTAGGAAACAGCAGACAGGAAATCCCCAAAACTTCTAGTTTGAGAGAACCCCAGGTGGGATCACAGTGTTTAGTGTTGCATATGTTTCCACAATGATGCCTCAGGAGCAGTGTCGAGCAGAGCTCTTGCCTCTAAACTGGGCAGCTGCACAGCAGGAGGTACTCCAGCCAGACTAGGGGCTCTTCTCCCTTGTCCCCAGCCCCATGAACGCCCTCTCCCCTCAGTGTTGCTTCACACTCTGAGTGGGGACATCACCCACTTGCCAGAGGTTATCTTGGCCCCTGGGGGATGGCGGGCCCCAGCCTCCTTTGCTCAGCCTCTGGCTCCCTGAGCATCATGCCAGAGGCTGCGGGTTTCTGCCATCCATGAGTTTTCATCCAGGACCGACCCCATGAGTCAGTCTTGAGGAGGGATGTGGGGCCTCTCCAGAGGAGAGCTGGGGGTCTCTGGGCCAGCCCCCTTGGCAACCTGAGATGGAGCTGGGAGGAAAGTCTAATGCCTTAGGGGCCTCTGTAGAGACAAGAATCCAAGACCCAAACCTAGCCTTTTTCTCATTCCCCCAGAGTTTTGGGTCAGACTAACGGGGCTGGGAGTGTCCCTTTGCTGTACCCTGCCCTCCAGGAATTCAGGCAGGCAGGGGGCCCAGGGTCCTGTTTCAAGGAGGATGTTCAGGCATCTGGGAGTTGGGACCATGGAGTGTGCAGGCACCCCTCAGACCAGAGGGAGGTCAAGAATGGGGCTGTGGGGGAGAGCGGACACCCCCTTGGCCAGGGGCTGGGTTGCAGCAGAACCCAGGGCAGTGGGGAGACAGGCTGGCCCAGACCTGTAGAGCTGGAGCCTGAGAGGCAGGGGTTCCCAGGAGCCTCTTCCTGCTCTGGCTATTTGAGGAAGGGTGTCCTGGTACCCAGATGCCTAGAGAGGAGTGGTCATCCACTCAGGGTGTGACCAGGGGTTCCCCTCTCCATCTCCATCTCCATCTCCGGCACCCCCGCCAGAGCTGGGATTTGGGTAAGGCCATGGGCTGCGTGCTCACCCAGCCCGGTGCGCAGGCTAGGGCCACACATCCTTGGGCGGAGCTGTGGGAGGCTGGCTCCTCTGTCTGCTCACTCACTGGGCCTCTTGGCCCTGCGTCTTGGCCTTTTTCAGGGATGTGTGAAACAGCAGGTCTCTCTCTGTGACTGAGTCAGTCAGGCCCTGGCCCAACCCACTATAGGCCCTCACGTTTGCTGTGAGCTGCCACCTCTTCCCAGACATCTTGTTTCCCTGTGGGGACCTGCTGCCATGCCCACTCTGGGCCAGAACCCTCCTTCTCACTGGCCCTCTGCTCAGTTCCCATGCCCCAGGGTAGAAAAGGTGGCTTTCTGTGGGAAACTTGCTCACAAGGGGCCTGCTGAGCATGTGGAGGCTGCAGAAGCCCCTTGACTGGGCCTCCCTTCCTGCCCCATTTTCCCTTTGCTCTCAGCTGGCTTCTTTATGGTACTGACAGCCCTGGGCCTTTCCCCTGCCTTGCACGGGCGCCAGGGCTCTGTTGGTATGAGCGCCAGCACCCCCGCCAGTAGTGGCAGTGTCGGGGGTGGGCGTGGTGCCATGTGGCCCTGGCCCTGCCCCTGCAGGTCTGCTTTCCACCCATGTGCTCTGGAGGGGAGAAGTGGCTACCCAGAAATCAGCCCCTGCTGACGCGGCGAGGCTGGGCACACAGGCAGGAGACAGCATGGCTACCACGGGAGACTCACCATGGACCTTGGCACCTCCAGGGCCCTGTTCCTCTGGGCTGAGTCCTAAGAAGGTCAGGGGCCCAGGAGGCAGGTCTGGAACCGCCTGGTGCTAGGAAGCCCTGTCACTGACCCTCACATCTCAGGCCTGGAATTTCCTCTTGGAGATCCTCAGCAGCACCCTGCCCAATGCTGGGTTCACCCCAGCATCAGGAAGGAGTGCATGTGCTAGGGCCCTACTCTCACGGGCACAGTGCTGCCCTTCTTTCACAGCCCATGTTGGCAGCCTCTGTGTCCCTTGGTCCAGCCCCCCTCCACGGAGGGGACGGACTCGTCAAGCATGGTCTCCAGGTAACACCCACATGGCTCGACCCTGAGCTGCACAGAGCCAGGGGCCAGGGCCACATGGGACCACGCCCACCCCCCACACTGCCACCACTGGCGGGGTGCTGGCCTCAGAGCGTGGGCCCCAGGTTATTGTGGAGGCACAGCAGGCCACCCAGAGAGACCTCTGCTCAGGGCAGCGTGGCTGCTGGTTGTGGAGGTAGGGCGCACCCACAGGCTCGGGGCCTCAGGGCTGGTGTCCTGGGGTCGTTGGAGCTGGTTCTGTTGGAGCCTTGGGGAACCATCAGAAGCCACGTTCTTCTAGGACTCTACCTCCTCCATGGTGGCTCAGAGCGCTCAGGAGTCTCCAGCCAGGGGGCCAGGGCTACTGATGGCTGTGACAGAAGGGGTGGTGGGTGTTCCCGGGTCTGCGGGAGAGCCATCCCAGCTTCATCTGTCCCAGGATGCCCGAGACCCTTGTGGAACTGAGGAAGCTCTGGACTAGGCAAAGTGCTGGCTGTCTCACTGTGGACGCAGGTGCCCACCCAACAAGCAGTCCCTGTCTTGGGCCCTCCTCCTCTCCCAGAGGCCTCGGGGTTGCCAAATGCTTAAAGCCCCACTCTGCCTCTTATTGGCCATGCGAATGTGGGTTGCCACCTCCTCTCAGCCCTTTGTAGGAGCTTTTGGGGTGGCTGATGAGGACTGGAAGGTGTGGTGCTAGTCAGAGCCCAGCAGGAAGTCTGTTTTGGGCAAGGACAGCCAAGATGTGCCTCATTTTGAGGGGTGCCCAGAGCCATCCTGCTAGTGGCAGGTCAGGAGTAGGCACCCCAGTGCCTGCGTGGGCAGGAGCTCGGGTCCGGGGAATGAGCAGGTGCCATAGGCTTACAGTGTGGAGTTACAGTTCTCTGTATGCTCTGGCTAAGTACTTCATACACAAATGCTGTCCCTTGGGGCAGCACCAGCTCCAGCTTGGGCTCCCACCTGGGCTCCAGGCTCCCATTCTGCATGCCTAGAGGCTTTGGGTGCTGGCTGGGGCTGCAGAAGAAAGAAGGCTTCCAGCCCAGCCGGGACGTCTCTGTGCAGAACCTTGCTTCCTGGCATCTGGGCCTCTGACACTGCAGCTGACCTTGGTAGCCAGGTACTCGGGCAGCCCAGACCCGTGCGCTGGCTCGGGCAGGGTGCTTCTAGGCTTGCATGGACACCACTCTTCCCTGCAGGAGCCAGGGCCGGCCAAGATGGCTGTCACCAGCAGCAGCAGCAGCATCCCCAGTGCTGAGAAAGTCCCCACCACCAAGTCCACACTCTGGCAGGAAGAAATGAGGGCCAAGGACCAGCCAGACGGGAGCAGCCCGAGTCCAGCTCAGAGTCCCAGCCAGGGCCAGCCTCCTGCGGCCAGCACCCTGAGGGAGCCAGGGCTTGAGGGCAGAGATGGTAAGTGGTAGCCAGGGTGGCCACCGTGCCTGCATGTCTTGGTACCCCACCTCCCAGCACTAGTTTGGGCCTCCTGACAGGGCAAGCAGGTGCTGGGGCTCAGGTGCCCCTGTGTGTCTGCTGGCCCACCAGCCTTCAGGTGCTCCCGTGCCCCAGCCTGGTGTCATGAGAATCGGAATGCTCCGTAGTGAGCTCTGTGTCCAAAGGAGCCTCTGCTCCCCGTGGCTGCTCTGTGTTCAAGGCCTGTTTATCTGAAGCCCTCTGTGTCCTGTGAGCAGCATCAAAGGCAGTCCAGCCCTTCTCCCACTGATGCACCCTGCCCAGGTGCTGGCTGAGGCAGGGGAACATCTGGCAGGAACAGCTGGCACGACCACATGTCTCCTTCCAGGACTTGCAGTTGTCTGAGCAGAGCGGGGCAGCACTTGGCCTCTGTTGTCCAGGCCTAGAGGCCTCTGCATGACAGGCCAGCTTCCCTGTTTCCACCTGTCCACTAAAGACATATGGACAGCTGAGATTGTTCTCACTCAGGCAAGATGCACCTTGTTCAGGCTCTGGGCAAAAGGCCGCTCGGTACGCCCCCGCTGTGGGTGCCCACCACATCCGGGACTTGCCCTTCCTGTGCTGCTCCCGGGTGGCCTCCCTACCCCTAATGACGCACTGAGAGGCTGCACAGCCTCTCGTGATGCACTCTCCGTCATGATGTACTCGGTTTCCAGCTTGGCTGTGTGATTTTGGGGATCTCAGTTCCCCAACCAGGGAATTGAACCGCACCCCCTGCGGTGCAGCGTGGAGTGTTAACCATGTTCCCTGGGTTCTCCTTGGTGTTCAGTGGGAAGTGGTTGTTGGTGGGATGTCCCTTCTTGGGGATCCTGTTGTCCCACCTGAGCCCCCAGACTAGAGCTCAGGGACCCCTGGCCATCTGGCAGAGAGGTACCCATTAAGGAGAGGCAGGTAAGGATGCCCCATTCCTTTACTGGGAAAGGGCTCTGCCCTAGGGTGGCCTTGGACCTGCGCGCCTTCTCCAAAGGTCGTAGAACCAGAGGTGGCAGCAGGCCGAGCACGTCTCTTGTCCCTCGTCTTCCAGAGGAGAGCACCGCAAGTGGTGACCGCGTGGACTGTGGCCGCAAAGTCCGGGTGGAGAGCGGCTACTTCTCCCTGGAGAAAACCAAGCAGGACGTGAAGGCCGAGGAGCAGCAGCTGCCCCCACCGCTCTCCCCGCCCAGCCCGGGCGCCCCCACCAACAGGTACAGCGACTCCAGCCCACCCTCCTGCAAGCCTGGCCATCCCCTTCCTCCCCCAGGTCCTCAGCTCCCTGCCCGAACCGTCTGCAGCAGCTCCTTCATCTCCTTGGATGTGGCCAGCCATCCCCCTGTCCATGTGGACTCCGGCAGTGCTGGGGGGCGGGGAGCAGAGAGACCGGGGCGTGCCTATGCCTTTAAAGCCAGCAGGCAGTATGCCACCCTGGCCGACGTCCCTAAGGCCATCAGGATCAGCCACCGAGAAGCCTTCCAGGTGGAGCGAAGGCGGCTGGAGCGCAGGACTCGGGCTCGGAGCCCTGGCAGGGAAGAGGTGGCCCGTCTGTTTGGCAACGAGCGGAGGTAAGGGCCGGGGGGACTGGAGGGCCAGGGGCTTGCACACACTCTGCCCACTCCTGCAGCCCCTACTGTGCACACTTACCATGCTCTCTCATACAGGTACCCACGTGTGCACTCACAAACTCCTGCAAGTTTGCACACAAATGCAATGTATGCACACAAATGCATACATTTTGTGACATTCTGTCACGGATTTGGAGATGGGCCAAGGCCAGGTGGAGCTGTGGTCTGAGGCAGGGAGGGCCCGGCACTTGTGGAGAGTGAGGGAAAGAGCATGGTTCTGTCTCTGAAGCCTCCAAAGTCCAGGCCTGGACCAGAGTGCCCCAGTGCCCCTTCCAGTAGAAGCTTCCAGCCCCACGTGTAAACAGAGCCTCTGTGCAGTAGCAGGGCTCAAACCCCCGCGTGCAGTGGGCCATGCAGGCGTTCAAACCTCCCAAAATGATTCCAGAGCCTGTAACATGCTGCTTTCTGAGGAGGCTCAGACCCACTGTTAGTGTAGTGTCCTTGGCCCCACCCCCAGATCCAGCTCAGAGTTGGATCAAGTGGGGACATTGGGTGACCCTTTGCAGAGCCCCGGTTGCTTTGCTCCCCTGCTCCTTCCCACCCACCTGCCCTCCCAGGCATCTCCTCCAGCACTAGGAAAACACACTCGAAGAGAGAAGCAAACAGAAGGTGCCTCAGTCCTGGAGGGGTAGGGGACACGCCCTCCAAACAGCATCTCCACCTGGTTTACTAGTAACCCTTTGAGGTGTGTGAGCACTCCATACTCAGGGCAGAATTGGGGTGCAGGAGCAGGGCTCCTCCTCACGGGAACAGCCTGGGACAGCAGAGCTGGGGCAGTGCCGAGGTTGTCCTTAGTGTGCTTAAGTGTAAGTGAAGGGATTTGATAGATGTAGGAGGCCAGTGGCCTGGGCAAGGGGGCTTCTCACTGCGTCCTGGAGGGCCCCAAGCAGGCAGCCACACCTTGGTTTGGCGGGGACCAAAGAATTAACATTCAGCACACCTGCTTGGCTTGGAGTTCCCTCCTGGCTATGGCTGGGACAGATGGCACCTCTGGGGCTTTGCTTCGCCTGCTCCGCCACCATGGGGAGGGGCTTTTGCCTGGTGTGGCTCCCCGGGGGCCTCTCCTCTGCATCCTAACACTGTCACGTTACTTCTCACTGCCCTTGTGTCCTCTGACTGGCTGCTGTCCTGTTCAAGGCCTGCTCTCTGATCCTGAGCTGCTCCTTGTGCTGGATTGGATCCCTGTCTTATGGTGCAGAACAGAGCCCCAGATGGGCAGGACACCAGCCACCATACCCAGGGGGCGGCTGCCGGAAGCCTGGCTGAGAGGCCTCAGGGTGGGTGTCCTGACTAGTCCTGGCCCTGAAGTAGTCTTTGGACTGGCCGCAGAGCCTCCCCAGTGTTTCTCAAATGGTGAGCTATGCCAAGCAAGTGTGGAGGGGGTGGCTGGTTGAACCCCTGGTGGCTGACACCAGGCCCAGCTGCCAAGGTCCCGCCTGCTGCTTGGCTGGGAGTCCAGACCAGGCTCACCAGGATGCCTTTGCTGTCCCAGCTGTAGGACTACAGGGACCTGAGCTGAAAAGGCCCCACTTTACAGACGCCTGAGGTGGACTCCCCCAGACCTCTGGCAGGTGGCACTTCCCTCCCTCTTCTGGCCTCTCATGGCTGGCCCGGCCCGCAGCATGCAACTGGCCTGACTCACTGGCCCCTGCACCTCAAGGCCATCGTGGGGCTTTCTGGCCCTGAGGTCGGTTGGAAGAGCTCTCGTTCTACATGTGAGCGGGTCTGTCCTCTAAACCTAGCAGGACATTTGGGACAGGCCACCTCGGGTGCGCAGCCAGCCCGAGCACCGGCAGGAACTCCCCGTGGTTCCCAGGCGCTCCCACGCCGCCTGGCTTCCTGCGCTCGCTCCCCCGCTCGCTCCCCCGCTGCAGCTGCTGCTGGCCTGCGGGAGACTCCACGGGAGCAGGGATGGCTCCACAGGGAGCTGGTCCCTGGGAGTCTGCCCTCCTGAGGAAGGACCCCCGAGAGCCCCTTCCGCTGGTCCCCTCCCAAGGACGAGCTGGCCTCCGGGTTCCCCTCCGCTTCCTCATGAAGTTAGGCTTCGGGCTCCTGGGCCCAGTGGCCCCTCACTTGCTGCCCTCGACTCTGCTGCTAGTCCGATGCAGGGACGGCCCTCCCTGTGAGACGTCTCGGGGGGAACAGGGCTCTGGCCTGGGGCACGGGGCAGCTCACGAGGGTGCACCCGCCAGGCGGATGCTCACGTTGCGGGGACAGGATAGTCTCCCTCCTCAGTGATCACCTTGGGATTTTGCTTTAAGTCTTGGGGTGATTTTGATTTACCATATTTGATTTTTACCAGCAGTTCTTTCTGTTTATTCATTCTCCAGCCTTGTTTTCTTCCAGGTCTTGCCCCTCTCCACTCCTCCTGCTGTGTCGCTGTGACGTTACTCGCCCCTCCTCCGCCTGCTTCGCTCCCATCTCAGCTCCGTCTCCAGCCGTAGATGGCCTGATGATGCCGCCCGCCCTTTCACACGAAATCAACTTGCTTTGTTTTTAATTTGGGTTTTGATTCTTTTTACTGTTGGCAGAAACAATGTTAATTCATGGGTCTTTTTCTTGCTAAATTTTGGACACCCTGGGGTGGGGGCTGCATCTGATCTGCTGAGGCACGTGGTGAGGCCGGGGCACCTGAGGTGCTGGTTGCCTTCCACCAGTCTGTGGCTCAGGAGGGGCCACTGGCGTGTGAGAGCCGAGTGTGTCAGCCCAACAGCCCAAGCAGCGTCTGCAGTGCAGGGCTGGAAGGCAGAGGGCAGGGCCATGTCCAAGAGCTGCCCCGTGTGGAGGTGGGAGAGGAAGTGGGGGCATCAGGCGAGCTGGCCAAATGAGGGGTGTGTGCAGCCAGCACCCCACACGAGGGTGACCCAGGAGCTGGGGTGAGCCGGCGTGGGGTGCTGGCTGCAGGAGCCCCTCTGACTCCGGACCATGTCCCCGTAGGCTCCAGGGACCCTGTCTCCCCGCTCAGTGGCCTTGTGCCTTCTCTTGCAGGAGGTCCCAGGTAATAGAGAAGTTTGAGGCCCTGGACACAGAGAAGGCAGAGCACATGGAGACCAACTTGTCCAGCGGGCCCTCAGCCTCAAGTGACACCCGACAAGGCCGCAGCGAGAAGAGGGCGTTCCCTAGGAAGCGGGTGAGCGTCTGGGCTCGGGCAGTACTGGGGCGGTGCAGGTGGTGGGGGTGGGTGGCATATGGCCCCACACAGCCCATTCACATGTGGGTGCACTTCTGCCCAGCTTCCTGCTCACGTTTCCTGCTCGTTTCTTGCGTCTCTCACCTTCTTTGAGTGAACTTCTCGAGGGTGAGGCCCGTCTTCTGCATTTTCCTCTCGGAATTCCATCCGCCTCTGCTCAGAACTGCTCTTGTGCGCCTTGGGTCCTAACTAGAGCCACTCTTCCTCTCTGAGGCCGTCTGAACTTCCTTCTCGTCTTTTCTGGCCATGGCCAGAGCCCTCGTTTCTCTCTGCTGAATCTCCAAGGTGGATTCTGCTTCTGAAACTCCTCTCCAGGGCCCTTGCTTCTTGAGGCTCTGCCAAGTCCACCCTCTGTCTTCCTTCTGTTCTCTCTGGGCTCTCCTGCTCACTGCACAGAGCCCAGCTTCTTTCCTCTGTGAAGGCCCAGGGAGGATGGGGACCCGGAGAGCCGAGGGGCTGGTACATCTGCAAGAAAAGGCTGCCCTGTCTACCAGAGCGGCTCAAGCCCCGGCAGGTAGCTGGAGGCTCAGGACCAGGAGTCTGGGCGTGGGTCCCATCTACACGCAGGTCCTGGCCGCAGGGGCAGAGGTACTGAGGTACCAGACAGCAAAGCCCCACTCCTTGCCCGCAACACGGCCCTGAATCCCGCCCTCCTATGGCTCCAGCGGATGAGAGACTGGCTGGTGCTGACGGGACTGCTCTCTGCCACAGGACCTCCCCAGCGAAGCTCCTCTCCCAGACGCCTCGGCCTCCCCCCTGTCTCCACACCGAAGAGCCAAGTCACTGGACAGGAGGTCCACGGAGTCCTCCCTGACGGTGAGCCCGGGCGCCTGTGCTCCGAGGCCTGGAGATGCCGCCCCTGCTGCTTGTCACGGGGCTCTGCCTGCTGGTGTCCGTGGTGGCTGCCCCCGTGCTCGGGCCGTCATGTCTGTGTGAGAAGCAGATGCGGTGTTTCTGCCCCTTCTTCGGGCTGTGTGGGCATCCTGAGCTCTGAGATCTCTGGCAGAGGAGGCCACCAGGACCGCAGAATTTTGGCTCCGGGGGTTGGGGCCACAGCACGAACCTCTGTTCTTCTCGTTTTGAGTGTTTGTCTCTGTAACGTCTTGGAGGCAGGAGCCCCCTTCCCACTGGGCACGTCTCTTGTTCATGGGGTCACTATGGAGGGGGCCTGGCCTTCACTCCAGGGCATGGGAGCTGTGGCCGTTGGGTGGAGGTAGGGAGTGGTCAGGCAGGTCTGGCAGGACCACCACCCCCTCAGGGAGCCCCGAAAGGCAGATCAGAGCCCCCGGAGTGAAGACCGTGGCTCACATGGGTCCCTCTTGCCTTCTTCCTCGGCCTCCTGAGGAACCAGGGCTGGTCCCACCCCTCCAGGCCTGGGGCCCCCAGCGGCTCCTGAGCTGGGCCAGGGCACACGCTCTCTCACCTGGAGTCTGGACTTTGCAGCAGAGGCTCCAGGGCACCCATGGCTGATGGGTGTCCCTCCCCGGGGCACGTGTTCTCTTAACTCTCCTTGGGTCCTTGGACACTGCAGGGCTGCATCTCTGTGCGCCTGGCCTTGCCAGGCCCACACATGAGACGCCAGCCAGGCCCAGGGCTGCAGGAGCCCTCCGGGTCCCCTCAGGTGCTGGTAGCACCTGCTGTCCTGGCTCTGCTGCTTGTAGGAAGCGGGGGCTCAGGCTCATCCTGGCAGGCCAGTGGCTGGAGGGTCCTGGCAGCTCACTGCTGCGTCGTGCGCACACCAGGTGCTGTCAGTCTTCCTGTGGCTTTTATGAGACTCTGAGTCTCAGCCATCACTGCTCATCTTCCCTCCACGCGAGATGCCGGATGGCTCTGTTTGGACTGTTCTCTGCTTCCCGGCGGCCCTGCTCTGCTACTTGTTGGCCGAGGGGGCCGCACCTGCGCCCTGTGCGCAACCTTGCCCTCCTTGGAGATGCACACCCCGAGAGTGGCCTGGGAAGCCCCTGCCAGGGCAGGGAGCCACATGTGCTCATCCGGCACATGGAAAAGCCCCCTTTCCTAGGGCCCCTCACTGGGAGAGAAATGCCTGCCTCATCAGTCCGCTTCTGCACAGATCCAGACACGAGGCTGCTTTTCTCTGAGCTGTTCTTTATTCCTCTCTCTTAGCCCGACCTGCTGAATTTCAAAAAAGGCTGGCTGACCAAGCAGTATGAGGATGGCCAGGTGAGTGGCTGGAACTGCCGTGGCCCCAGGCGCCAGGGAGCAGGTGCACGGTCCAGCTGGCCTTGTCCCCATGGGTGTGAGAGCACTGGCCCTTGTCCACCACCTGCAGGACTGTGACCACGACCCCGTCTCCTCAGAAGTGGGGGTGTGGTGGGCAGTGAGGGCACCAGCCTGCCTGCTGCCAGCATGTGGGCTGCTCTCCCGCTCCTGGTGGGCATCAGCCTCGGGCCTGGGGATGCCCTTCAACCTGAGCTTCCCGCCTGGCCACATGCTGCAGAGGTTTCCTGAGAGCCCAGGTTCCCCAAGAACAGGCTCCGGGTTGTGAGGTGGTAGGCAGCAGCTGAGATGCAGCCGCAGGTCTGGGAGGAGCTGGCGGACTTAAGCAGAAAGGCCAAGCCACTAGTGGCTGCTGGGGTGGAGACCAGGCCTCTGGGAGGCAGGAGAAGCCTCGGGTCCTTCTGCGAGACCCCAGGATGCCCTTCCCCGCCCTCCTCCTCTCTTTCTCTCCCGCCTCCGTACCCACCCCGTTGGCTCTGCCTGTAGACTCAGCGCCCCTGTCGATCCTCACAGTGAAGACTGGAAAGTCTGGCTGGTTGTGATTGGGTCACCCCTGCTGGCAGCAGGTGGGCACCCCTCTGGCTAGACAGTAGGTGGCCACAACTCACAGGCTGCCTTCTTGGGCTTGGGGGGCCTGGCTCCCCTCTGCAACCACACCCCTGCGGATGGAGTCCCCACACCGCCTTATCACAGGGGAGAAGGCGGGTGCATGTGGCTGCCTGTGGCCTGAGCAGAGTCCTGTGTGTGTGCCCCAGCCAGAGGGGCCACCTGCTGTCTGCGTTCCCTTGCTCAGGGAGGTCCCCCAGGACCCTGGCTGTGGAGCGCCTCGGAGCAGGAGTGTGGAGTTCAGTCTTGACTTTTCCCCTTCTTTTTTAGTGGAAGAAGCACTGGTTTGTCCTTGCTGATCAAAGCCTGAGGTTCTACAGGGACTCGGTGGCTGAGGAGGTGAGTGTCTCAGGTCCACGCTGTGTGCTGACGGGCGGCCCAGTCCAGCCCTGGGGCAGACTCTAATGTTCTGGGACTGGCTTCTGCTGGAAGTAGGCTCTCCAAGCCCTGCTTCAGCACCTGGGATGGGGGGCTCCAGCAGCTTTTCTTGTCTGTGTTTTTTGAAAAACACTGAACGATGTCTCATTTTAAAACTCAGGATGAGCAGTTTTGTTCTTTCTACACGGAAATATTGTGGTGAATTGTCTTGCAAAGAGCCAAACTAATATATCTTGTCCCTTGTTTTCTGGACAAGGATGGGATGTGCCAGGTGAACTTGGCAGCCTGGTTGAGAGCCCTGGTTCCGTGGCTGAACACCAAACAGAAGGGCTTTTGCTTCACCTACAAAAAACTTTTCTTCTGAGTTTGGCATTCTGTTCCTGCACCTTTTCCCTTGCTTATCACAGGGGAGGAGCTGGCGGACTTGAGCAGATTCACTCCAGGAATCTCCTTTGGGAGATACAGTCCCAAATGTGAATGATGTTAGTGGTTCTTGTGCCTCTGTAAGCACAGGCGACAGAGGCTGGTGGGCAGGCAGATGGGGAGTAGTGTGGGTGCCAGTGGCCGCAGGAGCACACGCAAGTGCTGGGTTGTTCTCACAGTGTACTTTATGGACCCCTGGAGACCCATCCAGGGTTTTATAACAAAAATAGAGCTGTAGGACTACAATGCCGTTGACCTCTTCCCTTGTGCTGGCCTGTGTGCTGATGGTGGGTGCCTTAGCCAGCCAGACTGCAGGAGCAGATAGCCAGTGTGTCCTTCACTGCCACACATTTACAGTCTTACAGAAAGGGCCTTCACAGGACAAGAAAAGTGCTGATTTACTAGTCTCAGCCTTCAGCACCCACCGGAAGCTGGCGAAGTCCCTTGTGCTGCTTGTCTAGGCGTGATGCCACCTCATGGGGAGCACCCGCTACGACCACGCTGCCCTCTGCCATCCCCCCTCCTCACGGCCCATCATCTCTGTTTAAACACTAACGCACAGATGCACACTCGATTAAATAAACTGAGTCTCTTCCTTCAAGGAAAACGACTGACAGAACTGTTATCAGTGATTCAATTTGAGATTTTAAGAAAAACTGGAACTTTGGAAAACGTGTTCGTTGTTGCTCGCCTGACAGTGTCCCTGAGCCTAGACTCCCTGATGAAATGGGCAGTGATGACAGTGGACCCAGCGTTCGCTCCAGAATAAGGAGCACGCCAGTGTCTGGGGACTCTCCCAGGAGACAGGACGAGGTGTCGCGCGTGGGTCAGAGGTCCATTCACGATGCAGGGTAGAACCATGGATGTTAACATAACAGCAAAGGCAGAAAGACTCCACTATGCAGTTCACCTTTAAGAAACTACCACTTGTCAAAGAAGAACAGCCGGAACTCTCTGAAAAGACTTCCAGCCCGAGTCTGTGTGAGGCCAGGCCCTCCTCATACACTTCAGCCAAAAGCTGCCAGCAGACTGAGTTCAGAGACCCATGTGAGAATCCAGCTGTCCTCGGAAGTTAGGCATTAAAGGCAGGTGCAAAAATCTCTTGCTGTTTTTTTTTTCAAAAATTTTTTGATGTGGACCAATTTTAAAGTCTTTACTGGATTTATTACAATATCGCTTCTGTTTAATGTTTTGGTTTTGGCCACAAGGCATGTAGGATCTTAGCTCTGCAACCAAGGATTGAACAAACACCCCCTGCATTGGAAGGCAAAGTTTTAACCACTGGACTGCCAGGGAAGTCCTGCAGGTTTTTTTACAATAATACTTTTTATTTATGAAATGGGTTTGTGCTCTTAAATGACTAAAAATTTTTATTTTTCTTTTTTTTTTTTTTCAGTTTCTAATATGGTAAATATCAATAGATAAAACCCCCATGAACAAAAGCTCTTTGGGGCCCTCAGTTTTTAAGAGTGTAAAGGAGGTCTGAGAACCCCAGCCTGGATGTCCCTGGCAGGATGGGGGCAGGGGTGGCGTGGATGCTTCTAGGTGGTGTGTGGTTGGCAGCACCTGCGAGGAATACCTGTCCCGTAGACATAAAGCTCACGGGACACTGACCTTTACCTTCTAAACTTCTCACCTTCTCTGCAGGCAGCCGACTTGGATGGGGAAATCGACTTGTCTACATGCTGTGATGTCACAGAGTACCCAGTGCAGAGAAACTATGGCTTCCAGATCCATGTGAGCGGGGTGGGGCTGGGCGGCAGGCTGGGTGTGAGGGGAGGGCCGTGGGCCTGATGGGCGGGCACCTCATCCTCTCCTTTTCTCAGTCCTGTAGCTCCGTACCCCATCCCCACTCTGTGATCTCAGCAGAAAGCAGACGCCAGCATCTCTCCCTCGAGGCTGTCTAGAGCCTTTGTAGTAATAGGGTCTTTCTTTCAGTAGAACAGGGACAGCTAGAAAGAGGTGGGGTATGGGGAGTAAGAGTGAAGGTGTTGCTTCTTCAGCTTTCAGGGCACTAGCTTCTCATGCACTTACTCTTTGCTCATCGATGTAGCCACTCACTGGAGTCTTTCTGCCCCACAATCTTGTGAAGGACTCCAATGTGCAAGGTGCTGTCCCAGTCTCAAAAAAATTATTTCACTGGACAGATGGAGCATTTCTCACTGACTACTTTATCAAAGATGGGGGTTCAAGGATTATTCAGGGGTAGCCAGACGAGGTGAGGGCACAGACCCCCAGCTATGCCAGCTGGCTGATGCCCACTGCAAGTCTGAGGCTGCCCCAGAACCCCCACATGTCAGATAACTAACTGGGAGGACTCGGAGCACAGGGAACACTCTACTTAGAACTGCAGACATACTCTAGCAAAGGGTACAGACTGGGATCAGCCCGAGGAAGCACCTTGTGAAGAACTGCACTGAACAGGAAGCTTTCACATCCTTGGGGACAGTCTTCCTGTTGGCACTGATGGCACTGACATTTTGTAACACGCAGAGCTTCCAGCCTGGGGAGCTTGCTCGGGCTTAGGCCTGGCACCAGGCCCAAGTGTGTCCAAAGTGTTCATAGCAGCTTCGTAACCCATCAACTGGATCGTTGTCCATGTGGTCAGGCAAGCTCCGGCCCTTCCCCTAGAGGCCAGCTGACATCACACAGCCAGGCATCTCCCTCCCACACGCCTAGTGCTTTGGGCTGGCTAGCCCCCACTCTGCTCCACAGTGGTGCAGGGCAGAGGCCAGACCTCTCCCTGTGCTGTGCTGTGTTTAGTCGCTAGGTTTCCCGAATTGCACACGGATTCTTTACTGACTAAACCACGAGGGAAGCCTAGACCTGTTTTTGGGAAAAGCTAATTCTTCCCTCCTGAGAGCGTGAGGTGTGCGGCGGGCACCCAGCTGCCTGCCAGCTGCCACGCTGGGCTCCCGGGCTGGGACTCCCCTCCTGACCTTTGGGCCTAGATCCGGCACATGGCAGTGACCAAGGTTAACCAAACTCAGAGAAGACCGAGTTCAGAGCTGAAGGCCAGTGAATTCATAAGAAGGAGAAATCCATCCCCCAGTGCATTGGGCTGCAGGGCATCTGGCAGGGCACTCCAGCTGTGACTTGGGGGCTCCGATGATTCCCTGTGCCCGTGTCCTGCAGGAGGGAGAGGCATGCTCAGTGAGCTAGACCCCTATCCACCTCTGCGGACGGTGCTGGGGGTGGTGCCAAGTTCCTGCTCTCTGGGCCTCGTGCTGAGACCCCCTTCCCTCAGCCCCTCCCATCAAGAGCAGCTCCTCTGGGAGGGGCATCCTGGGGGTGAGTCCTTCCTGCGAGCCCTTTGGGGTCAGCGAGGGGCACTCATGGCTAACGCCATGTCTTCCGTGCAGACAAAGGAGGGCGCCTTCACCCTCTCTGCCATGACGTCCGGAATCCGGAGAAACTGGATCCAGACCATCATGAAGCACGTCCACCCGACCTCTGCCCCAGACGTGACGAGGTGAGCCAGTCAGGTACCCAGGAGTCTCAGCGCAGCCGCCCTGTCCCTTTGTCCATTACTTGCACTGACCCCACGCCCTGCCAGCCCTGCCCAGTGCATGAACTCCCTGGGGCCTGTAAGGCATCTCTGGCTGCTGAGGCCTGTTTGGTCAGAGGCAGCACCAGATGCTGTGTCCACAGGCCACCTCAGCATTGCCTTTTCTTGATCTTCCTGCCTCACTCCTGCATCTGCAGGATGTCTGCAACCAGGACAGATGTCCCTTTGGAGCTTTTGGTGCAGAGGGCAAAGCTGGGGATGTTCCTGTGTTCATAGCCATGCTCTGGGAACCTCATCATTTGTCCCACACTTTCCTCCTGCCCTGATGGTTAGAAACCTGCTGTTTTCATTTCACAAAAAGCAGATAGAGCAGGATCTCTGCATGCAGCAGTGCTTTCACTGGTCCTGAGAGTTTCTTCCTTATGCTTTTCCCTCCTGTAGTCTCAGTGCTTCTCAAGTGCCTCTCTTGGGTTGGAGGCCATGCCCGGAGGGTGGCCCTCGTGCCCCCAGAGCACTCATGTCTCTTCCTGGGGGTGGCTTCACTCCTTTACCAAGTCCTGCCTCCCGGCTGGTGACCTACATTTTTGAACAGTTGGGAAAGGATCCTAAAGGGACTCTCCTTTCTACTTTTTCTGTCCTGTGCTGATTCTATTCCTTCTTTCATTAGACAAACAGAATATTTGTTTGTTCCTGAGTCTATATGACCAGGAGCAGAGGCCAAAGCCCTCTCTGGGCTCTCTGAGGGACCCCATGTGGCTGGTCCAGCTCTAGGTGGGGGGACATTGGCCTTGGGGTATCACAGAGCAGGTGTGGGGCTCTGGCCTCAGAAGCAATGTGGAGAACGTGCTCAGGCCCACTTGGCTCAGGACAGGTGCCTCCCCTCCACATCAGGGCCACAGCGTCCTCCTGACAGGAAGAGACTCCAGTGTCAGTGGTCTGAGCCGAGGTGCTTGCCTCACTGTTTGCTCTGTGTGGGGGCTTTTATACTTTGAGGAAAGGATAGCTGTTTTTAGTGCAGCTAAGCCATGCATGTCCCAGGAAGGTGTAGATGCCAGAAGTTGTAGCTCAATCCATGTGCTGCAGCCCCAACCTGGTGGGGTTGCAGGGGCTTCCTCTCCAGAGAGAGTGGCAGAGAGATGGTGTGTTGGCCTGACCATCACACAGTTGGGGCCCTGGGCCAGCTTGCAGTTGGGTGTTGTTGAGAGGTCCATCCTGGAGAAGTGTGTCCAGGCATGTGGTCCTGGCCTGGAAGCCCCCAGGACAGAGGGTACCTCTTCCGGAGGCTCCTTGTCTGTGTTCCCTGGAGGCCCCCAGCCCTAGCCCTTGCCACTCAGGGACTTCCCACCCTGTGCTGAGGGCTTGGGTGGGACCAGAGGCCACTCTGCTCAGGCTGAGAGGGGAGTCTCGGGATCTTGTCCTCAGACAGCCACAACTTATGGTTGTTGGGGAGGGGGTGCACCCGGCTGCTGGGCAGGCAGGGGTGTCCTCCAGAGTCCGGTCCAGGTGGGCCACCTGTCTTCTTGAGTCCTGTCCAGTGAGCCCCTATGTGGTGCTGGCTCGTGGGAACCACCTGGGTCAGCCAGCTCACTGGCCAACAGGTGGTCCCAGCGATGTCACACCAGCCACCAGAGTGGTTTTTTAAAACACAGACCTGACTGTGTTCCTTACCTGCTTATTGAAAACCCACAAGCCTTGAGGAAAGTCGCTTGCTCCCATTCACTCTGTCACCACCGGCCCAGCGCACGCTTCCCTCCCACATGGCCTTGTTTGGATGGTGGCTGTGCCCAGCAAACCTGACAGTGCTCTCAGACCCTAGCATCATGCAGCAGGAAACCTCTGGGCCGTTGTCTGCGGCTCCTCCTCTGCCGGCAGGGCTGAGCCCCCTGGGATTCCCTCCAGGGACCGCAGCTGAGCTGAGCAGGAAAAGCACATTATGACAGCAGGGGCTGGGCCTGGTGGTGGGGGCCCCACCCGACCACTGTCTCCGGCCCCTGCAGCTCGCTGCCGCAGGTGAAGGCCCGGAGCGGCTCCCCCTCGGAGACGAGGCCGCTGGAGAAGCAGGACGGGGAGCTTGGGGAGCCCGACCCTGAGCAGAGGAGGAGCCGGGCGCGTGAGCGCAGGCGCGAGGGCCGCTCCAAGACCTTCGACTGGGCCGAGTTCCGCCCTATCCAGCAGGCCTTGGCCCAGGAGAGGGCCGGTGGCCCTCGGGCCGAGGCGGAGCCTGGGGAGCTGGAGCGGGAGCGTGCACGCCGGCGGGAGGAGCGGCGCAAGCGCTTTGGGACGCCTGACGTGGAGGGGCCCAGTGCAGACGATGCGGCCCTGCGCATGGAGGTTGACCGGGGCCTGGGGCCGCCCACAGCTGCGGAGCTCAGGACCCAGAATGTGCATGTGGAGATCGAACAGCGCTGGCATCAGGTGGAGACCACCCCCCTCCGGGAGGAGAAGCAGGTGCCCATCGCCCCCCTGCACCTGTCTTCCGAAGACGGCAGCGACCGACTCTCCACGCCCGAGCTGACCTTGCTGCTGGAGAAGGAGGTAGCGGCCAGGAGCCGGGGAGCAGGCTGGCTGACTCCACACAGCCCCCTTCCTTGGCCTCCTCTGTGCCCAGCAGAGTTGGAGCCGTGGGCCTAGGCCCAAGGGCTTGTAGACTCCTCAGCAAACCAGGCACACAGACAGGTCCCAGATAAGTGCTAGAGGGGCGGGCTGGGTCAGGGGTAGGTGCACACCAGGCCTTTCCATAGACCAGAGGGGTGGGTACTGCCATTGAGAGCCAGTGGTGCCAGAGGTGGGGGTGGGCTGGGCTGTGTGTGTTACCTGCCCTGTTTCTGGGGCACAGTGAACAGGTAGGCTCCTGTCTGGGCACAGCAGCCTGGCACCTTGGGTAAGCTCGGAGGGGTATGTGTGGCCGGCCTGCCTGCTGATTCCGACGTGCTCTTTACTTTGGGGTCTGAGGAAACCACAGGCTAGGCGCCTGGCCCGCCCTCACTTCTCATCTTACTCTGTTAGATTCGTGAGGCTGATGTGTGCCACTAGCATCAACATTTTCCTCTGACTGTTAATACAGTAATAGAGGCAAAATACAGTGAATTAACAGTCCAAAATCAGATTGCTCTAAACAGCTGGGCTGCAGGTCAGCAGGCCACACACACTGGACTCTGAGACTGTTTCAGACAGCACAGTTTGATTCGAAGGTCCCTGTGCCAGTCAGCACAGCCTGCAGCTGTAAGGGGCAGGAGCCGATGGCTGGACTCACAGCTGCTAGGAACCACAGTGAGAGGCTGCCTGCTTCTTGAGGACTCATCCTCACCAACGTGATTTTATACAAAATCCATCATGTCCAGCTCGTCAAAGGGGGTTCTGTAGGAGCTGAGGTAGAGCCTTGGACAAGGCCTGCCTGGAGCAGCACAGGCCTTTTTGGCCATGCTGAGGACACCCAAAGGACCCAGTGGGCAGTCTTCCCTCAGACACAGGCATGGAGTCCTTGTTCCCATAGGGCCTGGCCTGGTGCAGTCCCCAGCATCTGGAAGCTGGTGGTGCCCACGTAGATTTCACAGCCTAAGCTGAGCCATTGGTGCAGTGTAGGCCTGACAAGCACGCCTGCCGGTGAGCTCCACCACGCTGGACCGGGAGGGCCCCAAGGGCCATGCCGCGCTGCTCCTGACCGCTGCTGCCATCCTGCTTCACACGAGTGTCTTTTTGCCTGCAGTTGGAGCAGAGCCAGAAGGAGGCCTCAGACCTTCTGGAACAGAACCGACTGCTGCAGGACCAGCTGAGGGTGGCTCTGGGCCGGGAGCAGAGCGCCCGGGAGGGCTATGTGCTGCAGGTAGGGCTGAGGGGCTGCCACCTTCTGGGGACCCCCGGGCTTCATGTGCAGGACCCAGGCAGGCTAGGAATGTGCAAAAGCAGTGCCAGGCTCCAGGGCCCTCTGTTGCAGGAGCAGGTGCTCTGGGCAGCGTGCTGCTGCTGCTCGTATAACATTGGGAGAATCTGATGAACCCGCAACAGCCAAGGCTCTTTTGTTTTTTAATAAAATAATTCTGGTTGTCTTTCTCTTCAGCTCTCAAAGAGCCCAACATATATTTATTAATCAGTGTTACATGTTTGCAAGTCATTTCTAACTTCACAAGAACAGCATTAGTCTCATTTTACGGAAGAAACTGAGGAACAGGCAAGTGCCTCCTTAGGATCCGCCCATGGCAGAGCTAGGACTGGTCCCCTCCCCCAGCCGTGTCTGTGTCCCACCCACAGGGCAGCCTGGGACTGTCCACTCGCCTAGCAGCCCCACTTCTTACTTTCTGCCGAGCCTGAGGTTTGAGGGGGAAACATGGCTGCCCAGTCCCGAGCCAAGAGTCCAGACGCATCGTCTCCTGTGGGTGTGTCTGTGCCAGAGTGCCAGTCGCCAGGTGGTCTCAGGGAGCCGCGGGTGTCTCACCAGGCAGGAGGGCATCTGGGCAGGGCAGGCTGGTGTGAGCTGCCAGTCCTGCAGTGCTCCAGACCCTACTCCAGTTCTGGGGTACAGCACTCCACTGCCCCCTTAGCAAATGTGTGATGGGAAGAGGTAACAGACAGGTGAGCTCCAGGAAGAGCAAAGCAGGATGGTGGGACTAACGTGAGTCTCGTCATACAAGGCTGAGGGCGCCACAGTCCAGTCCAGGTCCTGCACCCCGTCCCCCAGCATCAGGTCCCTTGTCTGTGTAGATCAAGACACGGTCCCAGAGGGCACCCCGCCCCCCGACTCTCCAGGCCCCTGAGTCGCTGTGATACGTCTCTGCGTCTGCAGACTGCAGCACACTGGTTTCCTTGGTCCGGTGGACCTTCGGGGCAGTCTGTCCTGCCCCCCTCCACAACACCCTCTGCTGGATGTTTTTTCTGCTTTCCTTTTCCCCAGCTTTGGCCTCAGTCCTAGGCACCCCATGTGCCCTGGACCCTCCTCCCAGCCCTTCAGCCATAGTTACTGCCATGCCCAGTTCAGACCCTGAGGCCCTGGGACCTGGTGTGGGGGCAACCCCTCTTTCCTGCACGTCTCTCCAGAGCTTTCTGGGACATCTGTGCAGAGACCCTGCAGGTTTGGGGAGCAGTTTTTTAAACCCTGGTTGGGCTGCCAGCTGACATCAGGCCGAGAAGATAACTGGCAGCAGATTTTGCACATTGCTAACCTCAGAACCCACCTGTGTCTGACCCGGATGGTTGCATGAGCCTGCCCCCAGGCCAGACATGTTAATACTTCCCTGCCAGGTCAGAGGGCGGTCACTCTTACTCTGCTTTCACACGGCTTATGATCTCAAGTCTGGGTGAGCGAGGAGGGCCTCTGGGGTTAAGGATGAGGATGGTCATGGTGGCGGGTGGGCGCCGTGCTGCCAGCCGGGAGGAGGAGCTGGCATGTGTGGCCGTGGACTGTCTCTGAACTGCGTAACTGAGTGTCACACCTGTGGCTTCCCCGCCAGCGTGCTTCGAGGGAGCCGTGGGCAGGCCAGTTCCCAGGCTGAGCTGTTCTCACTCCCTTCATGTTGTTTTCTCTTCCATTAGTTAGCTCTGTGTATTTTGCATGCCTTTCAGTTTGAGGAGTTTTGTTTCAATTGTTTCATTTTCTGCATGCTTCACTTTGTTATTTTGAACTCCACAAAGATTCGTTTGTTTTGTTAACTCTTATGTTTTACTCCATGGTTTCCGTTCCCCCTCGTTTTGTCTTCTTGCAGGTAGAGGTTAGTTCTTCCTGTCACTGTGGAGGACGGGCGCCACCTCCCACAGGAGTGTCTCGGATGTCACCTCACTGACGTCCACCAGCGGTGCCGCCCTTCCTTCTCCTGTCCCAGAAGGAAGGGGCAGCGTGTCGGGTGCTGCGCTCTTGTGGGGTTTGTGGTCTAGAGCCATGTGCCTTTTGTTTCGCAAAACAAGTGATGCTCTGCTCTGCTCCTGCCCGCGCCTCCTGCCAGAGTCTCTCGTCCCGCAGTCTTCGTTTGCTTACCACTGTGCTCCATTATTCAGTTCTGTTTGGTTTATTTCTCCTAGAAGCTGTGCAGTTAGAGCTGTTTTGATGTTACTGTTCATGTTTTCTGTTTATCTGGAAACAGCTGCTTACCAAAAAAAATTGAGATGATTTGTTTTTTTTTTAATGGGAAAAAAAAAATTGTGCAAAGGATAAAAGACAGACCCACAAAGGAGCCTGTCTGTGGTTGACCCTGGCCAGAGGTGTGACACTCAGAACTGGGAGGCCGAGTGTTACTAACCCATGTTTCATCGGTTTTTTTAAGACCGAAGTGGCCACCTCCCCGTCCGGCACCTGGCAGAGGCTCCACAGAGTCAACCAGGATCTGCACGGCGAGCTGGAGGCCCAGTGCCAGCGCCAGGAACTCATCACACGGCAGATTCAGGCCCTGAAGCGCAGCTATGGGGAGGCCAAGGATGCGATCCGGCACCATGAGGCCGAGATCCGGAGCCTTCAGGCGCGGCTAGGCAACGCCGCCGCCGAGCTTGCCATCAAGGAGCAGACGCTGGCCAAGCTCCAGGGCGAGCTGAAGCTGGAGAAGGACAAGGTGCGCGAGCAGCTGGAGGAGCGGCAGCAGAGCGAGGCCGCGCTCAACGCCCAGCTGCGCACCAGCGAGCGAAAGCTCCAGAGTGCAGAAGCCCTGCTGCTGGGGAGGACGCAGGAGCTGCGGGACCTGGAGCGGCAGCAGGTGCTGCAGCGGGACCGGCACAAGGAGGTACAGCGGTTGCAGGAGCGCATCGCCGACCTCAGCCAGCAGCTGGGTGCCAGCGAGCAGGCCCAGAGGCTGATGGAGGAGAAACTGCAGAGGAACTATGAGCTGCTGCTGGGGAGCTGTGAGCGGGAGAAGCAGGAGCTGCTGCGGAGCCTGGCGGAAGCAGAGGCCAGGGCCCGCGCCTTCGAGGGGCGGCTGCAGCAGCACGAGCACCGGGCGGAGGCTCTGCAGGAGGAGAAGCCGAGCGCTGGGTCCGAGGGCAGCGAGGCAGCACAGCGGCTGGAGGAGCAGCTGGAGATGAAGGAGGCCAGCATCCAGAAGCTGGCCGAGCATGTGCAGAGCCTGCGCGATGAGCGCGACCTGACGCAGCAGCGCTTCCAAGAGCTGCTGGGCCGCATCACCCTGTCCGATGGGGATGTAGCTGCACTGCAGGAGAAGCTGAGGGGAAGGGAGGTCGACTACCAGAGCCTGGAGCACTCCTTCAAGAGGGTGGCCGGCCAGCTCCAGGGCGCGCACGCGCAGCTCCAAGAGAAGGAGGAGGCACTGCGGCGCCTGCAGGATGCACACGAGAAGGCGCTGGAGAGGGAGGGGCGGGGCCTGCAGCAGGCTCCGCTGGGGCCACCCACCCTGGGGAGCAGCCTAGATGAGGCAGATGGGAAGCTCCAGGCAGAGGGGGAGATTGAACGGCAACTGGCCACAGAGTCGCTGGAGGAGGCCGAGGACAGCCTTGCTCATGTGGGCCTGCAGTGCCAGACTGCCGGCATGCCTCTGGGCTTCCCCTGCTTGGGGCTGGAGGACGTGGCCCCAGAGGAGGAGCTGGGGGACAGCAGCCCCAGCAGAGAAGAGAGCACGGTGCCCCTGAGGTCGGAAGGGTCCTCAAAACATGACCAGGGAGCACCTGGTGTTAAGAGGCAAAGAATACGATTCTCCACGATCCAGTGTCAGAAGCACACCCACCCTGACGGGTGTGAGAAGACCGGAGCCAGCAGCGTGTCCTCGGACACCAGTCAGGAGCGCTCACCCTCGGAGGAAAGTATGTCATCGGAGGCTGCCCCCAGCTCACTCCCCATGCCCAGTGACCCAAACGCTTACCTGTCCATCATCCACTCCCTGGAGACCAAGCTCTACGTCACCGAGGAGAAGCTCAAAGGCGTGACAGCGAGGCTGGAGAGCCAGCAGGGCCAGAGCCAGGAGGCCCTGCTTGCGCTGCACCAGCAGTGGGCCAACACCGAGGCACGGCTCTGCGAACAGCTCCGAGCCAGCCTGCTCCAGGTCACCGCGCTGGCCGCCCAGCTGGAGCAGGAGAGACAGGCCAGGGCAGAAGTGGTCGAGAGCCATGTCGGGGAGCTCAGCGACTTCCAGGTAAAAAACAGCCAGGCCCTGGCTTGCCTGGAGAGCTGTCGAGAACAGCTGCGGTCCCTGCCAGGGGACACAGGAGTGGGGCCCTTGGCTGGTCTGGAAAGCCTGCTCATGAGTGCTGTCCAGGCCCTGCGTCCCCGGCCAGCTTCCATGGGGGAAACAGGCTTCTCTGAGGAGGAGAAGGCACCTTCCCAGCAGCTGCCACAGATGCTGACGCTGAGCGAGCAGGAGCAGCTGCAGCTCCTCTCTGAGCAGATCGCTCTGGAAGCCGCCCTCATAGACCAGATTGCAGACTCGCTACGGAACACGACATTGGACATGTCGCAAGTCTTCCTGGAGATCGCTCAGTCAGGACAGTGGCCGATGGAGTCTGAAAGTGCTGTGGTCTGTCCAGGGGCCCCAGCAGATGCCTGGGCCAAGAAGGTGCTGGTGGATGGAGAGTTCTGGAGCCAGGTCGAGTCCCTGAGCCGGCACCTGGAGACGCTGGGTGGAGAGGCAGCCAGTGCCTTGGGAGGCAGGCAGCCGTGTGCCCGGCCAGCCCCTGCCCCTGCCCTGGCAGACGCCACATGGGTCAGGGCTGAGCTCAGTCTTGCCACGTGCTCGATGAGGGAGTCCCTCCACCGCAGGCTCCGGAGCATCCAGGAGACCCTCCAGAGGACACAGGCAGCCCTGCAGCAGCACAAGTGCATGCTGCAGGAGGTCCTGGGGGCCTACCGGACCCCTGCCTTTGAGAGGGT
This sequence comes from Oreotragus oreotragus, assembly GCA_006410675.1. Taxonomy (NCBI): domain Eukaryota; kingdom Metazoa; phylum Chordata; class Mammalia; order Artiodactyla; family Bovidae; genus Oreotragus; species Oreotragus oreotragus. Next base: position 130,101 of record SJYX01004593.1, on the reverse strand, counting down.
GATGCAGCAGGTCTCGGAAGCCCTGCAGCTTCCACTGGGCACCAGAGACGGCGACCAGGTGTCCTGGGCCGGGCACCCGCCGGTAGGAACACCAAGTCATCAGGACCCAGCCGGCTCCCTGGCTTGTCCCTTGTCCAGCCAGAGTTCTGGAGTCTTAGCTGCTATTCAGGAGGAGCTTGCTCTGCAGCTTAAAGATAAGGCCAGTCTCCTGGGGGAGATTTCTGCCTCCCTAACCTCGCTTCCCTCTGTGGAGGCACTCGGGGACTGTCGGAAGCTCCTGCAGGCATCCCAGCATCTCTTGCGCCGTGCTTGTCTGGGAGGCCTTGGCCAGTATTCTTTATTAGTTCAGGATGCGATTCTTCAGGCTCAGGTGTGTTATGCAGCCTGCAGGATCCGGCTTGAGTATGAGAATGAGCTCCGGGGCTACAAAGAGTCCTGGCTGGGCCAGGGGGCCCCCTACCAGGGGCATGAGCAGGCCTTGGGGGCCCTGCACGGGGAGTCCGAGGAGCTTCTCTGTAAGCAGAAGGGCGAGTACTTGGACGTGATCGCCTCCACCCAAAGGGAGAACATGGAGCTCCAGACCAAGGTTGTCCAGCTGGGCCAGCAGCAGAGGCGTCTGGAGTTGGCGCATGGCGAGCACGGCGAGAGCCTGGCTGCCCCACCAGAGCAGTTCAAGGAGGAGGTGGTCCAAGCGGAGGGCGTGCTGCAGGCCGCATGTGGCAGGGTCCGGGGCCAGCCTGACGCTGGGGCCGGGGCCGGGGCCGAGCAGGACCTGGGGGGGCGGCCTGTGGAGCAGGTGCAGGCCCTGGAGGCCAGGTTCCAGCTCAAGGTCAGGGAGCTCCAGACCATCCATGAGGAGGAGCTGCGGGCCCTGCAGGAGCACTACTCGCAGACCCTGCGGGCCCTGCAGGAGACTCTGTGCCACTACCAGGGCCAGCCCCCCTCCGGCTCACTGGCCCGTGGCGAGGCCGAGTCCTTGGCGGGGCTGAGGGACCGTGTCCGGGAGCTGGAGGCGCAAGTGGACGTTCTGCGGGAGGAGCTGGAGCACCAGGACCCGGCGGGCGGCGTGGCCTCCCTGCAGGAGGAGCGCCAGAGGGACTTGGAGAGCCTCAAGGTCTCAGCGCAGATCGGTCGGGGTGCGGCTGGGACAGGGTTCTCAGCTCCAAAGGCACTGTTCCCCCTCGACCGCCTGTGGGCACCGGGGTCCCAGCAGAGCCCGGTGGGGGCCCCCCACCTCACCTCCAGGCTGTGCAGACCTGGACTTGGCGAGGTTCCCCTCCTCCTAACTGTCCTGGGAGCACAAAGTCGGGTTTCTCAAAGGACAGGGGTGTTTGCCACACAGTGTCAAGGGCCACTTCCCACCTCCCCCCAGGGGCCATGTCCAGTGGGGAGCCTTGTGTGGGAATGGTTGTTCTCTCAAGGAGATGCAGCCTTCCTTTCTCCACACATTTGAAGAAGTGACTTTCCCCCAACACATCCATCCTGTTTCATACCCCCGTTGGTGAGCAGGACGCCGTGGCCCTGGCCTGTCCAGGTGACGTTCCCGGCCCTGGAGCATTCAGCTGTGTGGAGCTGCCTGGGCTTTGGGCTGCCTGCTCTTGGGCTTCTTGCCACACGAATGTAGCAAACGCCAGGCTCCTCACATGTCCCCCTTCCTCTAGCCAACACCACGTTCAGTGCTAAGGTGGCTCTGTGCTGCTGTGATAAGCACTTGGGCATTAGCAGGCACTTTGGCACCTGCCAGGCTGTTTCCACTGCCTTTTCCCAACTCAGTCCAAACCTTTTGAAAGCCATTCTGAATTCCAAGGAGGTGTCAAGGGCTGATGGAAAGTGCTGCACGGTCCTGTGAGGTCAGGGCACACCTGCAAGGCGTTTGGCAGTAACATCCCAGCTCCTTCCCCTGACACTCCGGGTCTGCACTGGAGGCAAGTTAGACGAGGCCCAGACCGGCCTCTCGTGCAGTCAGCCTGAAGTCAGGGGGGAAGAAGCCCCTGTGCTGATGTGGGCGCGTGCTGGGCCCCTGAGGGGATGTAGGCCAGGCTGAGGACTTGGGTAACATTCTCTGTCCTGAGTCTGTTCTCACTGGGTCCTATGAGACACAGAAATTACACCAAACTGCTCTCCTGGGTGCTGGGCTGACAGCAGTCACTTGAGGGAGACTGGGGTCTCGGTTCCTTTCCTGATAGCTGCAAGCTGGTGCCTTTTCTGACACCTCTGCACAGTAGTCATGGAGGAACTGACTGACCCCAGGGTTTACTGTCTTAAAAGTTAGAATTGTGTTTACAGATTAACATGCGCTCCAAGGAAGAACCTGAGTGTTTCTGTAAGAAGAGTTCTGACCCTTATCTTTTGAAATACTCTTAAAACATTCTCATCAAACTATGACTTCGACCCTCCCCCGTGTGTTGGCCGAGAGGCCATGCTGAACCAAAGCACGTGGGAGGGCAGCTCTGGGACTCTCCAGGTGTCCAGGGGCGTGAGAGCTGCAAAGAGGAGACGGGGGCTCCATCCGGAAGCCACTGTGAGGAAGAATGCCCCGTGAGTGGTGGACAGCAGGTCTGTCCCAGGGAAGTGCAAACCCTGAGTGTGAAAATGCTGACTGAGGAGTCCAGAAAGTTCTGTCTGCTCCTGTGGGAGTCAGACAGAGGTGCCCAGACACAGACTGGGTTCCTGGTATCCTTCCTGGATCCGGGCACAAGAAGATCCCCCAGATTTATATCAGAGGTGACGTGGCTACATTCTCACAGCTCTGAAAGAACTGAGAAGCACGGTTCCTGTGCCTTCCTGAGCAAAGCCCTCTCTTTTAGAGAGGTCCCAATGTGCCTCCATCCACAAAAGAGCTGCACAGACCAGCCCTGACGGCCACAGGCACACTCACCCACCCCTGTGCAGAAGACTAACCTGATATGCCAGGCCTGGGGGATACAGGGTAGGTGTGTGGGGTAGTTGGACCACTTCTTAGCTCCCCAAGCCCACATCCAGGTCATAAACCAAGCCAGGCTGGAGCAAGGCACAGACCAGGCCGGGGAGCAGTCCTGCCGTGACCTCGATGAAATGAGAAGAGGCACCTGGTAATTAGCACCCCTCTTTGTACTCCTTCACAAGGAAAAGGAAATGTCCCACACCCTAATCTAATTCCTCCAGCGCATGCCTGAGAAGTTCAGTGGCCATCTCAGAGTGGCCAGCTGGGCGGTGGCAGGGCTGGGCCCCCGGCTCCATGTTCTGGGTCACTCATTCACAGGGTCTCTCAGCTCCTGGCAGCTGACCAAGACTCCTCTCTGTTCGCAGCTGTGCCCGACGCCCAGGGTATGGCAGTTCTGAGCATGTCAGTGGTTAACTCAGACCAGACATGCCAGCCTCTGCCCATGCTCTCTGTCATTGTCCTGTCAGTCCTACCTGGCAGTCACTCCATAAAGGGCCAGGGTGGGCTGTTTTCAATTCCACGGCAGCAGCCTCCTACCCACAGTACCAGCTCTTTGCAGAGAAATGGAACTCAACCACAGGAATCAGGCAGGACTCACTGGGTGAACACGCTTTTCTAACTGCTCTGGGAGTGAGCTGGTGCCGGGCTCAGCTCCAGAGAGCAGCTTCCCGCCCTGGGGGCCAGGCAGGTGGGGCTGTGGTCTTCTCTGTCACAGTTTGCTCAGGGAGCCGAGGGGAAGTGGGTAAAGCCCCTCGTGCACCTTTCAGGCCACGTGCGAGCGGGGGTTTGCAGCCATGGAAGAGACGCACCAGAAGAAGATCGAGGACCTGCAGAGGCAGCACCAACGGGAACTGGAGAAACTGCGGGAGGAGAAAGACCGCCTCCTGGCTGAGGAGACTGCGGCCACCATCTCAGGTGGGAGTCGCTCACCCCGGGATGGGTGATGGGCTCTCCCCGAGCTGGGCACAAGCTCTAACACTTCTCCAGGGGGACAGCTGGCCTGAGGATCCGTTCGGGAGCTCAGGAGCCCCGAGCCAGTCACATCTGTGCATTGGAGGAGCTGTCCTCGTCAGCCTCTTTGCTGTTGCTTCTCTGATAGTGGACGCTTCTGTGGGGCCTTGGTCCGTCAGAGCCTGGAACGTCAGCACCAAGCACTGGGCCTCGGCCGGTGTTCCCTCCTCTGTGTTCCACAGCAGCTTTGGGTCTTACCACCAAGAGAGCAGACAGGCCAACCCAAAAGCCTGCTTGATCTATATTATATTGGATGTTTATGGAATCAGTTTTTTTTTTTTTTTTTTTTAATAAAACCAAACCCCACCTGATCCCTTTTGTTGGGGAGTTCCTGGGGAATCCTGGCCCAGCTGCCAACAAGCCAAGCCTCAGCGGTGCGGGATGTCCCCTTCCTGTTGGGCTCGTCCCGAACCTCTCGGTGCTGAGGGCCACGTCCTGTCCACAGCCATCGAAGCCATGAAGAACGCCCACCGTGAGGAGATGGAGCGGGAGCTGGAGAAGAGCCAGCGCTCCCAGATCAGCAGCGTCAACGCGGACGTCGAGGCCCTGAGGCGCCAGTACCTGTGAGTTGGGCCAGCTGGCTGGGAGGGCGGTGCCTTCTGCCTGTCTGTACAAGCCTCTGAGACGTGGGGTCCCAGCAGCGTGGGAGAAGGCCCAAGGCACTGAGCCCACTGAGAGCCTCCTGTTCAGGGCGCCCCACACCACCCTGGCCCAGCACTGTTCTCACAGCCCAAGTGGTCGCATTACTGAGCTGAACAGAAGCCAGTCAGTAAAACATAAAAGAGTAAGATGCAGCAGAAGAGGTCTTAGACAGTCAGATCTTAAGGACCCACCTGGGAGACCCCTGGATCCCTTCTCTCTGTTAGCTGCTGCTGCTTCAGAAGCTGGGGGGTGGGGGCACAGTGTGGACACCCTAACTGTGCGTGCAGGTGTGGCCACAACCCCCCCCGTCTTCAAACAGCACTCACTGCGGTGGTGTCTGCCGAGGCGGCAGGGGGAGGCGCGTCCACCCCACAGCTGCTCTTGAGCTCTGCCCTCAGGGGAACCAGCACCCCTGGGAGCTTTCCCCTTGGCCACTGCAGGCCATGAAGAGCCGCCTTCACGGGGCCACATTCATGGCAGAGGGGCGGGTGGCAGCAGCAGCTGGAGGGGATCTGTAGCCCCTTGGCCTTGGTTTTCCAAATCTGGGTAGAGCCGGTGTAGGCTGTCAACCAGCGCCAGAAATGGCCCAGTTCTGACCTCTGTCTGAAACAACACGTTTTGGGTGTGAGGGTGAGGCTTTCCCAACCCCGAGCCCCAGGAGAGGAGTTCAGACTGCCGGGGGATGGACGGAGCCCCTAGGCTGGGCTGCACACCTGCGCTGTGATAGGGCACAGGGCTCTCGTGGCTGCCCTGCCTGGTGGTGTCCTGCTGTCCCTTGAGTTCGTGAAGGGCATGCTGGGCCCAGGGCGTGGCCAGAGGAGTGAGTGGTGCCCTCTCCCCAGGGAGGAGCTGCAGTCCGTGCAGCGTGAGCTGGAGGTCCTCTCGGAGCAGTACTCGCAGAAGTGCCTGGAGAACGCCCACCTGGCCCAGGCTCTGGAAGCCGAGCGGCAGGCCCTACGGCAATGCCAGCGCGAGAACCAGGAGCTCAATGCCCACAACCAGGTGAGGCTCACGAGGGCCCCGATCAGCAGGCACCACCTGATGTCCGGCTTCACCAGGGTGTGGGCAGAGTCACTGCTGCTGCTAGCTGCTAGCCTCGGGCTCTGTTTCTCTTGTCACTGTGTGGTTGGGGCCCAGGGTTCCACCCCCAAGGCTGGGACCATGTTTAAACATCTCCCAGTCAAGACCATACAATGCTCACATAGGATTTTGTCAGATTATTCTCTTAAAACATGCCTGCTGCTTAGAGCACTGGGGCACACTTGAAATATTTGCTGATGGAACAGCTCAAGGTAGGTCTGGTCTGAAGAGAGCTGCTCTGTGTGCACTGGACCGCTCATCCTCCCACAGCACCGAGCAGACAGGCCTGTTGGCCTGGCCCCGCTCGAGACCCTGGGGGCCCCAGCTGTGTGCCTGGTCACTGCAGTGGCCCGAGTGACCGCCTGTCAGCTGGAGAGAAGGGACACGAAGTGAGGGCTGAGGGCAGCAAAAGGCCCCAACCTGCAGAGACGGGGACACACGGAGCTGCGCAGCGCCGGCTGCGGTGACAGAGGGGCTGGGAGCATGGCTCCTGCAGGGCAGCTCCCTGGAAACCTCTGGCCCGTGCAGACGGCTTCTGCACAGGCGTCACGGCTCACATGCTAACTCAGACACCCGGCTGCACTGTGATCACAGCCCTAGGCAGCTCTGAGAGCACCTTGTGGTTGTGTCGCTGTCTCCAGGAGCTGAACAACCGCCTGGCTGCAGAAATCTCACGGCTACGGACACTGCTGACTGGGGACGCCGGTGGCGAGGCCGCTGGTTCGCCCCTCACACAGGGCAAGGACGCCTACGAGTTAGAGGTATGGCTCAGAGCCAGGTCCCTTCAGCTTGCAGCACACGAGTCACACGTGGGACCAGGGGTGGCCCAAGCTTACGGGAAAACCCAAGTCATGCCAGGACACAAAGAGAACAGTTAGCTGCCAGGCAGCATGGGACCTCTCGAGGCCCCGGGGCCTTTACGTTTAACCCATCCTCACTCCCTTGCCTCCGTCCCTGGTTTCCACCATATCACAAGTGCTGACCTCCAAAACGAAACACTGAGCAGCTGCGTGACACTGCAGCTCCCTCGTTTCTCTCTCTAGGTCTTGTTGAGGGTCAAGGAATCAGAAATTCAGTACCTGAAACAGGAGATCAGCTCCCTCAAGGACGAGTTACAGACGGCGCTGCGGGTAATGCACGTCCCATGAGGGCCTGGAGGGTGGGGCCACGTGGGTCCAGATCACACCCAGAGGCTCGAGTGCGTNCAAGGAATCAGAAATTCAGTACCTGAAACAGGAGATCAGCTCCCTCAAGGACGAGTTACAGACGGCGCTGCGGGTAATGCACGTCCCATGAGGGCCTGGAGGGTGGGGCCACGTGGGTCCAGATCACACCCAGAGGCTCGAGTGCGTTCACCGTCATGAGTGTTCTGGACGGTGGCCCTCGGGCGGGGCAGCAGACCTGAGGGCGGGCAGTCCTGCCCCCGCCTGGCAGGGCCTAGGGCCCCAGCACACAGCCGTCTCCTGTGGGTGCTCCTGGAGGCGGACTCCCTTGGGTGGCCAAGACCAGGGTCTCCATCCTGAAGACAGAGGTGCCCTCGGGGTCCAGGCAGTGCCGGCCTGCTCAGGCCCTGCCGTGCCTGTTGTACTTTGTGTCTGGTCTCCGCCTCCTCGAGGTGGGGCCAGCCTGCTTCCTCTGCTTCTGGAGGCATCCCTAGTCCAGCCTGTCTGTAACCGCGCTCTGCTGTCCTTTTGTCCCCAAGGACAAGAAGTATGCCAGTGACAAGTACAAAGATATCTACACAGAACTCAGCATTGTAAGGGCGAAGGCCGACTGTGACGTCAGCAGGCTGAAGGAGCAGCTGAAAGCCGCCACAGAAGCACTGGGTGAGAAGTCCCCGGAGAACCCACCTGTGTCCGGATACGGTGAGTCCTGCAGCTCTGGGTTCTCTCTCTGGAAACTGGGTGGTGGGGCTGCTGGCCCTTGATCCAACAGAGGAGCCCCCCTCTGTGTCAGACTCTCTCCCTGGCTGCATGGGCAGGGCATGGCAGGTGCCAGCTCACACGGGGCAGTCACTCTTTGGTATGCATGTTCACGACTGCAGGCCATGTTTCTCGTTTTCCTGACGGACTCCCTTATTCTGGAAGTGGCTCTCACTGGTTTGTGATCCTGGGGTTTCACCATAAAACCTATAAAAGGCCTCAGGGCAAGGACTGAGGCCATGTCCAAGCTCCGTGATCCTGGAGCCTCCCCCTCAGCCAGTGAGGACCTTGCTTGGTGGCCTGCATCGCTGCTGGGTGGGCATTAGGAGTTCTCCCAAAGGCAGGCAGGCCGCAGGCAGCAAAGTTCAGCTCAGATGTAACACCAGCTGCTTCAGAAGAGTCTGGGGGCCAGAGGACTTTGGATTAGCCAGCAGCGCACACATCCTATGACCTGGTACTTCACACAGGAGCACAGAGCTGGCTCAGCTTCCACAGTCGGGGGGCTGGCCCGCTAGTCACCCACCACACAGCTCTTTAGAAGAGAGGGGGAGCAAGCCTTCAGTACAGGAAGCTAAAGCCCGTGGTCTTGGGAGGGCAGGCAGCAGGGGCTCAGCAGCAGCGGGGCTGTGGCCAGCCTGGGGCCACAATCATCCTCCATGCCTCCCCATGCCTGGTTCTGAGGATCTTTTGACGTAACAGTTATGGGCTTGGCGTTCCCCTGGTTTGTTGACGGAGATGTCACGCGGGTGACAGTGCTAAGCTGGGAAGCCCTCAGACTTGTGTGTTCTGCGGGGTTCACAAAACTAGCACCTGTCCTTTTCATCTTCTCAGATATCATGAAGTCCAAGAGCAACCCCGATTTCCTGAAGACAGACAGGTCCTGTGTCGGCCGGCAGCTCAGAGGCCTCAGGTCCAAGGTGAGTCGGGGGGCCTGCACGGAGGGTCCCCAGGGTGCCTCAAGTCATGCACATCCCACTGGGTCAGTGCCGGGGCTTCAGGCTGAGTGCCCCTTGCACAGCAGCAGGACGGTTTCCTCAGTGACGGCGGGGCTCCCGGGGGCTGTCCTGCCCTCTGGACCACTCCTCGCCTGTCTGCAGGTCACACTGGCGCTGCGCGCACACTTTCCTCCACACGGGCCCCTGCGCCTGCGCACCCCTCCGCGGGAAGGCGGGCGGAGGGTGGGGTGCCCAGCTCGTTGCACTTAGGATTTACTGTGTGTGTGTCTTGTTTTTGCTCTTCCCCTGACAGTCCGTAATTGAGCAGGTCTCATGGGATAACTGAAACGACCCGCTTCCCGGCCCCCCTGTCGTGTAGGTAAACCTCTTCTCACGCCACTTGCCTGCCGCCCGCGAGGAGCGCTGCCTGCATGCACTGCTCACTCCTCCACGGGAGCTCGTTTTCCCGTCACTCTTGTTCTTCCTGCTCAGCAGTACAGACAGGATCCATGTGAGGTTTCTTACCTCTTCCAGGGAGATAACTGTAACCTCTTAACAGAGGGGTGCTCCCCCAGCCTGGCAGGCTGCCCAGAGCCGCATTCTGGGGGGCGCAGGCGTTGTCAGCCCTTCATCCCGCGCGACAAATGGTGTGTGCTCACGTTCTCTTGGGACACCGCTTCCCTCTGTCAGGAGGCAAGCTTGACAAGAATCTCCCATCGCTGAAGTAGTTCCCACCCCCCACCCCCAGGATTAACAGGCCAAGGGGGCTGATGCCTCAAGCCTATAGCTTGGCAGATACTCAGCAGAACAAGGGGACCACAGGCGCTAGGGGCTGAGCGTTTTCCAGCCCCAAGGACCCAGGCATCTCAGAGAAGGGAGGCACGGGCTGAGCACTGGCTGCCTGACTCCGACACTTGGCCTGGACACTTCTGGCTCCCACAGGGCCGGGTGTCCAGGGCCTGGGTCACTCCTTCCTGAGCGGGTTCACCAGCTTGGCTGACCTGAGCTTGTTGACGCCCTGGTGAGGAAGCTGAGGGCAGCAGCAAGGGCTGGGCAGCGGGGATACTGACGGGGCCTCGGGGCCGGACAGCAGGCGCCCGGCTCGCTGGGCTGCAGGGTCTGCCTCGGGAGGAGCCGAGCCCAGCAGTCTCCCCTCAGTCCACGCAGTTCCCTACAGTTCTAAGTCGCTTCCCACCGGATGGTTCAGCTGGTCAGAAACTTAGTTGGGGCTTTTTTCTTTAAATGTGGAAGCAATTCCTGTTCAGCAAAGCCAGACTTGTCCTTTGGTTTCTCGTTTTCCTATTGATAAGTCTTACTTCCTTGCCTGAGGCTGGCCTGTCTGCTACAGGTTCACTGTGGGTGCTGTGAGCCTTCTGCCTATGCCTGTAAACGACAGGCCCCTGAGGGAAGCCTTGCTCCTTGCTCCCACGTGTCCGGGGAAATAAAGTACCTTGCAGGCCTTGCCTGCAATCCAGAGGTTAGGACTCGGCACTCTCAGTCCCTGGTCGGGAATGAAGATCCTAAAAGTAGTACAGCAAGAAAAGGAGTTTGGGCTCTGGATAAAGGATCAGATCTTTGTTCACAAGGCCTCTGCAGAGGTGTGCTGGGAAGGCCTTGCATGCTGGTGAAGGCAGGGGCAGGAAGCAAGGGTCTGTCTGTCTGGGGCTCTGGGCGAGGCTGGACCAAATGAGTTGGGGGAAGCTCAGGGACAGGGTTCCCTAGAGTCACGTTTTGAGTCAGTCTGGCTTGGCAAGTTTTCAACCTAAGAACAGCATTCTTGCTGGCCCAGGGAGAAGCTGGGCCCTTGCTGTCTTCCTCAGGGACACCACTGGCCACAGCACTGGGCCTGTGACGTGCTGTCAACAGCCAGCCACACGGCTCCCGTATGGCTCTGTCCTGATGTGTCTAAAACACTCCCACCCGCAGCGGGGAGACAGGAATTAAGTCACCCAGAAACTAGCCGTGTCCCCAGGGCTTTCTGAACCAGAGTCTGCTCTGTGGATGTCTGCCTTCCCTGTGAGCGCTCTCTGTACCTGCCTCCCTCAGGGACAGGAGGGCTTGGCCCCGCTGGGTAAGCAGCTCCTCGTTTTAAGAGCAGCCGGGCTTCCCTGGGACTGAAAGCAGGCGGGATGTGTGCAGGCTCCTTGGGGGGAGTCCCATCTGGGTGGCTGCGTATGGAGTCACAGAGGTGCTGGGTGGGCAGCAACTGACCCCTCCCATCCTATGACAGGGCTCGGAGGCCTCTGTCCTCGGGTCTCAGGAGTTGGCAGTCTGCTGCCATTTAGGGAAGGAAGGTCCCAGCTAAAACAGCGTGGGTGGCAGGTTCCAGGGCCAGCCCCTGGGTGAGACTGGCTGCTGTGTAGACGGCGGCACTGACCTGAAGCAGGCGTGCTTGGGAGCAGAGTCCCGAGAGCACGTGAGGCCCTCGTGCACATTAAAGCACGTCACAGTGGGATGTGGGCTTATCCCCTTCCTCTGACTTGGCGTCAGAATTAAAACAGGCGAGCAGCACCTGGGTGAAGCTGGGGCCCCAGGGAAAGCAGATCCAGACCTGCCCTCATGCTCAGGGAAGCCTGCACGTGCCACGAGAGTCTGGATGTCCTTCACCTTTACTGAGGTCCACACGAACATGGGCAGGCTTATGTCCTAAAAGGCTCAGCAACGGCCTCCATGTCCCCAAGCCCCAAGAGAGACAAGCAGGGCCCATGAGGCCTGGGAGCAGGGAGGCTGTCCACCCTGGAGCGTGCTCGGGGCCTCCCGGGGCCAGACATGGGCACAGAAGGCGCCTCCTTGTTCTCTGCAGGGTCTTCTCTCCAGCGCCATTGGTCTCATCCTTGCTTGTTGACAGAGCCCTAAGCTCAGCATCGGTCTTGTTTCTTTTTATTTCTCGTCCAGTAACACCACTTCCTCGGGGGCCGTGGCCCTCCTCGCACACCCACTAACCCTCCGGGGCCCCACGCCGTGCCTCACCACCGGCTGCCTGCGCCATGCAGGGCTGAGGCCAACAGCCTGTCTGTTTCTCCACCAGAGTCTGAAGGAAGGCCTGACGGTGCAAGATCGCCTGAAGCTCTTTGAGCCCCGGGACCTGGAGCGCACCTAGTTGCTCCCGTGCAGCTTGGACACCTCCCGGCCACAGCCCCCGGCCACTCCTGTCCATCCCTTCCTTTTTTATTGTCGTCCTTGTTTTTGGTGTCGTCTGCATTGACTGTGGTTGGATGCATGAGAGACTGGCCTGTGGGTGGCTCACTCCACTCCCTGTGGTCTTCATCCAAGCTTTCCCTGGTTTCTGCAACCTGCCCTGCCTTGCCCTGGCTCTCTGTCAGTATTATGGCCCAGCAGCCTGGGATAAGCTAGCTCTGTCTCACCCCGCGCACAGGCGGGGCAGGAGGGGCCACGAGGCTGTGCTGTGGGTCTCGTGCTGATAGCTCGCAGCCCAGGGAGGACCTGGAAGCCCAGGGTGGGGCTGAGCCTGCACCTACCCCATGGGCTTGGGGCGAGGGGAGCAGCTCTTACACACCCGCTGACACTGCTTAGAGCCGCACCCCAGACCGTCGTGGTGAACCCTTCACAGCCTGGGAAATGCTGCAAGCAGCCACTCCTATTTTTGTCTGTTTTTTATTAAATCTTGCACAAAACCCGGCCCCTCTCATTCCTTCCTATGCTCATTCTTTCTTGGTCACCAGGACCCCGACTTTTTTCACATGAGGTGGATGCTGCCCTGCAGCCTGGATTCCAGACTGGAATCACAGTGACAGCATGTTTCCTCAGTCACTGGAGGAGGCAGCTCACTCACCCCTCAGCCTTTCTGGAAAGAAGCCCCCTCTTGCTTTGGGGAAGGTTGACTGGAGACCCTGTTAAGTCAAGAAGGCAGAGAGGATGTTGGAGCTAGATGGAAACCGGCCGTTGTGATGTGTGCTCACTCGAGCTGAGGCCCAGGGCACCGGGGCGCCCACGCGGGCCTGCACCCGTGCATCTGTGTTCTCGGCCTGAGTGACACGCTTCTAACAGCCACCAGGCATCCTCCAGCACTAATCCTGTGAGGACGGGAGCAGGGACACAGCCCCAGGGGAGCCCGCATGGCATCTGGCCAGCACTTGGGCGAGAGCCACTGGCTTGGGGTACACAGGTACTTTGGGGGTGAAAACGTACACATCGTTGTGCAGTTTCTAGATGAACACGAGGCCACGTAGGGTGTCCCTGGAGGCAGGGCAAAGGCCTGGGGGTGTAGAGCGTGTGGCCCCGCCCACCTCACTGGGCCAGCTCAGAGCAGCCAGCTGCAGGGCCTTCCCTGTTCCTGACTCTCTGCTGGCCACTGCATTGCTGCTGTTGGTCCATGTTTGCAAGTTCCTTAACCTTGCTCATCAGACACCCCTACACCAGCACGTCTCAGAGCCGCCTATGTGGGTGATGGCTCGGAGGGTCTGACGATGGCAGGGGCAGGGCTCTCTGGCCACTGAGACTGTGCCACCGCTGCCTCCTTCCAGGGTGCAGGGTCCGCACGGAGCTGCTCCATCTGCCTGTGGGCCGCACACTAGCACTTACCAGAGCAAAGGAGCTTCTACCTCTGTCTCCATCAGTGAACCTGGGGTCTGACCTAGCACTCCACAGGGGCCCCTGCACCCACAGGTGGCAGGACTCGCCTCTCTGGAGGCGGCTAGGAGCCACATTGCAGAAGCTCGGGCCACAGGGGCTCCCTAAACCCCCACCCTCTGCCCCGGGCAGTGCTGGCCATTGACTTGAGGTGAGGGCTGTGCATGGCTGGATGGAGCAGGCTGGACACACGGGTCCCTGCTCTGCAGTGTCCTTGGCACACTCCCTACAGGCACCCCAGCTCCTCGACAGGGGCCTGCCACGACTGCAGAGGAGGAAAGGGCACAAATGCCGGGCAGCCTTGGAGGTGGTTTCTGTGCTGGCAGAGAAAGGGTGCCCGGGGGGCTGCGGACCAGGAGGCACGGGTGACCCCAAGCCCAGGGAGCTCCGGCCCCCACCCCACAGCGAGAGTGTCCCCATGTCCCCAAGGATGGGAGGGGACCACTGCATCTGCTCTTCCTGTAAACGTCCACTCCCTCCCTGGGGACCTGCAGGCACCTGCATCTGAGCCGCCACACCTGCCTAGGGGACAGCTGGACGGTGTGGCATCACCTGACCGCTCTGCCTGCGCACCTTCAGCACAAGTGCCAGGCTTGTGCTGCCTCCGGTTGTGCGTTCCGCCAGCCCCGGGCAGGGCTGAAAGCCAGCGTTCCAGTGACCACGCTGGCTGCAGTGTGACACTCGGGCTTGTGCCACTGGGCGTCAGAACCAGTGTGGCTTTGTGGGGGGAAGCGATGGCCATGCTGGGGAGACCGGTGGAGGCTGAGCTGAGGCTCAGCAGGTGGGAGGATGAGAACGCTGGAAGGCCCAGCCCCCGGCCGGAGACGTGGAGCCTGTCACTCGCAGCACCCAGACCCACGCAGAGCGGAACGGCAGTTTGTACAAACGCGCTCGTGACCCTCAGGGTCTGCCTGAGCGAGCCGGGCCGACACCCACAGGGCCCCGTCCTGCGGAGGGCCCGCCGCCACCTTGCTGCGCCCGCCCAGCGGCCCCGCACGCAGAGCGCCTGGGACACTCCCGCAGCGAGCTGCGTCCTCTCGCAGCGCAGGGCTGCCCTCCTGTCTTCACAGGTGCACACTGTCTCCAGGCGCTACTCTCCACCGCCCGAGGGCAGGCCTTGAAACCATGCATTTTGGTACCCTGATAGAAGACCGGACGGAAACCCAGGAGGGACGCGAACGCTCAGTCTTGAGAACAGCAAGTTCCTCTGTAAAGGGAAGACCTCCCCTTCCCTGAGCACGCGGCGGCCCGGACACAGGTGCCACCCCCCGAGCCCCTCAGGTGGCTCCCTGCTCTGCGCAGAACTGGGACGTCATGCAGAGCAAGCGGAGTCCACAGGGCTCGGGGTCCCTACAATGGATTTCTGTGACACAGTCTGTGCGGGTGGGTTTCTCTTTCTCCTTATACAAGCACCGCCGTTTAAGACGAGAAGAAACAGCTTGGGTATGACACAGTTCCAACCAACATGACAAGGAAACGTGTTTAATGACTGACCTACCTTGTATAAAGCCTGAGTCATTTAATAGGTGGTTCTGTTTCTTCCTGAAAGATCTCGGTAATACCTGTTCCTCATTCTTGGCAAAGTCACTCAAAGTCTTGAGGGAAAACCAAGAGGGTGCAGGAGCGCCTCTCTGGCCAGGCCGAGAGCAGGGCGCGCCGTGCCGGCGGCCGCGTGGGGGCCACATGCTCTGGGCCTGGTGTTGGCTTCACGCTGCTGCCGCTCCACCACACAGACCTGCAGGCCCGGGGCTGGGCCTCCTGCCATGCTGCCTGTCTGCCAGACGTCCCTGCCACCCACCCTCACCTCCACAGCTAGCTGGGACACACGTCTGCGTTTATTTCATAGGAAGCTGGGAACAGAGTACAAAGAACACGAAACTCCTTGTTTATGTTTGTATCACAGCCAATTGATTTTAGGATTTAACCTTAATAACAACAATCTACTGACTCTTAGGATTCAAAACCAGTTAAGTGATAAGAGTTTTCCTAAGTAGTATTTATAAAAGGTAAGGTTCTAAGTGTCTCCTTAACAATTAGAATCCTCAGATTTTCCTCACAGACACACTTCTATCAGGGTGACTGTCTCAACCCAGACTCAAGACAACACATGCTGTGCCTGACTGCTGGGCCCAGACAGTCCCCGGACAGAATGGGTTCAAGGAGACAGCGGCTGCTGCTGCGACAAGTCTGTGGGTGGTCCCTGGCGGCAGCCATGCCTACCCCCACCGGCTGCGCATTCAGGGGGCAAGTGCTCAGAGAACAAGCCTGCATCGCTCTGTGCTGATGCTAAAAGAGCATGCTCATCAGACAGGGCTGCACGCAGCCCCCGAGAGCCCACCCCCAGAGGCCCAACCCTCGTGGGGGCAGCAGGGGCCCCAGGAAGAGAAGAGTCTGGTCAGCTTGCTGCTCTCTGACAATTCAAAACTTTCACCATTTAGTTTGAGGCTCTTTTTTAAAAACAAAATTTCTGATCAAGTGTTCACTAAAACCCAAGTGTTACTTTGTCAAAATATTTATTCCTTTGTGTGACATGCTAGATTCCCATGGATGCAGCTGATCATTCCTACTGTAAATATTATCTAACTTTACATAGACGATGTCATAATAAACTATTTTTGCATCACCCTTGTATGCTGTGGAGAGAGGTTTTGTTTAACGGAAGGACACAGGAAAAACAAGCATTTAGGTCAAAAGTCAGAATCTGGGTCAGGATCCTAGAGGTTTATAATGGAGTTTTTAGTCTAACTTTTACAAAACCCATTTTTAAAGTTTTGGATGAGCTGTCAACATTTTAAGATCAGGAGATTTCACATGTTCACACACAGTGACTAGTTAAAAACATTTTACACCCATAATCTAATTAAGACACGCTGTTCAGTTATAGAAACTTTCAAGGGGCCAAAAGGATGGGAAGCAACACCAACCAGAAGGAGGAACTAACCGCCCATACCTGCCCTTTTACTGGCAGACTTATTTGCAACAGCTTTCCTTTCTGTCTAAAAAACACACATCCTACATTATGACCTAGTAGGCGCGCACACCCAGCCACAACCGTGAGTTCACAAAAGAAAGTGCCCTTCCTGGGACATACTCTGAAGTCTCTATCCTACTGCATTTTTAAAGTTCTGGCTGTGACCTGCTATATAAATTTAAAATAAGAAACTGACTCCCCCACCCTGACTCCCAGCAATACTATCGCTGTTGGAATAAAATGTGTGAAAATGTGGGGATCCAAACTTTTACCCAGCTGAACACAAACCAAACTAAAGTCTGACTATTAGAAATCAACTGTGGTATCTGCAAAAGGTAACAAAAGTAAACTTAAGATGCAAACATTTCCAGTACTGGTCCAACTGTTGACAAGATGTTTCAATAGTCTTTTTACCCATTTAAAAAAATTATTCTGGTCAAACAAATGTACACATAGCTTTGGGACACTGATCTAATGCAGTGATGTTCAGCTTTACCACACATTGTATTTTAAAGCAATGTAAGTACAATTTTAAAAATCAGTTGGCAGTTGGGAAAGGGATAGAGACAACCATCGAGGCCCAGAAGAGCGCACCCTCAGCATTTCAGGACAGCTGGGCGAGACCCAGCTGCCATCACACTCGATGCTAAGACCGGAAGCTCCCCTGTGCCCCGGAGCAAGACCACCTCTGCCCACTGCGCTGGAGACCAGCCAGAGCTCAGGAGGAGGAGCAGTGGCCGTGCAGGAGGAGAGGAAGTCTACCTCCCCCTGCAGGTGGCAGGACCCATGCACAGGAAATCGAAGGAACCCACCAAAAAATCATTAAACAAAAAATGAGCTCAGCAAGTGTGCACGATCCAAGGCTCATATACAAAAACTCTACACTTCACTACTAACAATCTGAAATGGATACATTTTTTAAAGTGTAAGACTTGTATACTGAAAACTATGAAACATTATTGAAAGAAATTTTAAAAGACTTAAATAAATGGAAAGATGTCCGTTGTTCATGAGTTGGAAGATGCAATATTGTTAGAAGAGCAGTACTCACTCTCCAATTTCACCTACAATTCAAGGCAACCCCTACAAATCACAGCTGCCTTCGTCAAGTTGATCAGCTGGCCCAAGGTTCCTGGGGAAATGCACGACAGCCCAGAGCGATGCTGGGGAAGACAAATGAAGCGGAGGACTCTTTCTACTGGGTCCCAGGACAACTGCAAGGCTTTCAGGATCAAGACGATGTGGTACCAGCATGAGGACTGACATACAGATAATGGGACAGAACCAAGGGTCCAGAAATAAGCCCCTACATTTACAGTCAATGGATTTCAACAAAGACATCAAGGCCATTCAGTGTGGGGGGTGGGCAGCCTCTTCAGCAAACAGTGCTGAGACATGCAGCTACCTACAGGCAAGAGAATGAAGTCAACCCCCTAATTCAGGGTTCCCCAGTCCCTGGCTGCACAGCAGGAGGTGAGCGGCAGGACAGCAAGCGAAACTCCACCTACTGCACCCCAAGGCTCAAACCACCACCTAGACCACTCCTCACCCCATCACGGAGAAATCGTCCTCCACGAAACCAGTCCCGGGTTCCAAAATGGTTGGATCCGCTGCCCTACATCTCAGCACATAAAAAAATTAACCCCAATGCCTCACAGACCTGAATATACGGCTTTCAGAGAAAACAGCAAACATTTGTGATCCCTGGCTGGGCAGTGATTTTTAGTCAAGACACCAAAGCAGAAACAAGAGGAGTAAAAACAGATAAACTGAACCATACCAAAATAAATCACATACACTGCAAACAATACCACCAAGAATGCGAACAGACTGCCCACAGGTAGGAGGGGGCGCCTGCAAGTCACACTTCTGATAAGGGACCAACATACAGAATATACAGAGACTCTCACAATGCCAGCAATAAACAGGCAACGCGACTTTTTTTTAATGGGCAAAGGATTTGAATATACATTTCTCCAAAGACTACATAAAACGTGAAAAAATAACAGAACTCAACGTTACCAGTCCTTCAGGAAATACAAGGTAAAACCACAAGGCGGCAGCACCTCATATCAACAGGCTGGCGATGTAAAGTCAGTTGCTGGAAAAATGGCAGCCTCACGCAAAAGAAAGAAACTGGGACATTTCCTCACACCATACACAACAATCAACTCAAAATGGAATAAGGGCCAATTGGAGACCATGTGGAAAAGAAGAGAACCTTCCTACATTGTTGGTGGGGACGTAAACTGGTGCAGCCGCTAAAGGACAGTATGACAGGTGTCACAGAATCCTGCAGTCGCACTCCTAGGCATGCGTCTGGAAAGACAAAAACGCTAATTCAGAAAGATAATACACCCCAGTGTGCACAGCAGCACTATTTAAACTGCCAAGATATGGAAGCAAGCTAAATGCCCATCAACAGATGAATGGATAAAGAGGCGGCAGTACATACAAACAGTATGTTATTCAGCCATAAAAAACAATGAAATAATGCCATCTGCAGCAACATGGATGGACCCAGAGTTTATCATGCTGAGCGAAATAAGTCAGAGAAAGACAAATGTATTACTTCTATGCAGACTCTAAAAAAAATACAAATGAACTCATTTACAAAACAAAAACAGACTCAGAGACACAGAAAACAAACTTGGTTACCAAAGGGTATAAATTAGGGATTCGGGATTAACACACACTACTGTATGTAAAATAGATTTTAAAAATGACTTACAATACAGGTAACTACATTCAGTGTCTTTTAATAATCTCTTACGGGAAAGAATCTGAAAAGGTTAGCAACAGACATGTATGGATGTACACATATATATACACACACACTGAATCACTGTGATGTACACTGGAAACTAACACTGTAAATCTATTTCCATTTTAAAACAATGGATTAAAGACCTACATGTAAGACCAGAAACCATTAAACTAAAAGAAAATATAGATGGAATATTCTTAACCTAAATTGTAGCAATATTTTTTGTCTCTAAAGCAAAGGAAGTAAAAGCAAATACAAACGAATAAGACCTAATTAAATTTAAAACCTGCAAAGCAAAGGATACCATCAACGAAAAGACAAGCCACTGAATAGGAGGAAATATCTGCAAACAATATGACTGATAAGGGGTTAATATGCAAAATGTATAAACAGTTCATACAACTTGACATCAAAAAACCACCCAATTTAAAAATGGGGATAAGACCTGAACAGAAATTTTTTATAAATGAAACATGCACATGGTCAAATAGCACATTAGTAGATGCTCAACATCGTTAATTATCAGTGAAACAGATTAAAATCACAATGAGACACCCCCTCACACCTGTCAGAATGGCCATCACCGTAAAGACTACAAATAACACATGCTGGAGAGGATGTGAGATAAAGAAAACTCTCCTGCTCAACTGGTGGGAATGTGAACTGGTGCAGCCACTACAGAAAACGACAGATTTGAGAAACAGAGGTTTCTCAAATTAAAAATTACCATATGACCCAGGGATTCTACTTGTGGGCATATATTCAAAGCAAAAGAAAATACTGATTAGGAAAGATATATGCACCCCGATGTTCGTAGCACCACTGTTTACAATAGCCAGAAACTGGAAGCAACCTAAATGTCCATCATAGATGAATGGATAAAGAAGTTCTAGTACATACATACAAAGGAATACTAGTATTAAAAAAAAAAAGAATGAAATAATGCCATTTGCAGAAACATGCATGCATGGAAGGTATCATGCCAAGCAAGACAATGACAAATACTGTATGGTACCACATGTGGAATCTAAGAAATAAGAGAGACTAGTAAACAACAACAAAGGAAGAGTCTCAGATATACAGAACAAACTAGTGGTTATCAGAGGGGAGATGGGAGGGGGAGGTGCGAGACGAGAGTAGTGAATTAAGAGGTACAAACTTCAACATACAAGATAAGTTACAAGCATGTTTAATACAACATATAGTCAGTATTTTATAACAACTCTAAATGGACTATAACCTTCAAATATTATGAATCACTATTGTATGCCTAAAACTTACATAATATTGTACCTTATTATAGCTCCATTTTAAAAACTAACTTTTAAAAAAGTCAAATAATAGCTTTTTGCTGGTGATGATGTGGAGAAAAAGGAATCCTTATACCTGCTGGTGGGAATAAAAAATGGTTCAATTGCTTTGGAAAACCATCTGGCAGTTTATAAAATGGTTAAATAGAGTTTTATGACCCAACAACTCCATTACTAGGTATATACTCAACAGACTCAAGAACATGTCCACACCAACACTTGTATGTGAGCGTTTACAGCATTATATTTACAACAGACAAAAGGTACAGACAACCCCAGTGTCCAGCAATTGATAAACAGGTAAACACAGTGTGATCTGTCCATACAGCGACTTATGATTCAGCTATAAAAAGAGGCAAAAAAATGCTGACACCTGGCCCCAACATGGACGGCCCTCCAAAACACTACACTCAGGCAGAGGAGGGACACACTGAGATCGCACTGAGCCCGCATGTTGCAGGATTCCATCATACAAAACATCCACAGCAGATAAACCCACAGATACAGGGTTCCTTTCTGCAGTGAAGAAAATGCTCTGAAAACTGATGGTACTGATGGCTACAAAACCCTGTTACTATAGTAAATAACAACCAAATAACTGTTAACATACTGACAACTAATAATCTGTTAATATACATCAATACACTCAGCTGCACACTTTTAAAATAGTGACTTTTATAGTATGTGAATCTCGGTGAAGTGTTATTTTTAAAGGAGTCAGTTGCTTTAAAAACCAATTCAGGGGCTTCCCTGGGGGCCCAGTGGTAAAGAGGGGCAACTAAACCTGTGCCCAAAACTACTGAAGCCCGCACACCTGGGGCCCACGCCCCGCGATGAGAAGCCCGCACCCGCAGGAAGAGGGAACTCCGGCTCCCCACAATTAAGGGGAGCCCTTGCAGCAGCGAAGTCCCAGCACAGCCAAAAATGAAGAGAGCAACTATCTCTAAAAAGCAGCTCAGCACAAGCAATGCAGCTGCATGGTTGCGCTCCAATGTTCTCCTGAATATGACAGGTACAGGGTGACTGGCAGAGTCACACTACTACCAGGACGAATTCATCACAGGACTACTACCAGTCACATTACTACCAGGACGAATTCATCACAAAGTTCTTACAAGTTTAAAATATCTTACGTGTAACGGTGCCAGCATTCCACGTGTGCTGTTAGGCTGCATCCCTGTCCCGTGGTTAAAACGAAAAGCTTGAGCCCCAACTAGAGGCTGAAGAGGCTGTGGGGCAGGGGTGGGAGGGCAGAAAGAGGGGCCACCTCTAGTCCTCTTAGGGAGTAACTGCCAAGCCTTCTGGGGCCGACTACCTCCTATAAAGGCCCTGTTCACGCCAGAATCTGGTGGACAAAGCGTGTAGCTTCAACACACACTACACAAGTCCCCTCCCAGCCTCTTCCCCTCCGGTCACTGCCCCAAGGCATGTCAGCTACATTTCCAGCGTCTCCTTAGTGCGCCTGCGCAGCTCTGGACACGCTCCGGACAACTGCTGCCCAGTACAAAGCCCCAGACTCGGCCTGAACTGCCTTCTGCACCAAATGCACACCCATAGCACACCCGCCCTTACCAGCTGGAACCCTGGGACCTCCCGCGGCCTCGGCAGTGACCCCCACCAGCTCGCTGGGAGGACTGGACACGCTGGGCTCGGCCCAAGCCCTGCTGCGACCCCGCCGCCCCTCCTCACGCCTCTCCCATCAGCGCGGGGCTCTGGTCACCTCATGCAGTCGCCCACCCTCAGCGGGGACAGCCTCCACTCTGCAGGCTGATTTCAGTGCTCGCCTCCTCAGGCCCTCAGAACAGATTGCCTGTTACCTGAAATTTAGGTTAGGTTCAAACTCCTACCACAAAGATAACTATAATGAAAACAATATAGATCAAATTAAATGAAATAAAACGTTACACAGGATGAAACCATTTCACAACTTTGTCAACAGCAGCCTTGATGGTGGGGCTGGTCTTGGGTGGTAGACGCTTCTGGAAGCAAGCCCTGTGGACAGGGGGCTGGGGGCGCTGAGCCCCACGGACGGGAAAGCCACTGAGGAGAATGGCTGGGAGTCAGCTCAGCTGCTCAGAAGACACCAGGGTTCCCCAAGTTTTCACTCCTCTGGGAGACAGTGGGGTCCCCCAGGAACACCCCCAGGTCTTCACTCCTCTCTGGGAGACTATCTTGGCCAAAGAGTTCTAAATGGCTGGATGCTGTCCCCACCCCGCAAAGCCACTATTTGCATGAAAAGGCAGACACGCACACAACTGGACAGGAACAGGAGCAGGTTTATTCAGGGGGAACCAGCTCAGGGGAGAAGCACTGTCACTGTGAAGCTACATGACTTCCAACCCAAGAACCATGCTTCACAACTTCAGCTGAGTTCTGTCTGGGTTTACCTGTCCGACATCCCAAGTCAAAGGTAACTTTAATTCGAGAGAAACACACTACGTTGGCAGGGGGTGGGGGAAACGACACTTCAAAGATGTCACATCTGTGCCAGAAATCAGGACAGCCAGTGAGGCCACCCCTAGGACCCACCTTGCCTCAGGGATACAGAGCAACGGCCTCAGGTGTCATGGTGAAGGTCAAGTCTACACAGACAACCAAACCCCCCTGAATGTAAGAACATCAAAAATCACAATCCTAACGTGCGCAAACAGGAGCAGCTTCTGGACACTAGTCACCCAGGTTCTGAAGGCTGGATGTGGGGGAGGGCAAGGGAGCCTGGGCAGGGGGCAAGGGAGTGCTGGGGGACCCGGGAAGCGTCAGAATCAGGAAAGGGACTCGGATCTGCTGCCTCTCCAACCCTGATGGAGGCACCCAGTCCGAAGCACCTCCCTTCCACTGCAGGACAGTCTCTGTCCTTGCTAAGCCCGCACTCTCTAAGGCAAGTCACTACTCGACGCAAGAGAGACCCCCTCCCTCGCTGGAGCTCAGCAGGACTCCAGCCGGAGGGCCGCTGGCCAGGAGCCCGCCTCAGCGAGCCCTCTCCTTCCGAGGGAAGAAGGAGAACCTGGTGGGGTTGAACTCCTCCCAGATGCGCTCGAACTCCTCCAGGAAGAGCCGCACGTACTCCTGGTCCTCCACGATGAGCACATTCTCCCGGTTGTTCTGGATGGCCTGCGTGGTCCAGTTAAGGGAGCCAGTGATCAGCACCTTCCTGTCCACGATGGCGAACTTGTGGTGCATGTAGCCTAGGTCTTGGTCGTGCCGGACCTGGATCCCTGCAAAGAGCGAGACGCCACTGCTGCCCGGCCACCGACAGAGCTGCCGGCCAGGCAGGGGCTCCGGTCGCCCCCACACGGGGGCCCTCGCTCCCTCCCCAGCCCCTCCTCTCGCTGTCCATCGCCTGAGTTCTGGCTCCTTCTCCAGTGTGGATGTGTTCACAGGACTGACTGCTGCTTGTGTCCAGTGTCGCGGGCACCGTCAGGTCCGGGTGGTGACAGTGGCTGAGCCAGGCAGGGGCCGGGCCCATCAGCCCCAGGAGAAGGCCTGGCCGGCAGCAGGGACAGGAGAGTTAGTTTCTCTGGAAACGCCTCCAGCCCTGACTGGGGGAGGCTCCCCACCCCCTCCAGTGTATATGACACGCATCACCCTCCAGTTACTGGTTTCAAGACGAGCCAGCAGCGACTGAAGCAAAACCTATTTGATCTCGGGTTCACATGCCCCT
The DNA here is from genome assembly GCA_006410675.1 of Oreotragus oreotragus. Lineage (NCBI taxonomy): Eukaryota > Metazoa > Chordata > Mammalia > Artiodactyla > Bovidae > Oreotragus > Oreotragus oreotragus. Next base: position 106,289 of record SJYX01004593.1, on the reverse strand, counting down.
AAGGTCTCACTCGGGCCCAGAATCAGAACCCTAATGTAATCAGGACCTCGTGAAGTTGGGGGACCAGCCCGGGGGGACCTGCGCAGAAGACACAAGGCCCCAGACCTGAAGCCTCAGCTTTGGCCCCGTGACCACCCAGCTGACTTGGCCTCCCCCTCATGCTGAGGCTCAGGGCCCCTCGCGTGCCCGCCTCAACGTGTGCACCTCGGCCACAGGGTTGCCTGTCGCTCCTCGTACCACAAAACAGGCCCTCACGCAGTTGACTCCTCAGAGCAGCTGTCTGCGCCCCCACCCATGACCCTCCCGGGCACCTCCAGGGCTCCTGCTCCACCAGACCTCCCTGCTGTACAGTCCTGTTCTGCACTTGTGGACCCGGAGCCTGGAACCTGTCCAGTCAAACACAAGGAGACGGCTGAGCAGTGAGAGAACGACCGCAGGGACGCCCGCAGAAGAGAGTCAAGGTTTAGCTGGAATCTGGTCATGGGGTCCCTTCAAGGTTCTTGCCAAATCTGAGGTCCTACCAACGATTCTCTACAAGGAAACGGCTGTGCTGAAACAGCCAGGCTTCCCCGACAACAGAAGCAACATAGGATCGCAAAGCTGCCAGGAAGAGCCGAAGTCAACGTCCTCAATACTGAAGCGGTCTCCATCCCGCCCTGCACAGATGTGAAGACCGGGGTAGGATGCACCTGTGTTCCCATCCCAGGTGAGCTGAGGGCAGCCAGGGCAGTTTTCAGGGCCCCACGTGCCTGTCACAGTGGCCACGAGAACGGCAGGTCCAATGGTCGCTAATGCAGGAATGACCTTCGCAGGGGCCTCAGTGACGAAGGGAAGGGCAAGAGGTTCAGACTCCTAATCGCTCGCGCCGGACACAGCATCACACGGGGGCAGGCAGAGGAGTTTCTAAGTAAGGCAGGTGTGAACTCAGAACATCCTCACAATTACTCACTCCTGGGTTGATCGTTCCCACTCCAGGGAGGGGCAGGTCCGCCAGAGACCTGACTTCCCTGCCGTTTGGCAGCTGAAGAAACAAATTACCTGCTCACTAACTAACCATTTCAGCTCCACGTCTTACCTTATTTTAAATATTCATTTCACAGGCCTCAAAAGAAGACTCACTAGTGAATTCAAAAGAAAACACCTTCTCCGTTTGGTCCTCAGGCCGACGCTGCATCTCTGCGCACCTGTGCCCTGAACAGACTTCTGGGTCCCTGAAAGGCTTTGCTTGCGGACCTGCTTCCAGCCTCAGCCCCTCCGGGGTTCACGCCCAGGTTTTGGGCTAAAGACTCTGCACAGAAACTCCTCTGTACACTCCGGACTTTCCCCAGACCCTCCAAGGCTGCCAAGGGACGCCAGTGTCTCCCCAGTCCTCCCACGCTGCCCCAAGCGCCCCGCAGTCCTGCCTCTACCTCCCGTGGCCCAGCGCCCGGCCTACCTGCCTTGCGGAGCAGGCCAATCTGCGAGCCGTTGAGGGCCATGTAGTCGCAGTCGGTGACCACGCGGACGCGCACCCCGCGCTGGTGCAGCAGCTGCACGGCGCGGCCCAGCTGCGGGCTGGAGAAGGCGAACAGGCAGAGCTCCAGACTGACGCGGGCGGCCAGCAGGGCGCTCAGCAGCCGGCTCAGTGAGCTCTCGCCGTGGGGCAGGCTACACGGGCAGCCCGAGGGTGTGGCACCCGGGGACCGCAGCAGGGCTTCTGTGCAGGTCACTTGCGATGGGAAAAACAGCACCTCGCGCCGCGGCCGCCGCCGCCTGACCCACAGCCAGCGCAACACGGTGGGCAGCGTCTCCAAGGCCAGCGCGAGGCCAGCAGCCGCCACAACAGCCACCTTCCAGCGTAACGGCCGCATGGCGTCTGCAGGTACCTAGGCCCCACGTGCCACGTACGCTGGCTGCACGCAGCGTACGCACGTACGCCAGCCACCCATTGCGCCTGCACGCCAGCAGGTCACGTGTACCCACCACCAACTGCGCCTGCGTGCTCGTTCATCGCCAGCCACCCACCACAGCCTTGCGCCGGCTGCCCACGTGCTCCTGACTGCTGCTCTATGAGCTCACTGCCAACTGCGCCTGCCTGCGAGGTCACCGCCTTCCTACAAGTGCACCTGCGCACCCACCGCCCACCGCCAGTGTGCGTCTGCGTGCCCACCACCGGGCTCCCACACGCGTCTGCATAGTCAGCGCCATCGCGCACTAAGCCTGCGCACCTGGCCCTGAGGGATCCAGGTGGCAGTGGCGAGGAGCCCACAAAGGTCCAAACTGGAACAATGCAAGGACCGCGTAAATAATGCAGAACTGGCTTGTACCCGAGGTGTAAATGTGCATCCTCTGTGGTGAATGAGCAAGGAAAGAGGAACTGCTCCGCCCGACAGAAGAATCCCTCGTGATCCGTGGATGCTTGTCCTGAGGGTGCTGCCCGGGGCTGGGGGTTGTCGGGGGGCGCCCTCTGCGGAAAAAGGACAGCAACCCTCGCACGTGGAAAATGGGTAGAAGGGTCCCGTCTGAGTGCCCGAGAGACTTGACCGTCTTTCCCGAAGTTGTGACCGGGTCCAGTCAGAAGGAAAAACCCACGGGAAGCCCGGGTTAGAGGACTACTTTCACTTCTCAAGGGACACCTGGCCAGTGTTGTTCAGGTCGGCCAAGGGCACGAAAGAAACCCGTGGATGCTGTCACGGGTCAGCACAGACTGGGGAGACCTCACACCTATGTGCCATGCACTGGAATCGGACACAGAAACGACATTGGTGAAAAAGCTGGTGAAATCCAAATAGTCTAGAGTTTAGTTAATAATAACGTACCGATGTCAGTTTCTTCACGTTAAGGAATGAAAGTAAAGGAAGAGGCTAGGAGGAAGGGAAACTGAGTTGAGGGGTAAATGGAACTCTGTGCCATCTTCGAAACTCTTGGGGAAATCTAAAGTTATTCTGAATTAAAAGTTTATTTAAAATGTGAGGCACATACCTTCCATCTGGTGCAGCCCTCCCACTGCATCCCACACAAACACATCCTACACAAAGACTTGGACACAAATGTTCACAGCAGGCTTGCTTGTAATAACTCAAATCTGGAAACATAAATGTCCCTCAACAGATAAATGTTTCCATATCAGTGCAACAGAATACTATTTAGCAACATTGATACCCACTACTACAAAGAATGCCCATACTACCGCACAATTACACTCATCTCACACGCTAGTAAAGTAATGCTCAAAATTCTCCAAGCCAGGCTTCAGCAATACGTGAACCGTGAATTTCCAGATGTTCAAGCTGTTTTTAGAAAAGACAGAGGAACCAGAGATCAAATTGCCAACATCTGCTGGATCATCGAGAGTTCCAGAAAAGCATCTATTTCTGCTTTATTGACTATGCCAATGCCTTTGACTGTGTGGATCACAATAAACTGTGGAAAATTCTGAAAGAGATGGAATACCAGACCACCTGACCTGCCTCTTGAGAAACCTATATGCTGGTCAGGAAGCAACAGTTAGAACTGGACATGGAACAGACTGGTTCCAAATAGGAAAAGGAGTATGTCAAGGCTATACATTGTCACCCTGCTTCTTTAACTTATATGCAGAGTACATCATGAGAAACGCTGGGCTGGAAGAAGCACAAGCTAGAATCAAGATTGCCGGGAGAAATATCAATAACCTCAGATATGCAGATGACACCACCCTTATGGCAGAAAGTAAAGAGGAACTAAAGAGCCTCTTGATGAAAGTGAAAGAGGAGAGTGAAAAAGTTGGCTTAAAGCTCAACATTCAGAAAACTAAGATCATGGCATCTGGTCCCATCACTTCATGGGAAATAGATGGGGAAACAGTTGAAGACTTTATTTTTGGGGCTCCAAAAACACTGCAGATTGTGATTGCAGCCATGAAATTAAAAGATGCTTACTCCTTGGAAGGAAAGTTATGACCAACCTAGATAGCATATTCAAAAGCAGAGACATTACTTTGCCAACAAAGGTCCATCTAGTCAAGGCTATGGTTTTTCCAGGAGTCATGTATGGATGTGAGAGCTGGACCGTGAAGAAAGCTGAGCGCCGAAGAATTGATGCTTTTGAACTGTGGTGTTGGAGAAGACTCTTAAGAGTCCCTTGGACTGCTAGGAGATCCAACCAGTCCATTTTGAAGGAGATCAGCCCTGGGATTTCTTTGGAAGGAATGGTGCTAAAGCTGAAACTCCCAATACTTTGGCCACCTCATGCAGAGTTGACTCATTGGAAAAGACTCTGATGCTGGGAGGGATTGGGGGGCAGGAGGAGAAGGGGATGACAGAGGATGAGATGGCTGGATGGCATCACCGACTCGATGGACATGAGTTTGAGTGATCTCCAGGAGTTGGTGATGGACAGGGAGGCCTGGCATGCTGCAATTCATGGCGTTGCAAAGAGCTGGACACGACTGAGCGACTGAACTGAATGACTGACTACAACATGGATGGACTTCAATTATGCTGGGATTGGCTGCAGAAACCTACAGTTCTGCTGGCAAAAAATGGTGGATTTGATTGTGAATGAACTATGAAAACACACAGGCTCACCAGCCCAAGCTTGCAGTCCGTGTTGGGGCAAGCAGCACATGAATTAGAAGGCTGACAGACACCCTGCAAGTGAGAGGACCATGAAAGGGCCAAGTCATGGTCTCCACACAGCTCTGGCTGACTGGGGAGCAGCGTACAAGGGGGAATGACCCACGAAAGCACAGGGAGAAGTCAAAGCAACAGAGGCTTGAGAGTGTCCCACACCTACAGACAGATCAGCAGGGTGTGAGGCCTGCAGCTCCAAGTATTTGGGTTAAACTAAAATCACCAGTGACTCCCACACTTGAAAGACTCACAGGTGCCTGCTACGAACAGATGAAAATAAAAAGCTGAGCAGACACACCAGGGCTGCTCACGGCAGGGGAAGAGATGCTGAAGTTTAAGTCCAGCTAAGTTTCCAAAGGATAGCAACCTCAGAAAGACAAAATAAAATGCAGAGTTGCTGCACTATTATCAAAAATGCCTGGTTTTCAACCAGAGCTTACCAACATATAAAGAAAAAGGAAAGTGTATCCCGCGTGCAGGAAAACAGAAGCCATTAGGAACTGATTCGAGTGGACTCTGAAGTTGAATTTAGTAGGAAGGGACTTCAAAACGACTCTTACAAACACCCTCAAAGAATTAAAGAAAAAGGAAAAATACGACAATGAGTAAACCGACTCCATAAATACAAAGTATTTACTAAAGTCTATGCAAACTGTCAGCATAGGTTTTTTAATTGTAATAAATGCATGTCTTGGGTCAGGGGTATATGGGAACTCTCTACCTTCCCCTCAATTTTGCTGTGAACTTAAAATTGCTCTAAAGAACTGTATTTTAAAAAGTCTGTGCAAACCACATATCAGATGAGGGTAATTTCCATAGTATATAAGGAATTCCTACAACTCAATAGCAAAAAAATTAAAAGAATAATTCAATTTAAAACTGTGCTAAAGACTTGAACAGACATTTCTCCAAAGACATGGCTGGCCAAAAGGTATTTTAAAAGATGCCCAACATCACTAACCATCAGGGAAATGTAAATCAAAACCACAATGAGGTATCATCTCACACGTGCTAGGATGGCTGTTACCACGGAGGTGAAGAAATCAGAACCTGTGTACTCAGTTGGTGGGAATCCAAATGGTGCACCTGCTATGGAAAACAGTATAGAGATTCCTCAAAAAATTAACATAGAACTACCGTATGATCCAGCAGTCTCGCTTCTGAGTATTTATCCAAAAGAACTGAATTTCGGATCTCAAAGAGAAATTAGCACTCCAGTGTTTAGTGTGGCACCATTTACAATAGCCAAGATGTGGAAACAGCTTCAACATCGATCCACAGATGAGTGGATAGAGAAAGTAGGGTGATATCCCAGTGCTCTGGCTAGATCCTGCTGCCATGTCGAATTAAAGTGGTGACGGTGTGCATCCTTGCCTTGTTCCTGATCTCGGAGGAAAGGCTTTCAGTGTTTCACTGTCGAGTATTATGTTTCCTGCAGGTTTTTCACATACAGCTTTTATGTGAAAGGGAGTTTCCTTCTATTTCTATTTGGCGGAACTTTTTTAAGTCACAAAAAGGTGCTTAATTTTCCACGTGCTTCTGCATCAATTGAGGTAACTGGGTTTCTTTTGTTGACAGGGCATATTACATTGGTTGTTGTATGTTGAACCATCCTTGCATTCCAGGAATAAATCCCACTTGGTCACGGTGTCTAGTTTTTGTGTTAATATGCTGCTGAATTCTGTGTTTTGTTGGGGATTTTTGCATCGATGTTTATAACAGATATTGGTCTGTAGTTTTCTTGTATCTTTTGGCTTTGGTATCAGGGTTACGCTGGCCTCATAGACTGACCTGTGAAATGTCCCCTCTCCTTCAATTTTGGTTAAAGTTTGAGAAGGACTGGTATTAATTCTTTAATGGTAGAATTCACCAGTGATGCAATCAGCTCCAGAGATTTTCTAGATTTTTGATTACTGATTCAATCTCCTTACTAGTTATAGGTCTATTCAGATTTTCTATTTCTTCATGATTTAATCTTGGCAAGTTTTGTTTTTCAGCATGTTTCAGGGTTATCTAATTTTTTAGCATACAGTCGCTCATATTACTCCTTTATAATCCTTTTTATTTCTATAGAATAGGTATTAATGTCCCCTTTCATTCAGTAACTTGATTTTTTTTTAAAGTATATCTAGCTAAATGTCAATTTTGTTGATTGTTTTGAAGAACCAAATTTTAGTTTTCTTGGTTTTTCTGTTTTACTCTCAATTCCATGCATGTATGTATGTATTTAAATCCATGAGCTAGAATAAAGGGGGAAAAGGCATAAGAAGGAAGAAAACAGATCCCTCTTGCTTATCACCCAGGTTTCACCTCTCCCTGTGGAGTGAGAGACCCTCCCTCACTCTCCACTGCAGTATTGTAATGCTCTGACTACTCTTTGTGTTGGCTTGTTCACAGTAAATATTTTCACTTGTTTAAGCTGTTCACTGTTCACTTTCCTCACAAGATGGACATTTCAAAAGAGCAGGGAACTGTATTTTTAGCCCCTAAAATAATGCCTGGCAAATAGTAAGCAGTCAGGAGCGAGTGGTTTTCTGTCTTTGTATCAATTTCCATTTGTTCACACATTATTTTCTTGACTTTCTCCACATCTTCCTTTAGTTCTTCGAGCAGCTTTGTTTTGAGCAACTTTAACACAGATGTTTTAAAGTCTTTGCCTAATACATCTGCCGTTAAGTCTTTTTCATGGATAGACTCTGTTGAATTCAGTTTTCCTTTCAACGTGCGGTCCACACCTTCCTGTTTCTTTGTGTCTTGACTTTGTTGTTGTTGAACACTGGACGTTTAAATCCCCCTTCCCAGGGGTTTACTGGGTTTTGTTGTTGTTGTTGTCATTTTTACTTTGTAGGCTCTTTGCCAAGGTTCAGCTTTGTAGGATCTTTGCCAAGGAAGTGTAAACTTGTTTTTCTCAAGTTTTTTTCTGAGCCCTTCCCTGGAGTGCAGAGTTACTTTTTCTCATTCATGTAAATTGTTTATGAGTGTCCTACTCTTTAATGTCTCACTCCTGAGGGGGAAAGAGGGCCCAGCCCACGACCATTCCCTGACAGACGCCTCATCCGGGGGTGGTGGGGTACAGCCTTGGTGGCTGCCCCTCTTCATCTGCTCTCTCATCAGATGCAGCCATCAGGTACAAAGGACAGCCACCCTCATTCCCGCGAGCAATATGCAAGTTGACCCTGCCACACGCTAGGGGCAGGAGAAGGGAACCTGAAACTGTACAAAGAGCTGAAACTGACTGAAAATCAATCACAATTTATTAAGTCTTTCCCCGGAAATTGTAAGCCTCCAGCAGAGTTCCAAAACAGTTCTATTACTGGTCTTATTCTAACCATTTTATTTTCTGTGACTGATCCCAAGAAAATCTGAGATATCAAACCAATAAAACCATGTAGTCAACAGTTTATAAAAATATATCTTTATTATTTTGATGTTCTTGCACAATACATATACCTAGTCATATAAACATGGTCTTCCTGTTAAATATAAATTAAACACAAAAAACTATAAACAAATCAGCAAAATTACTGGAAAATCCTTCCAAACCACAAATCCGTATTAAAAATGTACACAGGGACAATGAACCTGTCTTAAGACACCAAAATTAACTGCAGCCAAAGGTAGACGTTTAAAGAAGCAATGAAGGGCAGAGTGATATGGAATAAAACTATGACGGGTGTCTCAGCTGTGTACATAGTGAGCCAGGCCAGTCAAAGGACTCCAGCTGGCATTTCAGCAGAGTGTCATCTCTGTGCAAAAAGATCAGGGCTTGTCCTCAAGCTCAGGATACTCTCAGCAACCACAGTACAGAATGGGCAGAAGAGTGGTGGTTAAAACTTAACTTAGAAACAGATAACTTAAAAACACGAATTCCAGATGCTGCAATGATGAGTGTGGAACATCCATTCCACCCAGAGCCATTCCCAGAGCCCTGACTTGAAGCCAGGTTATTAGCACTGACTCCAGATTAGCACATACTCTGAAAACCCATAACTACAGGGAAACTCACAACACATACAAAACCTGGAAAACCCTTGCTGAATTCCAGAATAGAAAGGTTCAACCGCTAACCTTGACAGGATCTGACAGTGAGGCTCAGGTACCTCAGGCGAGGCTGAACAGACAGGAGATACATACTTTCTGTCCGTTCTTCTATCCCAGGGGGCGCGAATGCAGGGGACAAACTGTCACAAGTCTCCAACTGCCCTCTTCAGGGCTGGAGCAGCTCAAAGTTTGTGGGATGGTGCCAAGAAGCACACCAAGCACAAACCCCACACAGAGAGCAGAGTTCAGCTCCAACAGCTTCTACTCCTTCTGAGCAAACAGGGTCAGGTCAGCATTCGGATATAGGACCACCTGTGACCGCCATCAGAGACCCGTGTATGAGCGTCACGGCAAGGTGGCCATCGCTACTTCCCAGCAGGCCACCTAGACCCTTGTTCCCATGGAGGGATCAGTTGCGAGGCTCCAAGGCCGTGGGGCTGCGGACTGTGGACATGAGGTGTGACTTGTAGGTTTTGCTCAGGCCTGTCATCCAGAACTTGAGCAGCTTGACATTGTCCTCCTCAGACGCTCCAAGGATACTCAGGAGCTTCTGCGTGTCCTCTTTGGGCCGACTATCCACCTTGGTGAATTTAAAAAGGACCTTCACTTTGCTGTAGGAAATCAAAACCAAACACTCAGCTACCGTAGCGCCATCAGCAGAGTTCTGGTCCTGGGGCCTAAGAGGCTTCAAGACCAGCAACAGCTTGATAAACAGAGCGGAACAGAAACAGGGGAATCAGCCCGGCACAGCAGCAGCTCACGCCTGTCCCGGCATTTCCCACTTGCTCAGTTCTAATGCTGCTGCATCCAGACAGGGACTTTAAAAAAACAAACATTCCTTCCTGTCGTGAAAGGAACTGCCTACTCTGACGCTTCACTGCACTATTTAAAGTCAGAATGATGTCTGGCTAATTAATTGACAAAAAATTACTAAGAAGGCAGGAGGGAATAAAATTATCTGCTATAATAGAATGGGAACTGTCCGATCTTTCAACTTTTTACATTAATTAACCACCAAAAACAACTGCTTCCTTGGAGAGCACAGAGCAGCTTGAGGCCCAGGTGCCGAGTCACCTGCTCAAGGTCACCCAGCTGGCTGCACAGTGGTGGACTTGTTACCTTTCCCCTGCTGTACCGCCCCCAGCGCCACGGCCTCAGCTCTTTTTCTGGTTTGCCTCAGCAGAACGCCGTGCTGTTGGCACCCCAGTCCTCCCCAGAAAGCAGGACTCCAGGAGCCGCGGTAGCGCCTACTTACTTCATCCACTCTTCCTTGAGGCACACGAGGCACTGGTCCACCACGTCCACGGACAGGTTTTGGTTGGTCAGAGCAGCCTCCATCTTATTCAGGATGGTGGGGCCGACTGGGGGCGGGGCAGAGGGGGTCAGCACCAGGAGAACCTGAGTGCCACCCCTCAACAGCCCCCAGCTCATTTTGGGATGAGGCAGCCCGCTCAGCAGCACTCACCTCGGTCTGCGGCTACAGGACTCCCACTGGTCACCACAAACTCATACTTGCCGAGAGGCTGCTCACCCTCACACCCAACCGCAGGGAGGCTGGAGCGAGTGGCCGTGTGGACCTCCACAACCACAGCAAACTCTGGGGCAACACGGACACACTGCTCTGTCAAGTGTGCCCCTTCACCCCATGACAAGCCCACCTAACTGCAGCTTCGAATCATCTCAGACCATCTTGGGAAACACTCTAGTCACCCGAGGTTAATACTTGGACCTTTAAAATCTTCTGTCGTTTGTGAACACAGTTAAGAGTTCACTTTTGACTCAAACTAACAATGCATCAAGTGACGATAACTACTGATTATGGCACATACCACAGTTGGCTGAATACTAAACTACTCTGTGAGAGGGGTCCTGCTATAACCCCTACTTCACAGGCAGGGAAACAGAGCATCTAAGTGACTTGCACGAGGTCACATGGCTATGGCGGTAATAACATCAAGCCCGTCTCTGAGATTAGAGCCTGTGCTCTGCATACTGCCTCCTGGACTCACGGCCCAGCCTGAGTGCTGAAGGACAGCAGCTCTGTGACCAACCGTCTGACCATTTCACAGAGTCACCAAAGGAGCCTGGACATGCCAGGAGGTGGGGATGGGTGCCCAGGCTGATTCCCAAATGCCCCCAACTGAAGAGGGATGCCAATGAGCTTCCTGGCCATTTTTCTAGAGTAGTGAGCTTGTCTGTCCCAAAGGTGGAGCCGAGCAGAGCAAAGGCCACTGTGCTGATGGGCAGCAGGGACGGATTTAAGGCAGATAAAACAGGAGACCAGAAAGAGGAAGGAAGACCACAGGGCAGAGGGGTCAGTCCAGCAGGATGGGACATGCTCCCACGGAGAGCCACACCCCAGCAAGCTACCCTAACCATAAGCTTGTCCAGCCCAACCCGCACCCGTCTTAAAGACAGAAAACAGAGGCCAATGCCACTGGGAAAGTGGGTCCCGCAACATGGGAACCTCCTGCCTCTGAGGCCAGCAGGCGTGGTCCTCAAACACCCAGTCGTGTGGTCTCACTCTGAGTCCCGAGGACCAATGAGGCACGCACCTGAGGCCAGCACGTGGGGAGGGATCTGCACGTGGGGGCTGAGGCCCAGGAAGTTGCAGCGGTAGGCCTCCTCGTACTGGCTGCTGTAGGGGATGACGCGGACACAGCCCACGGGCAGCATGGTCTGCAGGGACACACAGCCCAGAGCTGAGCACTGCCCCGGCTGAGTCCATCCCCACACCCCAGTGCACTCAGCACTCGTGCAGAGCCCCTTCCTCCCAGGGTGTCCCTGGTCTCCTGGCCCCAGGCCATCTCCCCCACAACCCTACCCTGGCCTGCTCAGCAGGGTTAGCTCCTCCTCCACTCTGCAGCTGCTCAGCTGTGTGTCTCTTCCCTCATCCCCAAACCTTTGAGAGACTGATCTCGTGCCCTCAGGGCCTAGACAGAGGGTGGTACGCACACCCTCAGAGCCAGACCCAGGCCGTGGCACCACTACACCTATGGGGTGCACCACGGCAGGCCCATTGAGAACGTGCTGTGCAGAGGCCCTGGAGGCCGAGCCCAGCCCCAGTGGAGGTGGCTTCTCAGAGGGGTGGGGATGGGGAAGCAGACGGGATGTGATCAGTCTATGAGGACAGCAAATTCCTCATGGGAAACAAAGCCAAAAATCACTATCTTTTGTTTTTCTAAATATCTTGGGGTCGAGCTGTGTGTGTCTTGTGCAATCAGTTCCAACCAGGGATGGGACCCAGGCCCTCATCAGTGAAAGGGCAGACGACCCCCATATTAATAGTGGAGAAAAACACAGATCTTAGATTCAGGCAAAGAGTCTCTGACATGTCCTAACACCCATACCTCAAGTCCAGAGTTCATAAAACCTACCAGGCCAGTACTGTCTCCCTACCACCACAAGAGAAAAAAACACCCTCTCACCCGAAGGACTTCGAAGGCTGAATGGACGAGGTCTGAATCTCTGCTCTTCCAGATCACCTGGTTCCCCATGAGGACGTGCCAGGCCAGTGTGCGGAAAGACGGGGCACCCAGGACCTGAAAAACACAACGTACAGCTTTCCATTCAGAAACTTTGCCTGTGGAGCAAAGGAGGCAGGCCAAGAGAGAGGAAGTCATCTACCTCCAGAGGGGTAAGGCGGAGCTGGGTGACATGCCCAAGGACAGGAAGGGGCAGGAGGACCTCTCTACATTCACAACTGAAAGCCTAAGCCCAAAGCTCTTGTACACTTCAACATCTTTCCCCCAATTTTACTCTTAAAAACTTAAAGCTGTTCATTCTAAGCTTTCTGCAACATACCTTCTCTCTCTACAAACTTAACTATGGCTCAACCACTCAAAAGCTAACCAGGGTTGTGATTCCAGTACCAAGGAAGAGTGGGGTCTTCACACCGGCTCACCCAGGGCTGCCCTGTTCAGTGTGGGTCCACGTCCAGAGCACACCTCCACCCCTCCTCCTGGGAGTGAGACTCCCTGATCTATCCTGTCTCTGTTGTCGTTCAGTTGCTCAGTTGTGTCTAACTCTTTGCGACTCCGTAGACCATAGCCCACCAGGCTCCTCTGTCCATGGGATCCTCCAGGCAAGAATACTGGAATGGGTTGCCATTTTCTTCTCCAGTGGATCTTCCCCACCCAGGGATTGAACCCCATCTACTGTGTCTCCTGCCGCTGAGCCACCTGAGAAGCCCGTCTTGTCTTTTTCCTGCTTTAATCAACTGATGAACCCTGTGGCACTGACATTTTCCCGACAAAGGGCTGCCAAAGAATTGATGCTTTTGAACTGCGGTGTTGGAGAAGACCCTTGAGAGGCCCTTGGACAGCAAGGAGAACAAACCAGTCAATCCTAAAGGAAATCAACCCTGAATATTCACTGGAAAGACTGATGTTTGGAAAGATTGAAGGCAGGAGGAGAAGGGGAGGAAAGAGGACAAAACGGTTGGATGGGATCACCCACTCAACGGACCTGAGTTTGAGCAAACTCCGGGAGATGGTGAAGGAAAGGGAAGCCTGGCGTGCTGAAGTCCATGGGGTCGCAAAGAGCCGGACATGGAGTGACTGAGTAACAACTCACAGTTGTGAAGACCTCATCCTGTTACCCACCACCACCCACCCCCGAGGACCTGCCTCCAGGACCCACCCTGGCAGAATCCCAGACCCCTCCCAACTGTCATCCACAGGAATAATCAGCACAGCCTGCAGCCTAGTCAAGGAGGAGCTGAGTGAATGGTTTTCACCCTAAAATGCCACAGGGAACCTGCTGTTAATCAGGCTTAATTTTCCAAAAAACAAATCACTATCTTCTGACAGAATTCATGCTCAACATAAAAAGAGAGTCTAAGAAGGAACTGTTGGCCTCTGTGACCCAGCAGTCCCTCCCCCAGCACCCCCATTGGTCATGCCCCACCCCTACCGCCACTGTCGCGCAGGCTCCCTTGTATACTGAATGACCAGCCCTTGTTTGAATACAATTACTAGAGCTGGACACTCATCTGTCTTGATTCTTTGTAAGACTGCCCACTGTTTCCAATCTACAAAGCATCCACGCTGCATGCAAACCAACGATGTTGTTCAACTCCTTTAGAAGGTTCCAGAACCACAAGATACGAGACTCAAGAAAGCCGACTGCTGGGCCTTTCTTTAAAGACACCCCCTCCATCCTCACTGAGCCTGGGGCTCAGACACCCCAGATGCCCACTGTCATCTACAGTCACCCACTGAGAAGGTTCCTGGTCCCTCCTGAGCATGGCAGGCCTAAAGGACAAGGTGTGCCGGATGGAGATGAACCAGAAGCAGAGGTAGGGGCTTCTGTCCCAGTGTCTGATCCCTCTATTCCCTCCCCCTCCCCCGCCACCACCTACCTGCCTCATGTGCCGAAGCGATTTGAACACGGAGAGCTTCCGTGGCTGCCAGGCTCCACAGTCTGAGAGCAAGGAAGACTCCGCTGGACACTTGGTCAGCTCCCGCCCCTCTGCCCCCTCTGGCAGAGCAGGGCCTTTCTCCTCCTCTTCAGCCTCAGAGTTGTCCCAGCTTTCTGATTCCTCTTCCAACTCTGCAAGACGGACAACACAGTTTCGCAGCGTGCAGCCCTGGGTTCCTTCACTCTCTGGACGCCACACGACCACTTCAGCCTGAGGCACCTTGTGGTTAAACCGACCAGGAGACTACTGACTTCTGGTTCAGGCCAGCTGGCTCTACTACTTGCTGCCTCTGGAGCCCTGGGGGGCCGGGAGCGGTCAGTCTGTGTTCTGTCCACGGCCAGTGGAAGAAGTCAAGCCAAGGCTGAGCAGAGCACGCAGGCGCTACCCTGAGGGCTCCACACGTCCCACCCTGAAGTCAGTGCCGTTCTCCTCGCCTTACAGAAAGGAGGTGCTTGTCATCTCAGTTCACCTCACAGCAGCCTCACGAATGCAGTATCCTCACTCCCTGTCACACTTGAGGGGCAGTGCCTGGGCAAGAACATACACGCGTCCCAGAGCTGGATCTGAAGGCGCATCTGACTCCAGCCTGTGCTCTGAACCCCTACGTTCTTCACCTTTTTGACAAAAATACAACCCAAGACGTGACAATGAGACCTGCACACCTGCACCTTTCTCAACACTCTCGACTCTGTGTAAACAGATCTCACCCACAGACTGCCCTTGCTCTCTTCACCAGCGAAGAAACGCGCAATCGCTACAATCAATGTTCCACGGTCGACTGCACTGTGAGAGCACCATAGTGGACCGCAATCCAGCGCCTCGCCCTTGCAGGCAAGCCTGTTCAGATGCAAGTCACCTGACTACAGAAACAACCTTGAAACAGCTCCGGCTTGTTAAGGTCAAGCATTTGCAAGCAGCAGCTTGTCAAGCACATCACGAGTCTTGTTTACCCCACATCGCTACATCACTGAAAATCCAATCATCTCCAAAAGAAATGTGGACTCTCAGACCCCCAGGTGGTTACCCAGATGTGGAGAGCTGGCCGCAGACCTGAGAAAGGTGGCCCAGACACCAGGCTTAGGAGCCACTGCCCTGATGAAACCCTTGGGTCCTGCGAAGCACAGCACTCCACTGTTACAGAACAGAGCAGGGAGCAGGCCCCGTCCAGAGAGGCGAGCAGGTTGAGAGCCTCGCTCACCTGCCCCCGCAACCCCAACCCTCCCCACCCGAGCAACAGTCTCAGGGGTCAAGGGAGGCTTTTCCAACCTGCCTGGACAGACTCTCAGGGGACCATAAAGGAAGATGAGACAGGAAACCCCAATAAAACCAAGAAGAGCAAAAGGGCCAGTTTCTGCTCCCAGGGTGCCCTCCATCAGCTCTCTGCCAGGACAGAGGGGTGAACTGAGCACAGGGCAACCCTACAGCCACCCCCCAGGCTCCCAGCATGAGCACCTCCCTGCTTACCCGCAAGTTGCTCCATCTGGACCAAGGTGTCCTCGGTGGGTGCGCCTTCCAGGAGCTTCTCAGTCAGCCGGCTGCCGCATGCTTTCAGGAGCCTGAGAACAGAGCATCAGCTATGAAGTGTTCTTGCCAAAAGGAAAACAGGACTCAAAACCAATGGACCCTGCTGGTCTGACTACCAGATAACAGAACACTCAGGCACAAGGATGCAGCTGAGCACCGCCCAGTGGCTGCTATCAGCCAGGGGTCCAGCAAAGCCAGGAGCAGGGATGCAGGAGGAGCTGCCCCTGACAGAGACCCTGCAGCACCTGCACCCGTGGCGGTACAGCCCCCACGCCAGGTCAAGCCTGAGGCAGCACAGGACAGTGAGTGTGGATGGGGCTGGAGGAAGCTACAGGAGGAGTCCACTTCATGTCACGTGAGGATTTAATGGCTGAGGCATACAACTAAGATTTGCCTTAAAAAACATTCTCGAATAAAAAAGTGAGGGAACATACAAAAAAGCATTAAAACACTGATAACCGCTAAAGCAAGACAGCAAGGGTGTGTAGTATTTATTACACGTTGAGTCTGTCTGATAATTTTTGTAATTAATGATTTTTAAATATAAATTTATTTAATTGGAGGCTAATTACTCTACAATATTATATTGTTTTTGCCATACATCATAAAATAATTTTTAAAAGAACACTTAGGTGGGGAGACATGTTTCTCCCTTAGTCTGCAGGATTTCCATGTAAGCACGTGGCTTAGGCGACGCTGCACAGGATGAGAACCTGGGGTGTCTGGAAGGAACACACTCTGCAGGGGAGGGACAGAAACAGTCTGTGGCGGGCAGACTGCAGTGGCTGTCCACAAGTCTGTCCAAACTCTTCCCTCCACACAGTGGAGCCTGAGCCTCCCACCTGCCTCAGGTGGGCCCCTCTAACGACAGCAGGTGAAGGCAGATCTGAGGCCACTGAAGCCTGGGCATAAGAGCGTCAAGCCCACCTCACTCCCCCAGGTCACTGACACGACCACGGTGAAGGGCTGAAGCTGCCCGCCCAAGGCTGGACCAACCTGCTAGCTCCAAGAGGGAGCCAGCTTCAGAGAACAGAAGCTCCTCCTGAGACCAGAGCAGCCCAGGTCAGCCCCGTCCAAATCCTGACCCCTAAGAGCCGAGCAGTGTAAGCATTCACTGCTGTCCCAGGAGATGAGAGACCACCGGCCTTGGCCTGGGACCAGCACCTGAAAAGTAGCACCTTCTCAGCAACCTCTGCGTGCTCAGGGCCAAGGACGACTGGGCCAAGCTCAGGCTCACGAGCCACACACGGGTGCGCCCAGCGACGGTCCCCCTAACCCGGGCACAGTCCGGCCAACACTAGCAGCCACGAGAAGACTGAGTCTGGTTACCAGGCGAAGGAGGTGTGCAGGCAGGCCCAAAGGCTGTCGTCGTTGGTCAAGGACGTCAGTGAGCGGGCAGCGTTGCCGTTCCTCTGGTGCAGGAACGGGGTGAACGCTGTATTCATCCTCTGGGCACGCTGTGGGCACCCAAACTGCTCCGCTTCAAACACCTGAGCCACGGAGGGAGAGGACGGCCCTTCAGGACAATCCCAGCTGGCAGCCCAGGGCCCTCTGCTCTCTGGACCCAGAGGAAAGATGGGGCCGCCATTCCCACCCAGCAGGACACTGTCCCCAGGCGGTCAGAAGCCGCCTGAAAGGAGCATCGGTTAAGAATCCCCCACAGCCTCCCCGCTCAAGGTGGCCATGGGGCTGCTCTCCCCGTGCTCTTGGCTCCCCCTCCAGGCACGGGGGCTTCCACTGCTCAGACCCTGGCCGGGGGGGGGGGGTCACATAACCACTCCGCGCAAGGAGAGGAGCCAGGCCTCCAGGCCCAAGTGCCCCCGAGCAGGGTACCTGTGAGCAGCAGGCCCCCACAGCTGCCGCCCCACCCACCAGGCTGACACGGTGAGCAGAGCCCTCTCGCCTGAACTGGACACAGAGCAGCAACAAGCCGATGGGGCTTAGGGACTGTCCGTGACCAGAGCACCACCAGCCTGTCCCCCTCAGGTGGCCCTGGACGTCCACGTGGAATGTGAGTCCGCCACACTGCTGGGAAAGGCTTCTGACACGATGGTGAGAGGAAGCAAAGATCAGCAGGGATCATGCCAGAGCGTCTGACTGCAGTTAAGCCAGAGCCGAATAAGAACCAGGGGCAGTGAGACTTGAGAGAGAGACAGGCTGGCCTCCAGCTTGTGGCCACAACTCCGACTCTGCAGTGGTCAGGACACCAAGAAAGACACGCTGCCCCCTCCTGTTCCCTCCACATGGTACCCCCCCACCCCGCCC
>SJYX01004593.1:30927-74969 GCA_006410675.1 Oreotragus oreotragus | reverse complement strand
GAAAAAAAAAAAAAAGGTGAAAGGGTGTTAGTTGCTCAGTCCTGTCTGACTCTTTGTGACCCTATTGACTATAGCCCGCCAGACTCCTCTGTCCATGGAATTCTTCAGGCAAGAATACTAGGTTGGTAGCCATTCCCTTTTCCAGGGGATCTTCCTGACCCAGGGATTGAACCTGGGTCTCCTGCATTGCAGGCATATTCTTTATCAGGGAATTCAAGGCACGCATATTAATATTTACCTGAGCTAAGGGTAGGAGAGGTCTTGTAGTACAATACAAAATCATCCATGGGGAACTGATAATCTAGGCTTTCAACTGAGTTCCAAAATGATGGCTAGAACTACATTTCAGTAGAATTGATTTCCTTTACAATCCTATGTATTTGATTAAATTCAGCTAAAATCAATATTCTGAGAAGGATCCATACATAAGGTTTATCCAGCTATCAAGAGATTATGACTTAGGCTCCTGCTCCAGGGGATTGAGTTGAAGGCAGGAGGAGGAGTTGGCAGATATTGCACATATAAGTCAAACCTCAGAGATCTAGAAAGCTGGTTAGTATAGGATCCCTGACAATGATGGACGCCTCGTAGTAACATAATTCTTCCTTTAAAATGATGGTTGGTCCCACTATAATTGTAAAAGTCTTCTCTATCACTTTTTTCAAAAACTCTATATACATATTTCTTTGGCTACCTTTTGAATATCTCTTGTGAAATGTTTATTTTAAATAAAATGCTTTAAAATTTTTCATCATTTATGCTAGCATATCCACTTATTAGATTTGTAAGAGCTCTCCAGGGATAGTTGAAAACATGCTGTGATTTTAACTCAAGCATCTATACTTTATCCCAAACATATCAAAATAAGTTATATCATGGGGAATAATGCACATTTCTTACCTGATTATAATTTCCAATGTCATATATCATGTTCAGCAAATACTAATTACTACTAACTGGCATTTGATTGAAGCAGTAAAGAGGTGGATTCATTCTGTTTCATTAATTGATTCAAGTTGGGTTTTGGCCAAGGCTTATAACCTAAATGTCTGATAACAAGGGAATGATTAATTGAATCTTAGCACATCCATATGACAGAATAATGTGAACCCATTAAAATGGTATTTTAGAAGAATACTTAGTAAAATTGGAAAATGCATGTAATAAATTTACTATCAGTACTACATGGAGAATAAAATCCAGATTCATCATCTTGGATGCTAAGGATCTGCATAGTTATGGGGTCCTGCACAACTCTATTTTATACCTTAAACTATACTTTACATCTCAAACACCTATCTCCCTCAGTTTTTACACTTCATCCACTCTGGGTTTTATTCTATTTCGCTAACAGGGCAAGACGTTTCCACTGTCAGGACTTTGCATCATCTCTTCTCACTTCCTGAAAGGCCCTTCCTCGTATCTTCATGCGAACAACACCTTCTTGTCACTGAAAAGGGCCTTCTCTGACCACTTACTTTCTAGTATATCTCTTTATTATTTTATGTATTACTTCTTACTATCTGATATTGCTTTATTTATTTTTAGTTTAAATTTCTGCACTTCCCTCTAGAATGCAAACTGTTTACAATCAGCAACATTTTATTTATTTCTTGTTCAGTGCTTTATTTCAGTGCTTTGGAAAATACTTGGCACTTAGTAAATTCCAGCACATATGCTGAATGAATAAACAAACCAGTAATCTTTTTTAATTTTAAAAATAAAGTGTCTATTTTAGAAATCTTCAAAAAATATAGAGGAGAAAATTAGAATATAAATTATTGATAGTGACTTCAGAGATAATTATTGTAGACATGCTGACATATGTTAAGGCAGAGACAAGTGAATGTATGGCACTTGTGGTCATCTGACTTCACCCCCTGTTTAGTTCTCTTCTTTTTCTTGCTTCTTTTCTCTCCCTTCTTCACAGAAACAGAAAATAAACTTCTCTCATAAACTCTTGTATAATATTTTAGTGATACTTTTAATTTCTTATAAAACACTCCCTTGAATTTTATCAACATATCAATATTTATTTGGCCAAAAATAGTGCTCTCCCAAACAGGTATTCTGGTACTCTTGCTGTTCTGCTCTTCCGAAACACAGAGCAGGGCATGGTCTGTCTCTTATACACATCTAGATGTGTATAAGAGACAGATGGAGAACAGTGTGGAGATTCCTTAAAAAACTGGAAATTGAACTGCCTTACGACCCAACAATCCCACTGCTGGGCATACACACCAAGGAAACCAGAATTGAAAGAGACACGTATACCCCAATGTTCATCACAGCACTGTTAATAACTAGGACATGGAAGCAACCTAGATGTCTATCAGCAGATGAATGGATAAGAAAGCGGTGGTACATATACACAATGGAGTATTACTCAGCCATTAAAAAGAATACATTTGAATCAGTTCTAG
Organism: Oreotragus oreotragus; assembly: GCA_006410675.1. Taxonomy (NCBI): domain Eukaryota; kingdom Metazoa; phylum Chordata; class Mammalia; order Artiodactyla; family Bovidae; genus Oreotragus; species Oreotragus oreotragus. Next base: position 72,546 of record SJYX01004593.1, on the reverse strand, counting down.
TGAGGTGGATGAAACTGGAGCCGATTATACAGAGTGAAGTAAGCCAGAAAGAAAAACACCAATACAGTATACTAACACATATATATGGAATTTAGAAAGATGGTAATTATAACCCTGTATGCGAGACAGCAAAAGAGACACAGATGTATAGAACAGACTGGTCCAAAAGTGGAATGATTTGGGAGAATGGCATTGAAACATGTATACTATCATGTAAGAAACGAATCGCCAGTCTTGGTTCGATACAGGATGCAGGATGCTTGGGGCTGGTGCACTGGGATGACCCAGAGAGATGATATGGGGAGGGAGGTGGGAGGGGGGTTCAGGATTGGGAACTCATGTATACCCGTGGCAAATTCATGTCAATGTATGGCAAAACCAATACAGTATTGTAAAGTAAAATTTTAAAAAACTAATAAAGAAAAAAATGATCAGTGTAGGCAAATTCAGATTTCCATAAGGAACTGGCAAAGCTAAGAGTCCTTTGAGTGAAAAAGCAAGTACAAGACATGCATTGATATAAACTAGTTCCCTGCCTGCCCCTGATCCTTTATTATTCTACATTTAACAGAAAAGAATCCCCTCCCTTCTGCTTCCGGTAGGAAGACAGTTGCTTTGGAAAAGGCACAGGCAGCATTTACAAAGGAGAAAATGGTGGGAAGCTTCCCCAGGAGCAAGGCCAACCTCCCTCCAGTCACGGGGCTGGAATAAGTAAGGGCTGTCTTCTGCCATCTTCTCCTGAGCGGGAAGGTAGGACCAGCACACACACTCAATGCATGAGTTGCCCTCTTGTCCCTTGCACTCCCCTCACCTGCCAAGATGGAGGGGAAAGAACCAGCCAAGATCCTGCAGGATCTCAGTACACAGAAACCCAAATCAAGAGTCTCAGACATGGCTGCTCATAGTCCAGGGTCCCCGTGATAACAGGTCAACTGCTTCAGTACGGAATTTCCTTCTGGGTCAATGTGGGAGAATTTAAAGTTTTGAATCACTCACACTGAGACTCTAACAAAAGAAAAGACCTTTGACCACTTCAAGTTTTAGGAGATTTGTGGAGTATGCAGATTTGGAACCCTGGCTTTAGACTTCTGATTCTCTTTGAAGTCTCTCAGGATCAGAAATTGGAAATTAGAGAAAATGGCCCTGATATAAGCCTTAAAAGTTTTATTTCCCAAAGGACCAAGTACAAGCTCTGCCCTGCCCAGATCTAAGTCCACTCATCTGATAGGGCATTTAGAATCCTTTCATCCCAAGACGGGATGCCTACCCCATATCCCACAGGTGGAGAAAGATATTACTACACGTGTTCTTCCTTGAGCACAATTTTGCAAAGCTACCAAGTGTATAGCTCTTGCACAGGCTACTTGTTCTCCCCAACATTCATTCTTTTCCTCTTCGTTTTACTAATATAATCTCGTTTTACTCGAGGATATAGTTAGCCCTTTGCAGGCTACATTTTCCCTTTTCTCTTGAAGCTAAAGATAAAAGTATGTTAGCCACTCAGTTTTGTCTGATCCTTTGCAACCCCATGGACTATCGCCCACCAGGCTCCTTTACCCATTGGATTCTCCAGACAAGAGTACTGGAGTGGGTTGCCATGCCTTCCTCCAGGGAATCTTCCCAACCCAAGGATCAAACCCAGGTCTCCTATAGCTCTTGTATTGTAGGTGGATTCTTTCCCACTAAGCCACCAGAAACGCCCCTTAAAAACTTGGCTGAGGGTCATATCGTGTGGAAACTGTTCTGCCTCTCTGTGGCAATTCCATGAATAGTATCAGTCAGGGTCATTTTTCATGTGGACTTTGCCTATTCTGCTGGCAGTTCTTGGAGGTGCTGGAATCTAAAAGAATAGGTGAAACATGGGATGTAGAATTGAGGGCTCTTGCTAATTCTCCGGTTGCCTGAGTTTAGAGGCAGGTATGGACATCAGCACAGCAGTCCTTCCAAAAGTGTTCTGTGGGGTGGTAGGGGCTAACCCCCAAGGCAAAGAAATCTGTGCAAGTTCACGAGTCACAGCCTAGGGTAGTGTCAATCCAGATTTTTCTCCAAAACACAGCAGAGGTGCTGTGCCTGACAGTTGTGAGTAGGAGCATGCCATGGACCACCTCAGGAAGGGCCTGGGAGAGACCAGAGGCTGTAGGCAGACCCACAACTTGGCAGCTGCCCATGGAAGCTCTGGAGCCTATAGCCATAGCCAGACAGTGTCCCACTTTCCTAAAAGCTCAACACTCTTCTTCACATTTTTATTGAAATTTGGGCACCTCCTGCTATCAGAAACTACTTCTGACTGAAACATCTTTAGCAAAGGGTGACCAACTGGTATTCCAATATTTCCTTTTTGTTGCTTCCAAAGACAAAGACAGAGAAGGCAATGGCACCCCACTCCAGTACTCTTGCCTGGAAAATCCCATGGACGGAGGAGCCTGGTGGGCTGCAGTCCATGGGGTTGCTAAGAGTCGGACAGACTGAGCGACTTCACTTTCTCTTTTCACCTTCATGCATTGGAGAAGGAAATGGCAACCCTCTCCAGTGTTCTTGCCTGGAGAATCCCAGGGACGGCATAGCCTGGTGGGCTGCCGTCTATGGGATCGCACAGAGTCGGACGCCACTGAAGCGACTTAGCAGCAAAGACAAAGACTAAAATCTTGTAAAGATACAACAGCTCTGATATGTCATCTCTGCCCAGAAAGAACACAAATGACAGCAAGGCATGAGGCTGAAGACATGGGGTAAGGAGGAAAGGGAAATGAAAGAAGAGCCACAACAAGGGAAAGATTGTGCTCCTGGAAATGAAACTTCACAGTGCTGGGACGCCCCCTTAGAAGCCTGGGTCCTGACTCAGCACACCTTGATAAATGCTAAAGAGTATTTGCTCAGGAGGAGAGCAAAGTGAGACTTCCCCACAGCCATCTTTGCCTACTTGATACACTTGCGTGTTTTCCTTTTCTTTTTCCCATGGTGCTCGGGGTTCCCCAGTCACTCCACTGAGCAGGCCTGGATGTCTCTTCTCTGGCAGAAGGCAGGGCCCATGGTTGCTTTCCACCTTACGGATAAAATCTAATCTTTAATCAAAGAAGGTAAGTGACAGTGAGAGGGGGAGGTTAATACAGATCTCAGAGAATGTCTTTTGGGACTTTTTGAGTATTTTTTCAACCACAGATTTTAGCCAGTATATCTCTATAGCAACATACTATCTATTATTACTATTGTTGCTGTTATTTCACTTTATTGTCCTTTAATATTCAATCTCAAGATGAATGAATTTTACATTTTTCTCATTTGGGACAAATTACTAAGTGTTTAAGGGGCTAGTTTATAGGCTTCATTTAAAAACTGACTCAGAGAAATACCTTTGTTCTTGAAACAGTTTTTTCCCAAGGATATTGAAAAAGGCAATACATTAATGTCTGTCCTACTAACTCTATAACTTCTGTCAAGGATGGAAATAAAATTTCTGTTCATAAAAGAAGAGTTGAGATAGTGAAGATTAACAAGAAGTTAAGATCTCAGCCTGAATTTTCCCAGGAGCATCTTTATCCTTATTAATCAGGGAAAAAGAGAAAACATGGGATTTCCTAAAGGAACTTGTACCAAATGAAAAACAACAAACAATCCAAGAGTGCACACCCCTCCAACTGGAATAAAAATTTCAAATCTTGTTGAAGGTCAGTTCTCTGAGCTCTTTAGGACTCTAACCAGTTATACACAAAGGGCATGTAACTTACTACAGTGTGAAAATGTAAGAAAATCTTATCCGTGTGCTTTGTCAGTTTCACAAATGGTCTGAATGATCACAAAAATGGGAAGAAAGGAGAGACAGGATCAACTGATCCTGGGAGTCTTACAAAGTCACTTTATTCTGCTTGTATTTGAGAAAAAAATTAGACACCTTTGCTATGATTCACCACATCATANGCATTGTTTTCTGTCTCCTTTTACTTTGTGGTAAGATAGGAGTACCAGACCACCTTACATGTCTCCTGAGGAACCTGTTTGCAAGTCAGGAAGCAACAATTAGAACTGGACTCGGCACTGCTGAAAGAAAGAAAGTGTTAGTCGCCCAGTCTTGTCCGACTCTTTGCGGCCCCATGGCCTGTAGCCCTCCAGACTCCCCGGTCCATAGATTTCTCCAGGCAAGAATACTGGAGTGGGTAGCCATTCCCTTCTCCAGGGGATCTTACTGACCCAGGGATCGAACCCAGATCTCATGCATTGAAGGCGAATTTTTTACCCTCTGAGCCACATTAGATGGTACTCTGGTTGAAAATTGGGAAAGGAGTATATTTACCAAGGGTGACAAAGCTGTATATTGTCACCCTCCTTATTTAGCTTATATGCAAAGTACATCATGCAAAATGCCAGGCTGGATGAATCACAAGCTGGAATCATGATTGCTGGGAGAAATAACAACAACCTCAGACATGCAGATGATACCACTTTATGGCAGGAAGTGAAGAGGAACTAAAGAGTCTCTTGATGAGGGTCAAAGAGGAGAGTGAAAATGCTGGCTTAAAACTCGAAGTTCAAAAAACTAAGATCATGGCATCTGGTCCCATTATTTCATGGCAAATAGAAGGGGGAAAAGTGAAAACAGTGACAGATTTTCTTGGGCTCCACTGTGGACAGTGACTGCAGCCATGAAAGTAAAAGATGCTTGCTCCTTGGAAAGAAAGCTATGACATACCTAGACAGTGTATTAAAAAGCAGAGACATTACTTTGTCTCTAGTCAAAGATATAGTTTTTCCGGTAATCATGTATGGATGTGAGATTTGGACCATAAAGAAGGCTGAGCGCCAAAGAGCTGATGCTTCTGAATTATGCTAGAGAAGATTCTTGAGAATCCCTTGGACAGCTAGGAGATCAAACCAGGCAATCATAAAGGAAATCAACCCTGAATATTCATTGGAAGGCCTGATGCTGAAGCTCCAATACTTTGGCCACCTGATGTAAAGAGCCAACTCATTGGAAAAGACCCTGATGCTGGGAGAGATTGAAGGCAAAAGAAGGGGGTGGTAGAGGATGAGATGGTTAGATAGCATCACAGACTCAATGGACATGAATTTGAGCAAACTCCAGGAGATGTGGAGGACAAGGGAGCTTGGCATACTGCAGTCTATTGGGTAAACAGACTCAGACACAACTTAGCTGAACAACAAAGTATAGCTGTGCCTTTCCCATTTCTAAAAGAAAACATTTCTACAATATCTGTCAAGGTGAACAGGATTCACCCTAGAAAATGGCTACAGCAGCAATTCTGAATACAAATCTGATCAACTGACTTCCACACTAATAAAGAACAAAACTTTCTAAAGCTTTGTTGCCATGGCTGTTTTTATTTAACAAGGAGATTAATAACTAAAAAAATCCATGAGGCTTCCCTAGTGGCTCCGTGGTAAAGAATTCACCTGATCCAGGAAGATCCCACATGCCTGGGAGCAACAAAAGCCCACCGGCCACAACTACTAAAGCCTGCATGCCTAGAGACTGTGCCCCAAAACAAGAGAAGCCAGCACAATGAGAAGCTTGTGTTTCACAACTAGAGAGCAGCTCTGACTCGCTGCAACTAGGGAAAAGCAATGAAGACCCAGCACAGCCAAAAATAAATTAAAATTTTAAATCCAATTCCATATTGTTGCTTTAATCAGGAGGACACATCTTTTAAAAATTAAAAAAAAATTTTAGTAATCCTTTTTCCCATTTTCTCTTAGTGGTAGGTTGTCAGGAAGCTTTTAACAGGAGGATTCCTGTGTGCTGTTTTGGATCTGTCAGGAATCCTCTGTTCCTTATTAATTCCTGAATATTCAGGAATTAAGAGGAGAGGCAAGTCTCTCCTGGAGCTGAGGAATCCAGGCATTTCCTTCATTAGTTTTCAATACAGTGATAAGTACCCTCTTCCTTTTTATGTACCATATGGTAAAAGGGATTGTTTACAACTCTCTTTCTCTAATATGGATCACCTATGTTTTGTAAGTCTGGAATTTTAGTCTTTATCTTTGCTGAGAATAACTACCTTGTAAGGCAACCCACTCCAGTGTTCTTGCCTGGAGAATCCCAGGGACAGGGGAACCTGGTGGGCTGCCGTCTAAGGGGTTGCACAGAGTCGGACATGACTGAAGTGACTCAGCAGCAGCAGCAGCAGCAACAGTATATATGCCCACACCATGTTGATTAAAACACCTTTGCTCCATCAGAGCTTTGGTCCCTGTGTCTTCTCTCTCTCTCCCCCTCTCTCTTTTTCAGGCTAATTCTCTGGAGTGCAGAGGCCCTCTGGGTTCACCTTCCTGCCCAGGCTTCTAAGACCCTCTCGAGAAGGCGCTCTGCACCTTCATGCCATCAAGAGGGCACCTGAGGCCTTCGTGAACAGAGCAAGCCCCATGTCAGGGACTGTATTGGTTTTGTGTGTAAACCAAGGAATATCAGCCTCTTTCTCTATCCTTTAATTTCTTATCGTCGATTCCAGACTACCAGGTTCTGGTCCATTAAAGGACCTCAACAGTAGGTGTTCTTGAAACTAACATTGGTCAGTCAGGTTTTAAACCAAGAAAAAAAAAATTGCTTTCTCATCTTGTAACTAATTCCAGGAATTCCTCATTTTGTGTGGAGGACACCAACTTGCTCAGATTATCCTTATTTCCATGGTGATAGGCTAGGAAAGGTCCCAAGTGAAGGAAGGTTTATTCAACCACTGTCATTTTCAATAAAAATGTGCATTCAACTACAGATGGATTCCATTTATGCCATTAATATCTTTCCCAGCATTGCTTTTGGAGGTGCTTTCTCAAATCTGTTTAACTACATGTCAATTCCTTGAATTAGTGAATTATACAAAGGTTTTATTAAACTGGACTCTCAGGATAAACTTCTAAGGACATTCAACAAAAAAGCCATCTTAGAAGTCAGAAAATGTAACCCGTATTATCAGTGGGAAAGGCAATCAAAACCCAGCAGCAACATTCAGAAAGCATAGCTGGCAATAATGCCTAATTCTGTTCAACCAAATGAAATACCATGCTAAACCTCAGAGCTTCATCGTAGGAGTCTCAAGAAATGTTACCAAAAGTACTGGGTGTACTCTTGCCCAACATTCACCATCCAGAACATGTTATTCCACCACTGAAATGGGCTTAATCAGAATTAAAGATTTCTTGCTGCTTCTCTGCCTTCCTACTCCTAATCACAAGGATTTTCTGGGGAGTACTGACAGCTGAGCATCAGACTGAGGGGTGTCTCACTGATGCCAGCTGCCAAGACCACAGAGCCAAGAGAGAAAAGTGAAAGTCTCACTGAGATGTCCTTTGATGTTTCCGAGTGCACTCTCCCTAACGTAGGCCCTCGTGTAGCTACAGAATACAGCTGAGCTTTGAGTCAGAATCACCATGCCCCTCTCTGAATTAGTTTTCAGTTTCAGAAAAAAGGTATGTTTCATTTGTAAGCAAACTGGACATAACATTATTAATCACATCATTATTTCAAGGATACTATAACAGTTTCCCTGTTATAAAAATTAATAATGCAAGCTTTCGTTTCTTGCAGTAAAATGAAGGTTTTCATATATGTCTAACAGTTTGGGAGTCTGACCAGCTGCTGAGAGGCAGCAAAGCAAGTGATGGGTAATATTTCAGAAGGGGGACTCAAGCATGGCTTGTATATCACGTTGAGGAGTTATTAGACACATTGGAGTTATCAGACAGTCAACTCTGCATATAAAGTGGCTACTTGCAAGACAAGAAAACTATTAGTCGTCAAATATTATCTCCTAAAAAAAAAACCCTAGTGTTTATTTTTGCATTTTTATCACAGCACTTTCAAGGAACTTATTAACTCTCCTCCCCAATTAGAATTCAATTGATAGCTCATTCATATTTTAACACTAGCTGCTTGCTAAACCCTGAACTTTTTAGTTTAATGATAAATTTAATAGTCCATTATGGATCCAGGCTTATTAAATGCCTGTGACTAGCAAAAGTTCTCTGGTTTCAGCTTTTGATTTTAGGAAAGGATAAGGTGGAATTTTGTCTTTGTGTACCACCATCAAGTTGTTTAACTGCTTAAGAAGAGGAGTCATCATATTTCCCTTTTCACAAGTATCTGATTTACCCAGTCATTCAGTTTCTCTGGGCCCTTTGCAACTATTCAGATTTACATGCAATTAAGTGGCTCAGAAAGGGTAGCAAGAATACATAGAAGAACTATACAAAAAAGATCTTAATGACCCAGATAACCACAATGGTGTGATCACTCACCTAGAGTCAGACATCCTGGAGTCAAAAATGAAGTGGGCCTTAGGAAACATTACTATGAACAAAGCTAGTGGAGGTGATGGAATTCCAGCTGAGCCATTTCAAGTCCTAAAAGATGATGCTGTGAAAGCGCGTCACTCAATATGCCAACAAATTTGGAAAACTCAGCAATGGCCATAGGACTGGAAAAGGTCAGTTTTCATTCCAATCCCAAAGAAAGACAATGCCAAAGAATGTTCAAACTACTGTATAATTGCACTCATCTCATACGCTAGCAAAGTAACGCTCAAAATTCTCCAAGCGAGGTTTCAACAACACGTGAACTAAGAACTTCCAGATGTTCAGGCTGGATTTAGAAAAGGCAAGGAACCAGAGATCAAATTGCCAGCATCTGTTGGATCATGGAATAAGCAAGACAGTTTCAGAAAAACATCTACTTCTGTTTTATTGACTATGCCAAAGCCTTTGACTGTGTGGATCACAACAAACTGGAAAATTCTTAAAGAGATGGGAATACCAGACCACCTTACCTATCTCCTGAGAAATCTGTATACAGGTCAAGAAACAACAATTAGAATCAGACATGGAATAACGGAATGGTTCCAAATTGGGAAAGGAGTACGTCAAGGCTGTATATTGTCAACCTGCTTATTTAACTTACAGGCAGAGTACATCATGGTGAAATGCCAAGCTGGATGAAGCACAAGCTGCGATGAAGACTGCTGGGAGAAATATCAATAACCTCAGACACCCAGATGATACCACCCTTATGGCAGAAAGTGAAGAAGAACTAAGAGCCTCTTGAAGAAAGTCAAAGGGGAGGGTGAAAAAGCTGGTTTAAAACTTAACATTCAAAAAACGAAGATCATGGCATCCAGTCCCATCTCTTCATGGCAAATAAACGTGGAAACAATAGAAACAGTGAGAGACTTTATTTTCTTGGGCTCCAAAATCACTGCAGATGGTGGCTGCAGCCATGAAATTAAAAGATGCTTGCTCCAAACATTCTCTGACGTAAATCATAGCAGGATCCTCTATGACTCACCTCCTGGAGTAAGGGAAATAAAAGCAAAAATAAACAAATGGGACCTAATTAAACTTAAAAGCTTTTGCACAATGAAGGAAACTATAAGCAAGGTGAAAAGAGAGCCTTCAGGGTCGGAGAAAATAATAGCAAATGAAGCAACTGACAAAGAATTAATCTCAAAAATATACAAGCAATTCCTACAGCTCAATTCCAGAAAAAGAAGCGACCCAATCAAAAAATGGGCCAAAGAACTAAACAGACATTTCTCCAAAGATGACATACAGATGGCTAACAAACACATGAAAAGATGCTCAACATCACTCATTATCAGAGAAATGCAAATCAAAACCACAATGAGGTACCATCTCATGACAGAATGGCTGCTATCAAAAAGTCTACAAACAATAAATGCTGGAGAGGGTGCGGAGAAAAAGGAATCCTCTTACAATGTTAGTGGGAATGCTAACTAGTACAGCCACTATGGAGAACAGTGTGGAGATTCCTTTAAAAACTGGAAATAGAACTGCCATAGGACCCAGCAATCCCACTGCTGGGCATACCCACCAAGGAAACCAGAATTGAAAGAGACACGTGTACCCCAATGTTCATTGCAGTACTGTTTACAACAGCCAGAACATGGAAGCAACCTAGATGTCCATTGGCAGACGAATGGATAGGAAGCTGTGGTACATATACACAGTGGAATATTACTCAGCTATTAAAAAGAATGCATTTGAATCAGTTCTACTGAGGTGGATGAAACTGGAGCCTATTAAACAGAACGAAGTAAGTCAGAAAGAAAAACACCAATATAGTATATTAACGCATATATATGGAATTTATAAAGATGGTAAGGATGACCCTATATGTGAGACAGCAAAAGAGACACAGATGTAAAGAACAGACTTTTGGACTGTGGGAGAAGGCGAGGGTGGGATGATTTGAGAGAATAGCATTGAAACATGTATACTATCATGTGAAACAGATCACCAGTACAGCTTTGGTGCATGAGACAGAGTGCTCAGGGCTGGTGCACTGGGATGACCCTGAGGGATGGGATGGGGAGGGTCAGGATGGGGCACACATGTATACCCATGGCTGATTCATGTGAATATAGGGCAAAAACCACCATAATATTGTAATTAGCCTCCAATTAAAATAAACTAAGAAAAAAAAAGAGGAGAAAAAAAGATGCTTGCTCCTTGAAAAAGCTATGACAAACCTAGACAGCATATTAAAAAGCAAAGACATTACCTTACCAATAAAGGTCTAGTCAAAGCTATAGTTTTTCCAGTAGTCATGTATGAAGTTTGACCATAAAAAAAGCTGAGCACTGAAGAATTCATGCTTTTGAACTGTGGCGTTGGAGAAGACTCTTGAGAGTCAACTGGACTGCACGGAGATCAAACCAATCAATCCTAAAGGAAATCTGTCCTGAATATTCATTGGAAGGACTGATACTGAAGTTGAAGCTCCAATACTTTGGCCACCTGATGCGAAGAGCTGATTTGTTGGAAAAGACCCTAATGCTGGGAAAGACTGAAGGCAGGAGGAGAAGTGGACAACAGAGGACGAGATGGTTGGATGGTATCACTGACTTGATGGACATGAGTCTGAGCAAGCACCGAGAGTTGGTGAAGGACAGGAAAGCCTAGTGTGCCACAGTCCATGGGGTCACAAAGAGTCAGACATGACTGTGCAACTAAACTGAGACTGAAGTGGCTCAGACCATAAAGAATCTGCCTGCAATGCAGGAGACCCGGGTTCAATCCCTGGGTCGGGAAGATCCCCTGGAGAAGGGGATGGGTACCCAGTCTAGTATTCTTGCCTAGAAAACCCCACGGATAGAGAAGCCTGGTGGGCTACAGTCCATGGGATCTCAGAGTCAGACGTTACTGAGCAACTAACTCTTCACTTTCAAGTTTTCTTCTAACAATTGGCTAGTGTTTCAAGTTGAAACCCAGAAATTTAGAATTTACAAATCCAAAACTGCATCTTTGAAAAGCAATAGGAGAGAACTAGAATATAAGCTGACCAGAGAAGGGAATGTGATCAAGGGTAGAGCAACTATGAGTGTCACGCTCAAAAAGCTGACAGCTTTTTGAGACCCTCTACCAAATTACATGGGGCTTCCCAGGTGGCTCAATGGTAAAGAATCTGCCTGCCAATGCAGGAGACTCAGGAGACATGGGTTGGATTCCTGGGTCAGGAAAATCCCCTGGAGAAGGAAATGGCAACCCACTCCAATATTCTTGCCCGGAGAATTCCATGCACAGAGGACCCTGGCGGGCTACAATCCAGGGGGTCGCAAGAGTCGGACATGACTGAGCAACTGAGCAGACAGGCATGCCAAATTACATGCTGGAAAAGTGAAAGCATTTGTCCCTGGTTAGATTGCATGTGTGCAGGCTCAGTCATGTCTGACTGTTTGCAATCCCATGGACTATAGCCCGCTAGACTCCTCTGTACACGGAATTTTTCAGGCAAGTCTTCTGTGTCTCCTGCTTATCAGGCAGATTCTTTACCACTGAGCCTATTGAATTATATCTCAAGTTAACCAAATTAATCTAGAAGTAACTTTGAGAAACACCTTCTTATGTATTTGTGGCTCATGTTGGCATATCACAGGACATGTGAGATTAAAAAAAAATCTAAGAAACTTTGTCCAACTCATTACCAAAAATGTGGGTCTAAGCATACCTTTTTCCTAAAATTGTTTTTTCAAAAGCTCAGGGCTCCAGTGGGTTGAGGAACATGCTGTGAGTAATGCCTATTTAAAGTATACATTAAATGGAAAAAAAAAAACCTTCCTAACTCAAAACATTGGCTTAATTTTTGAATGTTTTATGTCTTGCAAAATATAATCAAATCACACCTTTATCATTGCATCAACTCATTAAGATTTTACGGGCACTATCCTGTTACTAAGGCTAGTTCACAGAAATGTGCTGTTAAGCCTTGTTTGGGACTCCAGTGTACTCAACAGTCAAGAAGGTGACTTCCATGTAGGGCAGAAAAATTCTGTAACTTTATTGCGTGCCCATTTAGTGCCATTCGTTGGCTCAGAAAACACCTTCTGCCATTTAAAATACATGCAACTACAAGTTTCCTTAAAGAATACTTTATACCGATACATCCCAAACTGGAGGCCTTGCAGACCAAGCATAATTACTTAAGAAAGTATAGACTAAAAGCTGAATACTGTCACTTGGGCAAAGTGTGTGTGTGTGTGCTCACTGGGCACTAGTACAAATAGAAACACATTATTCAAGCACTGAACTCTGAGGACCATTAGTCACTAATAACATTGGAGAGTGCCACAAAAAGACACACTTGAAAAATCTTAAGAAAATGAGTAGGTCCACTACGTGAGGTCTGTCAGATTCTTTGTAAGCTCATGGACTATGTAGCCTGCCAGGCTTCTCTATTCATAGGATTCTCCAGTCAAGAACACTGGAGTGGGTAGCTGTGCCCTCTTCCAGAGGATCTACCTGACTCAGGAGTCGAACCCACGTTTCTTAGGTCTCCTGCATTGGCAGGCAGGTTTGCATTTTTTTTACCGCTAGCACCACCTAGGAAGCCCAATAAAGTCATTAACCAGGTTTCAGAAAAGGAAACAAGTCTCACCAAAATTTATAGAGCTTAGGAGGTTGAGACGGTTCCCAGTGGACTGGGGCCCCAGATGTGTGTGCAGGGGAGGCCTGCCTCCTGGGCTGGAATCACTGCCTGGGCACCCTTCCAGGGTCCAGAGCCAACGTAGGGGGCCTGTGCCTTCCCTCCCCAAGCCAGAGAACACACGAGGTGGGTGTGATGTGGAGGGCTGAGAGTAGCCAGCCCCTCTTCCCTGACAGATAGCAGGGGCCCCTGCACACACAGGACCAGGCCCTAAACACCAGGCCCCTCTAGAGATCAGTTTCGAAAATGATGTGGTGTTTTAGTGAACCGCTATCTAGGGGGAAAATCAACAGTGTCCACATCAGAACCCATGAGTTACCCTTGCCTTAAACAGCCATGACTGCCACCTACTAGAATTCTCAAACATGTTTTAGGTGATTTTAATTCAGATCTGGGTAAATCAGAAGTTGTCCAGTTGTTTTTAACAAAACAAAACTATGTGTAATTCGCCACATTGATAGAAGGGAAATTTCCGTTCAGTATTTTCTAAGTACAAGCCGGAGAAGGTGATGGCACCCCACTCCAGTATTCTTGCCTGGCAAATCCCATGGACAGAGGAGCCTAGTAGGCTGCAGTCCATGGGGTCGCGAAGAGCCAGACACGACTGACTTCTCTTTTTCACTTTTCACTTTTATGCATTGGAGAAGGAAATGGCAATCCACTCCAGTGTTCTTGTCTGGAGAATCCCAGGGCCGGGAGAGCCTGGTGGGCTGCCGTCTATGGGGTCACACAGAGCTGGACACGACTGAAGTGACTTAGCAACAGCAGCAAGTACAAACCTGTGTAAGATAGCATGGAAACGAAACAGCTCACCTGAGTTGGGGAGCAGTCTGGACAGGGGGGTGGGGGTCACAGCCAGCCCAGGGTCACTGGGACCCAGCCTCATCCATGCACTTATGGATCAGATGCTCCGTGGCCACCTTCCTGCAGCACAGCAGTGGGTGGCATGATGGACCACAAAGCCTCAAAGCCTTTCTACTGGGGTGACTCCTTAGGCATGAGATTTCAGAGTTCCTTTGGCATGGTATTTCAGAGTTTCCTTTTGTAAACAATGAAAATGTAGTGATCATACAACTTGACGCATTATAAACAGTTACTCACAAGGGAGATGCTCTTTAGGGACCTAATTCCACTGTATCCGACCGCACTCTTCAGAGTCTCCACACCATCCTGGGACCAACTCAGGGGACCCAAGTCAGATGCATCCCAAAGTCCTGAAGAGGGGGGACCCTGAGCAGAACCCAAACGCAGCTGTGCAGGTGGACAGGAAATGCTTGTAGAGAAAGACCGGGCAAGCCTGCCCTTCATCTCACAAACAGAAGAGCACCACACACACAAAGGTTCCCAAGACTAAAAGGGTGTCTCTTTAATTCAGAATGCATCCTATGGCTCACATGCATGGTGATTTAATTCTGAAACACTGGATTCTGCCTGAGAGATTCTCCCAGATGTTTTTTCTCCTCTCAGCTTTTTTTTTTTTTTTAAGGCAACTGATATCAACTTTAGATTCAAATCTTCCAACAACTCCTAAAATCTACATCTGTTCAGAATGAACATATTCTTTAAAAGCTTTTCAGAGGGAAAAGGTGATACAGAAGATGAATCAATGTTCAAATAATTTAAAACAAAAAGGCAGATTTAATGCAATAATAACATTAATCTGAGGATAAATAAACCCACAACAGGCTTTAAAGTTTGAAAATGTTTTCCTTTCTTCACAGACAGAATGGTTTACTGAAAGCACACAGGACTGAAGACATCAAAACAAAACGCACTGTCTCTACGTCCAGGCGAGATGGGCCTGATCCTCTAGCCGCCTCCCGACACCTGTCCGGCCACAGGGATGGGCGATGGCTTCTCTAACTCAGGATGGCTGTCGGCTTCAGGAGTAACTGGACGGCTTGTTTCCTGAGTCATCTTCCTGTGACCCCATGCTCTGGGAGGGAGGCGGGAGTCAGTGCACTTGTCTGCCCAGGCAAGAGCTTCCCGCCAACAGCCCCAGAGGATATCACCCCCTGTAACAGGGAGGCAGTTCCAGGACCCCCACCCCCACCCCTAAACACACTTCCAGCCTGGAGTGTGGAAACGCTCTCCACGAGCACGTCTCCGTGAACTTCACTATTACAGGGACACCACCCAGCTCCCTCCAGCATACTTCTGTTAACGAGGGGACCCCAATCACCTTCTGCACGAACTGGGGGTTCACTGTGATCTCCTGGTCCATGGCCTTCAGCCGCTCATCCAGCTCTATACACTTCAGCATCTGTGTGGAGGCAGGTGGACAGGCTGAGCAGGTGGGTTCAGGGCAAGTTTATCCTTTTGAGCCTAGACTATCTGGGTGCTACAAGGTCACAGCCCTGAGCCAGAGGTTCTGGAGTCAAAATTTGGGATCAGACAGTTAACACAGCACAAATAGTGCACACTGCCTGCCACCCCATAATTAAACTAAATACATGACTATCTTTGGCAGTGAAACCTAAAAACGTTCACTTAAGTGTCATTTCAGGTGGCATTTGACACCAAACGAGTTACAAAAAATACTTCCAGCTTTCAGGGTTTTAAAAAATTTGGAATTGCCAAAATGAGACTCTGGTGACTCACTGCTTTTCATATTCTGAAGCTGTTTGATTGAATCCATTTGACTATCAGAGGTAAGAAGCCAGCTGACCCCCGCGAGCCCAGGTCATGCCCGGAGGCCCTGAGAGCAGCACAGGCCGCGGTGCAGAAGCAGCGGCTCCCTGGTCCCTGGCTGCTGCCCAGCGAGAACCGCGGCCGGCCTTCCTCCCCGCTGCCCGCTCACCCGACCTTCTGACCCGGGACTCCAGATTCAAGTTTCTGAAGGCTCCACCGTATAAGTGGCTACTGGGTACACATGAAACTGTACTCTGTCAGACAAGTGCACTGACTCCTGCCTCCCTCCCAGAATGCTGTACTCTCCCAAGCATTTCAGGAGTTGAGGGAGGCTCTGAGAAACCGGACAAGGATGCTAACCTACCTTTTATTTATAACCAGACAATCGGGAAGAGTCCATTTTGAAATTAACTTTCTAGGAAATTAGAGTTCTTAGAAACTAGTTGGGAACTACCCACATTTAAAACTAAAATTATCCTGGAACACAGAAGCAGTACTTCAAGTGTAACATCACAGACATCAGCCCAGAGCACTGGCGTTTGTGTTACCTCCTGGTCAATGTTGTGAAGCATGGCAGGGTTGTTGTATTTTTCAGGGTTGTCGTGGAAACTGACCATCCCATCCTTCTGATTAATACTTGCAAAAATCTCACCGTCTTCTATCTATAAAAGAGAAATCAGGAAAATAGTTTCGCCCCAAATATTATGTGAATAAGTGGTGTTTCAACGCAGTCAGGGGAAATCACAGAGAGAAGTAAATCAATCTGTAAGTGTCTTAGGCTCCACCTGTTTCTTCAGCTCTCTTCTCTCTTAAATACCTAATATGTGCAGGGCACCATGAGAGACTAAGGAGTAAAATCCACATAAAGTGAGTTAACCTTTTCTTCGACTGTGCCACGCGGCCTGCAGGGTCCTAGTTCCCCAACCAAGGACTGAAAGGCCACAGACCTAGCCCCTGGACCACCAGGGACATCTCCTACTCAACCATTTTAAAGGGAACAATTCAGTAGATTCAACTGCCCCTGTGGTGCACAGGTACCACCCCTACCCAGCGTCAAAAGATCTCACTGCCACCCGGGGCCCCTGCCCGTCTGCGTAGTCACTGCCCAGGCTCCTCCTCCCAAGCCCCACCTCCACCTGTGTACTCTCCACACTGTGCACATGCCTGTTCAAGAGGTTTCGTGGAAGTGGAGTCAGACAGTGCGCGGTCCCATGTGTCTGGCTTCTCTGGCACAGATATTCTGAAGCACCCTTGCATCTTTAGACAACTTCTATGAGATATAATTGAAATTGTCCTTGTGTTTTAAGTCCTAACAAATTTTTGGTTCGCTCCAGTAGCAATTATCCTCTGGTCCTTTAAGAAAATTTTCCTGCCAATGCTGATTCCAAGGCAGCTTCAAAGTGTACGTTTTTTATTTGCATCAACAACCGGGGATTAAGTTGACTGATCCTCATAGCCAAATCCTGTCCATGCAGCTAAAAAGGGAGCAGCCGATAGAAAATCCCAAAAGGGTGCTGTCATTCCTGACACACCATGTCCCAGCAGCAGTGACGCTCCATCGGGGATGGTGGAGCTGAGCTGCTTGGGCTGGTTGCTATCTCCAGCCCGGGGGACGTAGTCCTAGTTAACGAAGTGCCCACAGCCCAACACAATTGAACACAAGGCGTGACTCCCTGACTCTGTGAGCACACAGAGGATCTCACAGCGGACAGAACACACCTAGTGGAAATGCACACTGGGTTTGCCAGCAGCGTGCTCTGTAAAAACCACAACAGGAAACCACCGCCATGCCTACCTGATGGACTCATGCCGTGGAACGCTGCAACCCTGAACATGAGCCGGCTGCAACAGCACACAACACAGTGCATGGGGACCCCTGAGCACACATGCTGTATGCTCCCTTTCATAAGAGGCTCAAAAATGGAACACCACTACAAGTGGGACACTATAAGCCAGGATTAAAAAGAACCGTTCCAGGCAGATGCAGGGCTGGAACCTGGTTTGAGAAGGCTGCACACTGTATGATTCCAACCATAGGACATTGTGAAAAGAGCAAAACTGGGGAAAATGAAAAGGTCAGTAGTGGGAGGGGTGGTAAGGAACAGGCAGAGCACAGGGCATCTGCAGGGCAGAGCGGATGCTCCATGCGATGCGGTCATGACAGATTCACATATACGCACGTACACGCACATTTATCCAAACCCACAGAGTGTCCAACACATGAACAAATCTGATGTAAACTAAGGACTTTGGATGAAGACCTGTCAGTGGAGGAGCATCAGCTATGGCAACGGCCCAGTCTGGTGGGGACACTGATCAGGGGAGGCTATGATTGTGTGAGGGGACTGGGAACTCTGTACTTTGCCCTCAATTTGGCAATGAACCGCAAGTCACTATAAACAATATTAAATCTTATTTAAAAACAAAAATCCCTGCCTTCATAAATTCTACAGGGTAGGATGGGGTTTTTCAGGCCTGGCAGTACTGACGTTCCGAGCCAGAGAATTCTCTGTGGTGGGCACACCCTCCGCATGCAGGACCCGGCTCCGCTTGCTATGAGCAGCACTCCCTGGCTGTGATGACCAAGAACGTCCTCAGGACTCGACCGTGCGGGACACACGTGCACACATCCCAGGAAAGCCCCAACTGCAGGAAGCTGACGGATCACCCACAGTGGCGCCACCGGGTGCCCTGCCTCCTCCTCTACGCCTCCCACTGCCAACACCAGTACCCTTTTCAAGGACAAAACTCCACTAAGTATTCTGAAAACAGAAACACACTTACCATGTGCAGGACATACTTTTCTGCCTCCTGAGGCCCGGACAGCTGCACGCGACTCGCCATATCTTGTAACGACAGTGTTAAAAATGTCTGAAATTCAGAAGTTAATCAATCACAGGTAGAAACAGACTGAAGAGAGAAATTCTATTAAATGTGTAGACTTCTACTGAGTCACTGATAGCTTGCTTCTCAAGAGTGTACAAGCTAGCTTTCTGTTGCAAAGATGACTTGAACTGCATGAGCTAAGGTTTCAGCATCACTTTTCTAGAGCAACGACTTCTAGGAAACACCCTCCACATGCTTCCTGGGTCTAGAATGACGTGTGTGCCAGGCTGCTCGCTGCAGCTCTACCTGTGATGGCAAAGGTCGGAATTGCCCAGATGTCTCTCAGCAGAGGACTGGCTGAGTGCAGGGAAACCACACAAATGGATTCCTACACAGCTATAAAAAATCTTACAAAGTGAGGATGCTTTTCATGAGCTGAAATTGAAGACATGCACATCTTAAATGTAAAAAGGGACACAGAACAGGGTCTCTATCTGGCTCACATCTCTGAACAAGGAAACTGTGTGTGCGTATGACAGCACACACGCGTGTGAATGCACGTGCTTATACACTCTCTGCGGGGATGCCCGGGAAGCAGTGACACTGGGCTGCCTCTGGAAAAGAAAAGGCCCAGTGCAGTATAGGGACTGGGTGGAGATTTTTGTGTCTTTGCATTTTGTATTATAAATATATTACCTTGTAAATAATATGAAATTAAAAAAAAAAAAGATTCATCCTTCAAAATTCAAAGTCAGAATGTGTAAACACATTGAGGGTTAAAAGGAAACCAGTGGGGAAGGGGAAGGAAACCAGTGTTTATCATGGTCTGCCTGGGACCTGATGAAAATGCCTTTCAGGAACAAATTAGAAGAGCCCCCTTTTTTAGAGCAGCTGGCAATATTTACAACTGCCAGCTGTAAATACAATGCATTTTCAAAGGAAGCCTTGTTAAGATTCTGATGTTGAAAATTCTTGATAAGCCAATGACCAAAAAAACTCTATATATACTTTAGTTCAGAGTAGCACCTCCTTCCCAAATAAAACTCCTGTGAATTCTAAGAAGTATCTAGGCAGTTTAGTACCAGTGAGGACTAGAAAAGGGAACATTTCGAAATATACAGAACTGTCATTTTTCCTTTCAAAGTAAGAAACTTCCACTTGACTGATCAGAAGAGAAGTGGCTGAGAAAGTTATGATCGTCTGTACAACAAAGCACAATGTACAGTCACTGTGATACAGGCTTACATTGATATGGAAACTAGAAGGATGTAGAACAGCACATAGCGTATGACCCTGGTTACAGTCAGTGGGAGTGTTCGCACACATGGAGCAGACGGATCCAGAGAAATGTCCCCAGAACATGATTGTGGAACAGGTCTGAGCCCCCATGACAATCCCATGTCCCCAGCTGCCCGGCAGACAGCCATCTCGTCCACTGCGTCCTCGCAGGGCTGCGTCTCCGGGGAAGAGCTGCCCCCTCCCCCCTCATTGCAGCTGTTCCTTGCCAGTTTCCCATTACCTGCAGTGAACACCTCCATCTCCCTTGCTCACATAGGCTTCGTTTTTGTTTTACACTTTTCTGGACAGTCTTAACACTTGATAACAAGCATATTCTCCAACATCAAAAGCCACTGGGTCTATTTTCATCTTAAAAAATAAAAACTACACAGTTGGCTTACCTTCCCCAGCGCCAAGTGCACCAGTCAAGTGCCCACGGGTGGGTTAGCCTGCGGGGAGGTCCTGGGCCGCACAGCTGCACCCTTAGAATCTGCCCGGGCATCTCCCTCCCTTCAGCTACCTGTCTGCCTCCCAGAGCAGCCATGTCTCCTCCCCGCTTCTTCTTCACCTGCTCTTCTTCTCAAATACCCCGTACTAGCCCGGGAAAGGCACCCCTCAAAGTTCCCACGGGACCGGCTGGGACCCTGTGCTGCTGCCTCTGTGCCGACAGGGACGGGGGGTACAGAGCCCGGCTCTGAAGGCCTGCAGGACCGCACCTTGGTGAGCCTTTGGATGTTCTTCTTATACAGCGAGGACAGGCACTGCTTCACCAGCCCCATGTTGCTGTCGCGGGTAAAGATCTCGCTGTGCTTGGTCACCAGGCTGCGGAGCTCCGAGGGGTTGTTGGTGGAATACACTTGCGCTAACTCGTGGTATGCATTGCTAAGAGGCTACAGGTGTGCAGGTGGGAAGAAACCAGATTCGACAGTTAGCAGAACAGAGCCTGTGTGAAACGCGAAAGGAGACGTGGCACTAACTGTGGAGCAAGGAGGTCCAGCGTCCTTTACTGTTACCCAGCAAACTGTAAATTAGTCTAAGCAAATGCCTGGTTTTCAAGACCAAGGAGAGAAGTTTACCTTGGTGCTCCTTGTGTAGCACAGAGCAGGCCAGAAGCCTGCATCAGTGACAGCCACAGGCCTTTTTCTCACAGGCAGCTCCTGACTTGTCCCAGGTAAACCACCTTGGGAAGAAAGGAGGCAAACACCCACCCTTCTCAGCCCCCTCTTGCTCCACATGTGCCTCACAAGGTGCCATGGGACAACCGACTGCTTCTGGGGGAACAAGAGACACCTGGGCTGACGGCCCCTGAGAGCGGAGCTGGGCCCACCACCCGGGCGATACGGCTCCTCATCTTCCCTGCAGACACGGGGCAGGGCTGCAGGAGCGGGCAAGCGGTGCTGAGCAGCATGGGAAGACGTAGCTTGAGCAGCAGCCCTACCCTGATGCCTGAGCCCCTGTCACCACTCCGCTAACCCTGCAGACAAACCGCAGCTCTGGTGAAGGAGGTGAGTCATGAGGACCCCACTTACGGAAGTGCTCCTCCTGGAAGAGGTCACCCCAGGGCCATGGGGGCCACCTGCAGGAGTTCTCCAAACCTGCGTCACTCTTGAGCGGGCTCCGAGGGCCTCTCACCCACCCCAAAATGCCCATCTGTGACAGGCAGCCTGGAGCCCAAGAACCACGATGGGTAGCTGAAGGACATGGGCAACGCTCAACAAGACAGCACAGAAATCTTCACATCAGGAAGACTTTCAAACTGACCTCCTGAAACTTTTGAGTTTTGTTCAAGGAGGGTCAGTACAAAATTGTTATCAAATGATAGTGACTTCAGTTTAAAATAAAATAAGCATGAATTACGAGAAAATAAAAAAGGAGGTCATTTCTCCACGTGGTCCTGGGGCTGAGTCCTTAGGAAAACCACAGCAGCTCAGTGAGCAAAGCTTGGGGTCTAAGAGGATCTCCCAGCACCTGGTCAGAGTTCAAGTCCAACAGAGCATAAGCACTGCTCTATCAGAACCTTAAACCCCTACGCCATGACCACCCAGAGCAAGAGCGTGGACGCAGATTCAGGGAACACCTCACCCCATCAGGGGGTCGGTGGGCATGGACAATGAGTCAGGGTCCTGCCAGACGCCCAGGGGATGTCAAGATAAAGATGCCGGGAGAGTCAAGTCACATAGCTTACAGAATTATGTATCACCACAGCTTTGTAGAACAGAACATGTCAGCTGAGAAATCACTGTTTTGAAAGCTCACCTTAATGAATCGACCCACAATCTGAGAGGTGTATTTCGGCAGCTGCTGTACTTTGCCCAGCAGGATCAGAGAGACTAGGATATACTTCTTATACGACTCCAGCATTATGTGACTGACGGCCATGGCAGGTGTGGTGATGGCCTGGGTGGAGAGGAACATCAGAGTGAGGACAGAGCGTGAATTCAGAAGATAGTACTGACACTCAGTCACTGCCTTTAATGACAACTGGGCTCTGGCATGATCACCAAGTTGTGCAACTGTTCCCCCTACCTAATTTCACCCTCCTAAAAAGAAACCCTGCCAGGCAGGGGTCACTGCCCATACTCCCCTCCCCAGCCATCTACTCCTCCACTTCAATTCTTGTTGGACTTGCCTGCTCTGGACATTTCATATTAATGGCATTTTTTCTCCCCACTTAGCTGTGCTGTGTAGCTCATGGACTCTCAGTTCCCTGACCAGGGATTAAACCCAGTCCCTTGGCAGTGAGAGCATGGGATCCTAACCACTGGAGTGCTCGAAGTTCCCATAAATGGCTTCACAGGGTCTTATGTGAGCAGCTTCACCGTGACACTTCCAGGGCACACACTGAAGTAACCTGTGTCACAACCTATTCTGTTTCAGGCAAACGGTGCTCCACGTAAACAGAGACCGCCTCGGCTGGTGGGCATCTGGCCGCACGGCTCTCACTGCCGAGGACATTCACGTGTGTGTCTAGGTGATGTCTGCTGTCACTTCTCTCAGGTGCAACCCTGGGAATGAAAGTGCTGGGTCACATGGAGGTTTCAGGTGTAACCTTTTGAGGAATCCCACACCCCTGTCCGCAGCCAGCACCCCATCACAAGACCCTGCTGTGTGACCTGGTGCCACACTGTGGCTCTGAGCTGCATTTCCCTTTTGATCAGGGCTTCTGGCCATCTGTATATATTCTCTGAAGAAATGTCTGTTCAAATCTGTCGCCTGTTTTAAAACTTCAGGGATTTTACTGTTGAATTTCTGACACCTCTGCATATTCCGGATGTGAGTCTCTTTTCAGAAACATCACCTGCAAGTATTTCCTCCTATTCTGTGGCTGCCTTTCTACATTCTTTCACATGGATTCATGAAGGTTAAGAATCCAAATCTATCACCCAAATCAGCTCAAATGTCCCAAACAAAATCCAAGCCCCTGGGCCTTTAAGGCCATTCTGAGTTATTCCAGAGAAACACTCCTGTAAGAGCACGAGGACACAAGCACCGCTTTCACACGAAGCAGCAGAACCTGCTGAAGGGCCTGCCCACTGGGGCCACGGAGCACCCAGGGCCACCTGCGCTCGGCCTGACAGGTGGACGCAGCTCTCACTCGTCACTTTATGTAATGCTGTGTGATCTGAAGTGTTTCTTTTTTGTTTTTTTTTTTTTAGCAAGTATACCTTTTGGAATGTTTCAGAAAAGCAGTAAGAAAAGATGCCTGTCTGGTATCGGTCACGTCCCCTGCCCAGCAGCACCTCCAGTCGCCCTGTCCCAGGCCCCAGCAACACTGGTCAGTCTGCTGACCAAGGCCACGCCCACTCACAGGCGTGTGCACATGCTTGCACGGCATCTCAGATACACTCTGAGCTCCTCCAAGGTTCAGAGCAACTTTGATTACCAGAACGTGCACTCCGAATCAAACTGAACTTGTGAACGTCTGACAAGTTCATCTTAAAACACTATTTATTCCCAGTCCTGTCTTTTTAGGCCCTGAGCGAGCCTCCAGAAATGCACATCTCATCACAGACACAAAACGGTGGAGGGGAAGCATTTTTTTCTCTGAACTCCTTTACATAATCTGAATTATGAACCAAGAGAATGTCTTACTTATTAAAAGAAGAAACACTTGGGAATTCCCTGACAGTTCAGGGTTAGGGTTCAGTGCTTTCACTGCTATGGCCAGGGTTTAGTCCTTGCTTGGGGAACTAAGATACTGCAAGCCATGCAGCATGGACCGAGAAAAAAAAAAAAAAAGGGCAAAAAACTTAACCCAACTTCACACCTCATTTCAGAACAAGACGACGTGACAAAGATCACTGGGCTCCACAAACATCCAGAGACACACAGAACTCAACCCGCACTAGACAGAATTCGAGTCCCTGCCTGCCCTGGGCCCCTGCCACCAGTCAAGGCATGCCTCTCTGACCACACAGGTTCATACGCCCCGAGCTGGGGGAGTGACCACCTGCTCATAGAAGTAGAGCGCCCGCTCGAAGTTCTTCAGTCCGGTGTAGACCATCCCGCCATAGTAGTAGTAGCACAGGAAGTGCTTGGCGTCGTAGGCCCCGTTCTCCTTGCAGATGTCCACCATATCCACGTCCAGGTATGGCAGGGCCGGCTTAAAGCACTTTGCCAGCAAACACAGCTGTGGCGAGAGATACATGCAGCCATCACTCCACATGTACTTCGGCACACATCAGCAAAAGGAGAAAACCCAGAAAGTTCTAGAAAACACTTGGCTTTACATCTGACTTGACTAGAATGATTTAAACGTTGACACGTCCATCTTTGTAGCATTTCTTTGGAAAAGGCTAGCCGGCTGTGACACATGAAGCAAAGCCCGGACATCTATAGATGATGCACGAGCGTGGGCTCTGCTCTCTGCTGCCCTGGCGGCATGGGCACAGCTCCCCTCAGACCTCTCCTTGCCTACTCTGACTCCCTTGGCTATGAGCAGAGAATGTGCAGCCCAAGAAAGCAGGACCGGCAGAGCCCTNCTATAGATGATGCACGAGCGTGGGCTCTGCTCTCTGCTGCCCTGGCGGCATGGGCACAGCTCCCCTCAGACCTCTCCTTGCCTACTCTGACTCCCTTGGCTATGAGCAGAGAATGTGCAGCCCAAGAAAGCAGGACCGGCAGAGCCCTTAGGCCTGGGTTGACAGTGGAACCAGACACACGGGTGCCAACACTGCACACCCGAGACTCCTAAACTCTACCGTGTGCCCGTCACACCTCCACCACAAAAGTGTTTCAAGAGAAAAAGAGAAAAGAATGCACGCCTCCATGTGAAGTGAGAAGATGTGGTTGAAATAATCCACATACCATGTTATTCATCAAGGGAACAATCTGGATACCCCACAGAGACTAGCTAAACCCACAGTATGGAGTTCTCTGTGGCTATAAAGCACTAACACAAAATCATCTCCAAGACACAGTATGTAGGAAAAAGACATTGTATAGACTGCTACTATTTGTGTTTAAACTAGAGAGACAAAAATATACAGGTATCTGCTCGCGTGTGCTAAACTGTCTCTGGAGGGCTGCAGGAGAAATGATCAATTCCAGCTTCCTCCAGAAAGGAGGGATGGGTGGT
Organism: Oreotragus oreotragus; assembly: GCA_006410675.1. Taxonomy (NCBI): domain Eukaryota; kingdom Metazoa; phylum Chordata; class Mammalia; order Artiodactyla; family Bovidae; genus Oreotragus; species Oreotragus oreotragus. The sequence continues at coordinate 47,290 of SJYX01004593.1, read as the reverse complement.
AGGGGAGCAGACAGAGGCCAGCTTCATTACACATGTCCCTCCTTTGCCATCTGAGTTTCGAGTTACACAAAATAAATAAACAAGTCACATCTTCAGGTGTGAGAAGTCACCAGTTGGTTCTCAGGCCCCAGATCTCCTACTGGGAGTGCTATCAGGGTCACAAGCACCACCCCCAACCCCAACCTGCTCTGACATCCCACTGACTGGCTGGGTGGCAGCCCACAGCTGGTGGTCAGCAGCCTCAACATTCCCTTCCAGCAACAGTGCAGCTTCTGACACTTAAAACATGGCGCCATCTCAACCACGTCCAACCTTGACCCGGGTGGCCCCCTGGTGCTCACCTGGCAGAGGTCAGCGTGCACAGAGGTCAGCTGGTTTGTGTTCATCTGCATCTTGTCAATGGCTTGCCTAAGGACGCCAATTCCTCGCAGAGGCTGTCAGAAAGAGGCCAGTCAGTTAGGGCCTCAGTGGGGCAGCACGCCTGGTCCTAAGCTGTCCCTTACAAGTGAAAGTAACCCTATAGGCAGGCTCCTCTAAATGAGAGCGACCTTACTGATGGGCTCCTCTAAATGACAGGAGGGGGTCCCACAGCCTCTGGAGAACTTCTGTCTCTCTTTAGTCACAAAGTGTCATCTTAGGCTGGTTATTGTCATATTTACAGTAATTAGCACAACTTTTTAAAATCAGAAAGCTTTTTCTAATTAACAGAAATCAATAATCAAAAGCAACATTACGTTCTCAACAGTTTGTTATATTTACAGGTAAACAAACAACAATTTTCCAAATCATTAACCACAGAAGTGGCTCGTGTTTGGGAGACTTAACTGAGAACACGGATGCTGGCCCTTTCCTGCAGGACAGTCTGGGGGTCACCTGTAAATTCTCTTCAGCAACATCTCTTACCTGATGGTAAATCACTGTTGAAAGCGATACCACAAGCTATAGACAGACCATTTTCCTGCCCTGATCGTGAATAACAAGACCGAGAGTCATGAGAGGTGCAATCAGCTTCTGGGGAGAAGATGTGACTGTGAAAGAGGGGAGGAGCTCGCAAGCCTTCCTCAGTGAAGAATGATTGGGGAGAAGATGTGACTGTGAAAGAGGGGAGGAGCTCGCAAGCCTTCCTCATTGAAGACTGACTGGGGAGAAGATGTGACTGTGAAAGAGGGGAGGAGCTCACAAGCCTTCCTCAGTGAAGACTGATTGGATACTTTTAACCATCTCCCTCAAACAACAGTTAGACAGTACACCTACAAAATTATCAACTGAGCCTTTGTTTTCAGGCTCTTTCACACCATCAGTCTTTTAAAGTTCAATTTCAAATCAAAAAGAAACATCCAAATTATAACCTGTGTCAGCATCACAATAAATAAAGACTTCACTAGATTAAAGGAGACTAAAGACTGGAGAAGGAAATGGCACCCCACTCCAGTACTCTTGCCTGGAAAATCCCATGGACAGAGGAGCCTGGGAGGCTGCAGTCCATGGGGGTCGCAGAGTCGGACACGACTGAGCAATTTCACTTTCCTTTCTTCTTTGTAGACAGATAACATGACAAAGTTTCAGACACAACACTAAACATTAATACTGCTTAACTCTTCGTCTGAAACTACAGAGCTAAGTTAAATGAAAAAAATGAATAAAGGAGACTAAAGAGACACAATCATGTAATTTAACCTGTGATCTGAGATTGTCTTTTGTTACAAAAGACATTAGCAAAAACAACTGGTCCAAGCATAACGAGGTCAGATGTGTTAAAGGGTTCTATACATGTTTGTCTTCTGATGTCGTGCTGCAGTTACATTAGGGAATGTTCTAAGTTGTCCCAGTTTTTAAGAAACACTCTCTGAGCTCTCAGGGTAAGGGGGACCATAGCTGCAACCTTCCTTCCTGTGGCTCAGAAAGTAAGGAGACAAGACTGAGCAGGTTAGGGACGATATCAACACCTAGGGACTCCGGGTGGAGGGCATTTACAGCAATTAATTATACCAACCTAACAACTTCTTATCAAGTGAAAATTAGGTCATCAGTTCAGTCACTCAGTCGCATCCAACTCTTTGCGACCCCATGAACTACAGCACGCCAGGCCTCCCTGTCCATCACCAACTCCCCGAGTCTACCCAAACCCATGTCCATCAAGTCGGTAATGCCATTCAACCATCTCATCCTCTGTTGTCCCCTTCTCCTCCTGCCCATAATCTTTCCCAACATCAGGGTCCTTTCAAATGAGTCAGCTCTTTGCATCAGGTAGCCAAAGTATTGGAGTTTCAGCTTCAACATCAGTCCTTCCCATGAACACCCAGGACTGATCTCCTTTAGGATGGACTGGCTGGATCTCCTTGCAGTCCAAGGGACTCAATTAAAAGATTTAACAAGAAGGGCTTCCCCGGTGGCTTCGATGGTAAAGAATCTACCTGCAATGAGGGAGATGCAGGTTCCATCCCTGGGTCAGGAAGATCCCCTGGAGAAGGGAATAGTAACCCACTCCAGTGTTCATGCCTGGAGAATTCCATGGACAGAGGAGCTTAGCGAGCTATAGTCCAAGGGGTTGCAAAAGTTGGACATGACTGAGCGACTAACACACACAAAAGGTTTAATAAACAAACAAACAAAACCTGCATTTTATAACATGAAGGGCGCTAGAAGGGCCATTCCAAACTTAAGCAGCAGCTGTACCCTGGAGGCACCTCTCCTGTGGTCAGAGCTCCCCCAGGAGACGTTCTGAGCTCTCCAAACCCATCACATATATCTGAGCATCAGGGTCTCAGCACTGCACAGGTTACACACAAGTGAAACGAAACTGTAAATACTCAAACAACATTCTTACCTGTTTTCTTTCCACAAGTGCATTTGTTAGCTGATGGCAAAGCCCAGCAACTAGACACAATAACAAAACATTGAAGATGTGAGTGAGTACAGGGCAGAAAACATCCGCGGAGAAGAAAAGGCGCTGCCCTTACAGGTGTCTGTCGCATAGCGGATGTGCTCCCCGTTGCAGGTGCTGATGAAGAGCTGAACCTGGGAGAACAGCGTCTCAAAGTCGGGAACGCTGGGCATGGAAAACTTCACAAACCTACAACACAGAGAAGAACCAACTAGTCCTGGTTGGGGCCTCGTGGCAGGAAATATGGAAGTCCGTCCTACCTCCAATGCTCTGTGAAGTTAAAGGAGTCATGACACTTTCAAAAATTAAGAACCAGAATCTATGAGATTCTGCTGGCCTGGTTCTTTGCATAATCAAGACATAGAACATAAACACAAATAAAGACTAAAAAAATAAGCTTAAAGAACGACTTTTACCCAGAGCAAAAAGACAAGAAATAAAAGACATCCAAAAGAGAGCAACTTTCAAAAAAGAAAATTCTGTTAAATGAGGTCAAATATCAGGCCACTTAATACTCAAAGTAACTAAACTTAAACTTGTAGCCCCAAAATTTTTAAAATACTTTCCTTTTGCACTTCAATGTGTTCAGTACTGCTTACTCACTTAGAAACCCTGAGCAGAACAGACTGAAGGGGGACAGGGAGGAAGCTACGGGCTGGCTGGAGGCCATGGCAGTGGCTCACAGTCATGGTACTGCCCCAGACCCAGGGGAGAAGGACTAGCTGTGGGGCAGGACCAGAGGAGTGGACTGGTCGGAAGAGGGACAACTCAGATGACCCATCCCGAGTCACCTGGCAGATGGTGCCACTAGGCGCCACCATAAACACTGCAAGGGAGTCGGAGAAAGGTTTCTGGGGAGAAATTATGTAAGCCACCACCACGTACATACCGCTTACAAGAAAACTTCAAACTCTTCTTTTTAAAAAAGAAAAAACGGAATGGTTTAACTCATTTCAAGAAAAATGAAACAGGTGTTATCACCTAACGACAATTTCTCCATCTTTCAACGTGTACTTCCATCTATATGCCACCTGACATCAGCAATTACACTTCCCAATGATCAAAATCTGTCCAAACAATCTCATTTGGGCTTCACAATAGGTCAGTAAGGCACTGTGACTTCCCCTTTATAAACAAAAATACACAGCTCAGGGCCCCACATTGCTTAATCAGCAGAACACAGATACAAACCCAGGGAACCTGGTAACCAGGTCAGGGTTCTTCCCAGGTTTCCTCTAACTGGCATACAACATCAAACATCTTATAGCTTCAGAAAGGTTTCACATACATCATCTCATTTGACACACACATCAGCATAAACTGAAGTGGGTACAAATTGTGCTGCCTGTTCTTTCAATGGGAAAGCACAGCCAGCAGAAATCTTCATCTGCCAGCCACAGCCGGCAGAAGTTTCTGCAGCGGAGGCCCTGTTCCGAGTGCGCATCATCTAAAGCAGTGGCTACTGAGTCCTCAAGATGCTGCAAATACGACAGAGGAGCTGAATCCTGAATGTCACTTATTTGTAAAGATTTACACTCAGACACACAGCAGCCACTGACCACCATCCTGCGAGCGCAGGCTAGACCTCAGGCTCTGACAGCACATTCCTCCTGACACACCCCTGTCTCAGGAGTGCCAGCTCAAGTGAAGCCAGACCCTCGCTTCAGGTCAATTGTTCTCAGTTCATCTACATTATTTCAACTTTCACAACAACCATAAAATCCCAATCCACGACACCAAAACATCAAGAGGAAAATAAAAATCATAAAGGCCAACTGGAATAACGTCTGTTTAACTTGGTCTTAAACCACCTTAAACTTGTCTGCAGGGTGCTCTGGATCACTTGGAACTTCACTCAGCTCGGCCTCCTGCCCTGTCCTGCCACTCTTTCCTCTTTTCAATTCAGAAAATGGGGAGAATCCCATGGATCATACGAATAAAAGTATTCAGATAAACACAAACTACAGTGCCACAACCGAGATCACCATTCATTTTTTAAAACATTTCAAAATTTGTATAAACATTAAGAATTTAAAAAAATAAAGCAGAACAAAAATTACAAGCAATGATTAGCTGCAATGAGGTAAAGGTAACTGCTACAACGTGACTTTAGCTGTGCCAAAGAGCTCACTGTCATTTACAGGGCTTACTTCCTACACCAAACAAAGCCAGAGAGTGCAGTGTTGAGGCTGAGCGAGCACAAAGCCGTGAAGGAAGATGCCCTTACAAGACAGCGAGGACGCCCAAGGAGTGCTCCTGGACGTCCAGGGCCCCAAGCACGGTATCCAGATGGGATAAGTTCTTCGCCAGAAGCTCTCCACTCTTGTTGATCAGTTCACAAAGCTGAGTCATTTGCCCTGGAAAACAAGAACGACACTACCATTCAGAACAGCATTCACCAGACCAAAGGATGTCATACCTCAGACCTGCCGGTGTCTAAAGGTGATTTCTTCCAACTCCTTCATTTCAGATGAGGACCCAGAAGGGCCAGAGACACCAGATGATTTTGCCTTTGGTCTCAGTGCTAAGTCTCCCACTTTCCTCTGGCCAATGAAGGTTTCGCACTCCCACTCCCAGTGCCCCAACCCAGCAGAGTGCACGCTACCATCAGCACCAACTCATCTCCCTTCTGTATCCAAAATGTCACCAGCTATGACTTCATCTCACTCCTGAGCCTCTCAGTCCACTCCTTCCTCTCCTCTCTGCCTTCATTCCCACACCCCTCACTTTCAGTATGTACGCCATCATCTTCTGAGCAGCCCCTTCCTTCCTTCTCTACCCCAGCCCTCACTCCACACCAGCACCCGTCTGTGCGTGAGGCACGAGGCACATCAGTCAGAGGCAGGGCAAATGACCTGCCCATCTCTGCTGGGCAGCCTGCTCCTACAGCAGCAGCCTGCACAAAGCATGTGTGTGAAGCTTCCAGGCAAGCGATCCTGTTTGATGCTCACCAGCATGGCCCCAGCTCTGTTTTGTAAGTAAGAAAATTGAACCTGGGAAATGAGTTGTTTGGTTAGTCACCAAGTGACTGAGACAGGTGCATGCGTGTTCAGCAGCTAAAGTAAGTCATGTCCAACTCTCTGCAGCCCGCCAGGCTCCTCTGTCTGTGGGATTCTCCAGGCAAGAATACTGGAATGGGTTGCCATTTTCTCCTCCATGGGATCTTCCTGACCCAGAGACAGAAGGGGATCTCCTACGTTGGCAGGCAGATTCCTTACCACTCAGCCACCTGGGAAGCCCAACTGAGACAGGACTTTAACCCAAACCTTCTAACCTCACGTCATCTCGGGAAACTAGAGTCTGTGGCACAAACAAATGAGTGAGTGCCTTCCTCACTCCCAGGGACTCCTAGCCTCACCCCTGACCCTAACTCCTACCAGTTAAGAGAAACGAGGCAGAACCGTTGCGCTGCGCTGTGCAGCGCCGGGCACCAAAGCAACCTCGGGGCAGCCTGGCGGGCAGCACCTGGGTCCTTACACCGGGAGACGTGACTCCCGAGAGAAGGGTGTCTGGGCAAGGTCACGCGGTTCCTGCAACCTTAATGGTTCCTCCCACTCGCTCCTGACAACCCCGCGCAGTGCGGCCGTTTCTATTTCACAGATGAACCAACAGGGTGAGGAAAGGGGCCTCACAACAGCGGCCAATTACTTTAATTCTGGGCCCAGGGCACGATACTCAGGCGATGCGAGGAACCAACCAAAGGCATGAAAATTAGGGGCAAATTCACAGCGGCCACAATTCCGCCCCCCGCCAAAGGGAGCCGGGGCCAGGGCCCCCAGGGGTCGAGCGCGGCCAGCCGCGAGGGGCCCGGCTGCGCGGCCAGGTCCGGAAGGGCCTCCGGGAGGTGAGACGGACCGAGCTCCGACGGCGGGGGGCGGAGGCCGGGGCCTGGGCGAAGGGGTCATCCATCTCGCGCGCTCCTCAGCCCCGGCCCAAGCGCCAAGACCCCCGCCGCAGCCCGGACGCAGGCTCGCGGCCCGCGCCCATCGCCTCACCTTGGGCGGAGAGCTGGCGGACGCTGTTGACAAACTGCTCCAGGGCGGACGCCATGTTCCCGGTAGCCGGGCGGCGGAGGCGGCGCGCGCGGGACAAGGGCCGGCGACCCACCGGAGGGCCTCAGGGCGGTGACGTCACTTCCGCCGCTCAAGCGCCGCGAGATCTACCTACCTGGACCCGGCTACTGTTTCCAGGGAACCGGTTCTGCGGACGCCCGCGCCGGAAAGCAGGGTTTTTTCCCCTTCCGTCTTCATTCTGTGCACAGGTGAAGTCGCTCCCTGGATTTAAAAGGGATGGTGGGCAAAGGAAGGAACTGAACGCCTAGCTGTTGTTCAGTCGCTCTGTCGTGTCCGACTCATTGCGACCCTATGGACTGTGTAGCCCACCAGGCTCCTCTGTCCTTGGGATTTCCCAGGCAAGAATGTTGGAATGGGTTAGCCATTTCCTTCTCCAGGGGATCTTCCCCACTCAGGCAACCCGCCTGTCTTAATCGCAACCTCTTCCCTGAAGCTCTTCCAGCCAGGTAGTAGTTGTCCAGACAGGAAGGCAACCTGCCTTCAAATCCCTTTTCTACCACTCAGTAGCTCCACGAGTCTCGGCAAGTTCCTTGGCTGTCCGCTGCCTTGTTTCCCTATCTGTAAAATCCTCACGATAAACTACGTAAAACACTTATGGCTGGAGAGGGGTGATGTGAGATGGGGCTGCAAGATAAACAGGGGCCATGTCAAGTAAGCCGTGTTAATGCTACTGGATTTTTCCTTGAGAAGATTGGGGAGCAATGGAGAGTTTCATGCAAGCGAGTGCCATGATCAGACTTGCACTTGGAAAAGACTGGCTTCACATGGATAACCTCAGAGAATCATTTAAGAAGCTATTGCAGTAGTGAGTTGACGTGAAATATAGTAGCAATAATTGTATGTTGGTATAGCGATAGAAATAAATGGATGTATTTGTATATATGAATGTATAGATGATGACATGTATGGATGAATGACTTTAACGCTTATACTGTAGGATAGAGATGTCCCTGTGTGCTGTATGGCCACATTTGGTCCTCAAACAGATACCAGATATTTTGAATTATAGGATACATTTCCATGGATATACATGGATTTTAATAAAAGCCAGAAGTTTCGGGAGAAGTTAAGCACTACAAGAATTCAAAATAGCCACAGCTACTGTGTGCTGCAGTCCATGGGGTCACAAAGGGTCGCACATGACTGAGCGACTGAACTGGACTATTTTTTTTTTTGCCTATTTACTGGGATCTGTTCTCAAAGTGTGATCCCCAGCCAAGAGCAGCACCAGCACCTGGGAATTTTTTTTTTTTTTTTTTAAGATTTATTTGGCTGTGTCTGGTCTTGTGTCATGTGGGATCTTTCCTTGTGACCTACAGACTCGGGCTTCCCAGGTGGTGCTAGTGGTAAAGAACCTGCCTGCCAGTGCAGGAGACCTAAAAGATGCAGGTTCAATCCCTAGGTTGGGAAGATCTGCTGGAGGAGAGCAGAGCAACCCACTCCAATATTCTTGCCTGGAGAATCCCACGGACAGAGGAGCCTGGTGGGATACAGTCCATAGGGTCGCACAGGCCCAGACACAACTAAAGCAACTGAGCAGGCATGCATGCACAGGCTCTCTGGTTGTGGCACATGGGCTCTGGAGCCCTGGACTCAGTAGTTTTGGTGCTTGGGCTTAGTTGCTCTGTGGCACATGGAATCTTAGTTCCCTAACCAGGGTTTCATCTCTTGTCTCCTGCATTGCATGGTGATTCTTAACCACTGGACTACCAGCTAAGTCCCACCTGGGAACTTTTTGGGTTCCACTTTAGATTTACTACATCAGAAACTCTGAGGGTGGTGCCCTGCTGTCTGAGTTTAACAAGTCCTACAGGTAACCCTGATGCACACTCAAGTCTGAGAAGTCCTGGATGTGGCAAAGAGGAGTCAAAAATAAAATCACACTCATTTCAGTACCGCTAAGAGACATCCCAAGCTTCTTTCTTCCTCTCGAGTGAAAATGACTGAAAAAGACATGGTTACAGGGATAACCTTGAATATATTTTCTCTTTTTCTTTAAAAGCTAGTCATGTATAAAACCCAGCAATTACATAAGACACAGCTTACAACAAACAGCCACAGAACTGAGTGGAGATGCCACATTCAATCATCTGTTTTCTCATTTTTAAAAAAAAATTATTTACTTTTGGTTGTGCTGGGTCTTTGTTGCTGCAGGAGGCCTTTCTCCACTTGAGGCGAGGTGGGGCTACCCTTTCTCTCGGCGCTCGGGCTTCTCATTGCGGGGGCTTTTCTTGTTGCAGAATATGGGCTCTAGAGCACAGGCACAGTAGCTGCCGTCCATGGGCTTAACTGTTCAGCGGCCTGTGAGATCTTCCTGGACTAGGGGTGGAACCTGTGTCGCCTGCACTGGCAAGCAGATTCCCATCCACTGTACCACCAGGGAAGCTCTGTTTTTCATTCTTTGAAAACACACTTACTTTGTCTCTAATATGTGTCCAACCCTGTGCCAGATGTAGGGACGGGGCTGCATATATTTGTGATCTAAACAGAAAGTTCTTGCTAACATGAAGTTCTGGTGGAAGAGTAAGACACTAAGGAAGCAAATAAAATACTTTCAGAGAGTTAGCACATGTTATGAAGAAAATAAAATACAGTGATGGGGTAGAGAAGGTCAGGAAATGCTTCCAAGTTCAGATGGGTGAGAAAGAGCTGGGGGACTTCCCTGGTGGTCTAGCAGGTAAGAATTTGCCTTGCAATGCAGGGGGCACTGATTTGATCCCTGGTTGGGGAACTAAGGTCCCACATGACCTGGAGCAACTAAAACTGAGCATAGCAACTACTAAGCTGGAAGCTCTGGAGCTGGTATGCCACAACAAAAGATCCCACAAGATGCAACTAAGATTCCAGGGTGCCATAACTAAGACCCAAGGCAGTCACACAAGTACAGTAAATAAAAAAGAGATCTTGGGCAGAGAGTTTCAGAGAGAGAAATAAATGTATGCCAAAGTCTTAAGACCCATATAAGTTTGGTGTTTCTGGAAGAGAGAAAATGCTAGTGTGACTAGAATGTTAATGAGAAGGATCCTGATGTGTCTGTTGAATATAACTTGTCTATAACAATAGTCGTAGAAGGCGATGGCACCCCACTCCAGTACTCTTGCCTGGAAAATCCCATGGACGGAGGAGCCTGGTAGGCATGGGGTCACGAAGAGTCAGAAACGACTGAGCGACTTCCCTTTCACTTTTCACTTTCATGCATTGGAGAAGGAAATGGCAACCCACTCCACTGTTCTTGTCTGGAGAATCCCAGGGACAGGGGAGCCTGGTGGGCTGCCGTCTATGGGGTCACACAGAGTCGGACACGACTGAAGTGACTTAGCAGCAGCAGCATAACAATAGTAACTGTCTCTTTTTCAACCACAGTGACAATAAAAGATTTTAAATCCCTCCTCCCCAAACCCACTTATAACAGGGTACATGACAATATTCATTCATGGATTCATTTGAAAGTCGCCAGTTTTATTGAGGCTTTGTGATAGCTGCAAGGCGAGTGTCTGTTCCGGCAGCTCTCTCCAGCTAGTCACTGTAAAGCAGGGGGCGCATCACCCGATTCTGGTTCCCTCCCTTACGTTCTGCCTGTGTCTTGGCTTATTTGCTTCCTGTCCATCTCCCCTTCTAAGATGTAAGTTCCAAGATGGCAGGACCTCGTCCATATGCTCCACTGAGAGATGCTCTGGGGGCTCAGTAAACGTCTCTGCGACACAGGCCGGCTCCATCCTCGCTGTGGCAGTTGGAGCAGGGAACCCAGGCCCAGAGTCCCAGGAGAAGGTGCCAGTAGAGATCCGGGGACTGCGGACGCCCCGGGGACAGCCCAGCGCCCCGACTATCCTCTAGGCCACGCCCCTCAGGCCCGCCTCGGTCGGCGCGGGTCCCTTTAAGGGCGGCGAAACCGCAGCCTCGCTCTGGGGCCGGAGCTTGCGCGCTCTTGCACCCCGCGCCCCGCGCCCCCTGCCCGTACCCCGCGCGCCTCCGGCGCCGCGCGCGCGCTCTGTGCGCTCCCTGCACCCCACGCGCCGGCGCCCGGCCCCGGGCCCGCAGTGTCTTCTAACGCCGTTATGGCCCCGGTGCCCGCGGCAAGCGCCCGCATGGGGCCATGATCCGGCTGCGCGGCTGGTGCTCGCGCAGGCCCCGCGGCGCGGCGGGGCCAGCAGGGCGGCGCTGGGCGTCGGGTGGGCCTGCCGGCCGCGCCCTGAGAGTGCTGGTGGACATGGACGGCGTGCTGGCCGACTTCGAGGGCGGCTTCCTCAGGAAGTTCCGCGCGCGCTTCCCCGACCAGCCCTTCATCGCGCTGGAGGACCGGCGCGGCTTCTGGGTGTCGGAGCAGTACGGCCGTCTGCAGCCCGGGCTGAGCGTGAGCATCCCCGCCCCGGGCGTGCGTGGCCCTGGGGCTCGCCTCCCCTAGCACCGAGTCTTGGGGGACCACGCTGTTGGCTGTCATCGAGGGCTTCTCAAAATTCAGGAGTACATAAAGCGTAATATACCCAACTCTCCATCTTCAACTGACCTTAATTTTGGATGTACTTGGCCTCAAGTCACATTCCTGTTTTCTCCTCCTCGTGGATTTGATGAGCATCTTTAGCATCCATTCTTTTTGCCCTTTTACAGCAAAGCGTGGCTCCCAGTAGAATTAGGCCCAGAGAGGTTGTGAGCCTTTCTGGACATCACAGCACACAGGGAGTCAGTGTCACGGGGGGTTTGAATCTCCTCCTTGCCTTATCCACTGGCCCTGCCAGCCCCTCTGAGCACCTGGGCTCTGACAGGCCGCCTCCCGCAGTGCTCTACTCTCTGAGTCCATGGTGTATGGAGAGGGGATACGAGGCTCGCTCCCAGACAGATGGCTTGGCTTGTACGTTTAAACTGCTTGGTGACAGGAGCCAGATTTTGCCCTGGACCAACCTAGAGGCCCAGTGTTTTCTGCTGTCCCTCAGCAGGCCTTCTGAGGTGGCTGCCAGGGGAGCTGATAGGATTTGAGAGCCTGTTCTGTAACTCAGCTAGCCTGCATCCCCTCCTCTCTGAGGCAGGCTTGATTTTCTCCCTCGTGAAAGGGGCAGCAAGATCCAACAGTCTGTCTGCGTCCCAAGGTCATCCGGTCCTGTCCTCTGTCCTTCCCCAACAAGTGCCAGCTCTGTGACTCACGAACGGCATCTTGACAGAATTCTGGTTTGTGGAGGGGCCAGTGTTCCAAAGGAAATCAAGTGCCCCTTCTATTCGCAAACACCAAGCCTGGGGTGCTGACTCCTCCCAGTCCTGATACCCAGTTAAAAACGCCCTAGTAACTTTGCAGGCTCTGACATCCTCCTGCGCCCTGTGTGTGTTCATTCACAGAGGGCGCTCAGCAGTGCAGTCTCAGTACCTCTTTCCTCCCAGGACCGCGTTACCATGCAGAAGGGAAGCCCACCCCCAGCTCTCAGGCCAGTGGCTCTGCCAGTCCCTTGCGCCCATGTGCAGACTCTGGCTCTGCAGGGATGATTTGCTGGTTTCCAAGGCCTGGGAGCAGAGCTCCAGGGGCACCAAGGAGGACTATTGGAAGAGCTTGCTGTGCATTTCAGCTCCTGGGAACCTTGCAGGCAACGGGGCTTTGATAGAGGCACGTGTGACCTTATCTCCAGCACCGCTCACAGCAGGACCTCCCTGGGTCTCCTGTGGCACAACTGGTCCAGTGTCTGCCTGAAAAACACCCAGTCAGGCACCCAGCTTACGCACGGAGGCATCCATGGTTTACAAAACGGGTCTGTCTGTATTTCCTTTGATCTTCACATACCGAGGGGTAAGCAGAGCAGAGAAAGGCATAGCTCATTGTAACTGACTTAGAATCTGACACTGTTGGACAGTTGAACTGATCCCAGAGAGAAGAAATGCCTTGACCAGGGTTTCAGGGCAGGTTGGGGGTAGGAAGGGAAGCTGGGTGTTGGTCAGAGGTGAAGTGGTTAGCCCAGGTCACACCGCCAGGGCCAGCACTTCTGACTCCTCCAACCTGCTTTCCACCAGTCACAGAGAGTGGCTTTGAAAACAGCCTGTGAAGCCCAGCTGCTTCATTTGTATCCTGGGGATGGCAGTTCTTGCCCTTGGAGGGATGTGAGGGTCAGACATAGTGTATGTTAGCAGTAAGCACTGGTTTGCTTAAATCCATTGAGTTAACCTCCAACCTGTGTGACCTCTGTGTGCTCATTGTGGGGGAAGCACTTGTTCTGGGATGGGGTGCTTCTGACCTGAGGGGGATCTGTTTCTTGCTTCTCAGAGGCTGGGGTTTGTCACTTTCCCTTGCCCTGGCCCTGGAAGGAAGAGGCATACTGCAGACTTGAATGTGGCCAGCAGCATAAAGTGGGCACTCCTCGCCAGGTGGTTGGAAGCCACCGTTTTGCTGTGTGACATTAAGTCAGTCTTGTCCCCATTCTGAGCCTTGGTTTTCTCACATGTGAAATGAGAGTCTGCATTTGGGACTTTTAAACTTTAAAACAGCAGAATACTTTAAAAAAAACCAAAACTGTTTATTGGCATCCCAACACATAGCACAGATAAGGAGCTGCTTTGGTGGTGTTGAGCAGCCACGCCCACCTTCTGCCCATGGGGCACGGAAGGGCCTGAGCTCCTCCAGCTACTGAACGTGAGTGAGGGCTTCAGCATCGAGGCAGGACCTGGCCCGCCCTTGCAGCCTCCAAGGTGCTCTGGCCCTTAGAATCAGGCAATGGCATGGTTCCTGAAGCCCAGCTTTCCCGCCCTCTGACTCCCACAGGGCCTCCAGCAAAGCCAGCTTCTGAACCCTGTAGCTGACTCCTGCTGGATCCTTGTGGAAGCTGGGCCCCTTCTGGAGAGGGGCTGGAATACACGCCCACTCCACCAACCCGCCTTCAGGAAGACTACCCTCAGATGTGGGGCTCAGGGTGCTGAGGACCCCGGACGTCACCTGCTTTTATTCCCCCTCTTCTCAGGAGAAGGCCATCAGCATCTGGGAGTCTGAGAACTTCTTCTTTGACCTCGAACCTCTCCCTGGGGCTGTGGAAGCCGTGAAACAGATGGCCAACCTGGAGAGGTAAGTCTGTGCAGGCCCAGGGGCCACGCCCTGTCCCACGTGCCCTCTGCCTGTCTTCCTCCTGCTTGCCCTGCACCCTGCATGGGCTGGCTTGGTAAATCCTCCAGGGCCTCTCTGCAGGCTAAGATGCTTCCATCTAGTAACTTGGGAGAATGTGGAATCTAGTTTGACGCACTTTGCTGGGTGTCCTGGGTTCATTTATTCAACAAATCCCTGAGAACCAACTGTTAGACTCGTTCCCTGCAACCCTGGAGCTTACAGTCCAGCCGGGGAGCAGGCGGTGAACAGAGCTGCTGCTGCTGCTGCTAAGTCACTTCAGTCGTGTCCGACTCTGTGTGACCCCATAGATGACAGCCCACCAGGCTCCCCCATCCCTGGGATTCTCCAGGCAAGAATACTGGAGTGGGTCGCCATTTCCTTCTCCAATGCATGAAAGAGAAAAGTGAAAGTGAAGTCGCTCAGTCTGTCTGACTGTTAGCGACCCCATGGACTGCAGCCCACCAGGCTACTCCGTCCATTGGATTTTCCAGGCAAGAGTACTGGGGTGGGGTGCCATTGCCTTCCCCGGGTGAACAGAGCATTACTCAGGAAGACTGATAACACAGGGCCACATGTGTGAAGAGGTGCAATGGGGACCTGGGAGAGATGGGGAGGAGGTGGCAGCAGGAGGAGGAGGAGACATCCGCCTGACCCTGTGAGCTGAAGCCCCTCCTGCACCCAGAACCAGTGCCCACCGCAATCCAGTAACACAGTGCTCCTCCTCTGAGAGCTTAAAAAACAGTCGTCTTACTGAGATGTAATTCATGCAACTCACACCCAGGTGGTTTTCAGTGGAGTCACAGAGGTGTTCACCCATCACCATCGTCAGCTTCACAGCCTATCCACTCCCCATCCCCTGCAGAGAAACCCTGGACCATCCACAGTCGCTGCCCGTTCCTGCCCTCCCCCCACCGCCCATGGCAACCATAGTAGGCCTCCTGTCCCTGGATTTGCCTCTTCTGGACGTTTCATACACATTTCTTATGGTATCTGGCCTTCTGTGGCCGCTTCTTTCACTCAGCATGTTTCCAGGTTTATCTGTGTCCCAGGGTGAATCAGCATTTCATCTCCTTTAGCTGCCAAGTGACTGTCAGTCCTGTGGCCCACCGTGTTCTGTCCATCTGCTCATTAACTGGTAGACCTTGGGATGTTTCTTCTTTTTAAATACGGAGACTAACACTGCTGTGAACAGTCACCTACAAGTCTTTGTGGTCGCTTCTTTTTATCTTAGGTGTATACCCAGGAGTGGAACTGCTGGGTCATGGGCTACATCCAAACTGTTTTCAGCTGCACATTTTCTGTTCCCAGTAGTAACATTGGAGGGGTCCAGCTCCTCCTCCCAGCCCTGGCTGTTCAGTTCAATTCAGTTCAGTCGCTCAGTCATGTCCGACTCTGCGATCCCATGAATCGCAGCACGCCAGGCCTCCCTGTTCATCACCATCTCCCGGAGTTCACTCAGACTCATGTCCATCGAGTCCATGATGCCATCCAGCCATCTCATTCTCGGTCGTCCCCTTCTCCTCCTGCCCCCAATCCCTCCCAGCATCAGAGTCTTTTCCAATGAGTCAACTCTTCCCATGAGGTGGCCAAAGTACTGGAGTTTCAGCTTTAGCATCATTCCTTCCAAAGAGATCCCAGGGTTGATCTCCTTCAGAATGGACTGGTTGGATCTCCTTGCAGTCCAAGGGACTTTCAAGAGTCTTCTCCAACACCACAGTTCAAAAGCATCACTTCTTTGGCGCTCAACTTTCTTCACAGTCCAACTTTCACATCCATACATGACCACAGGAAAAACCATAGCCTTGACTAGGCGGACCTTAGTCAGCAAAGTAATGTCTCTGCTTTTGAATATACTATCTAGGTTGGTCATAACTTTTCTTCCAAGGAGTAAGCGTCTTTTAATTTCATGGCTGCAGTCAACATCTGCAGTGATTTTGGAGCCCCAAAAAATAAAGTCTGACACTGTTTCCACTGTTTCCACATCTGTCTCCCATGAAGTGATTGGACTAGATGCCATGATCTTCGTTTTCTGAATGTTGAGCTTTAAGCCAACTTTTTCACTCTCCTCCTTCACTTTCATCAAGAGGCTTTTTAGCTCCTCTTCACTTTCTGCCATAAGGGTGGTGTCACCTGCATATCTTAGGTTATTGTTATTTCTCCCGGCAATCTTGATTCCAGCCTATGTTTCTTCCAGTCCAGCGTTTCTCATGATGTACTCTGCATATAAGTTAAATAAGCAGGGTGACAATATACAGGCTTGACATACTCCTTTTCCTATTTGGAACTAGTCTGTTGTTCCATGTCCAGTTCTAACTGTTGCTTCCTGACCTGCATACA
>SJYX01004593.1:0-21370 GCA_006410675.1 Oreotragus oreotragus | reverse complement strand
GGCAGTCTCCCTGGCAGTGCGCTGGCCTCATGGCCCCCCACCTTGGCAGTCTCCCTGGCAGTGCACAGGCCCCCTGGCTCCGCCTTGGCAGTCTCCCTGGCAGTGCGCTGGCCCCATGCCCCCCACCTTGGCAGTCTCCCTGGCAGTGTGCTGGCCTCATGGCCCCCTCCCCTTGGCAGTCTCCCTGGCAGTGCGCTGGCCCCATGCCCCCTCCCCTTGGCAGTCTCCCTGGCGGTGCGCTGGCCCCATGCCCCCCGCCTTGGCAGTCTCCCTGGCGGTGCGCTGGCCCCATGCCCCCCGCCTTGGCAGTCTCCCTGGCGGTGCACTGGCCCCATGCCCCCCTCCTTGGCCCGCTCTTGTTCCAGTACGCCTGGGTGGAGAAGCACTTTGGCCCTGACTTCCTGGAGCAGATGGTGCTGACCAGAGACAAGACCGTGGTCTCCGCCGACCTCCTCATAGACGACCGGGTAGACATCACAGGCAAGTGGCCTGAAGTGGGGGGGGGGCATGGGGGCCCCAACCCGAGTGCCTGTCCCCCAGCCCCACAGTCACCAGATCTGTGTGAGGCGTCCTGTCCAGCCCTGAACCTTGAGCGGAGCCTCCTCCCTTGCAGGGAGACAAGATTCTTCCCCACATGCACCCCCAGGGAGTCAGGGAGAGCAGTCCGACCCAGGGGTAATGCACGGGACAGCCTCGACTGAGTCACCACACACCTTGAAGCCTTGTCTTCCTGTCAAATGGGGGCCAGACTCTGGCTGCCAAACATTTCTTTTTAGCAACAGAATCCTTTCTTTTTTCCTGAAAAGTAATTTGGACTGAATCTAATATATAAACCAGGAAAGCAAAATTTAATTTCTGTAGTTGAAGGGGGTTTGGGAGCTGTATTTTTCCCTTTTGCTTATGGGTGTCCCCTCCCCTCAAAATAAACAAACCTTGAATTTGCTTATCCAGGCGAGGAGAAATGATTGGTTCACCAAACTGAAAAGCTAGGGTGGGAGGGCTTCAGTTCAGTTCAGTTCAATCCAGTAGCTCAGTAGTGTCCAACTCTTTGTGACCCCCTGGCTTCCCTGTCCATCACCAACTCCCAGAGCTTGCTCAAACTCATGTCCATCAAGTCAGCGATGCCATCCAGCCACTTCATCCTCTATCATCCCTGTCTCCTCCTGCCCTCAATCTTTCCCAGCATCAGGGTCTTTTCCAATGAGTCAGTTCTTCACATCAGGTGACCAACGTATTGGAGTTTCAGCTTCAGCATCAGTCCTTCCAATAAACACTCGGGACGAATTTCCTTTAGGATTGACTGGTTGGATCTCCTTGCAGTTCAAGGGACTCTCAAGAGTCTTCTCCAACACCACAGTTCAAAAGCATCACTTCTTTGGTGCTCAACTTTCTTTGTAGTTCAACTCTCACGTCCATACATGACTCCTGGAAAAACCATAGCTTTGACCAAGCTGACCTTTGTTGGTAAAGTAATGTCTCTGCTTTTTAATATGTGTCTAGGTTTGTCATAGCTTTTCTTCAAGGAGCAAGCATCTTTTAATTTCATGGCCTCAGCCACCATCTGCAGTAATTTTGTAACCCAAGAAAATAGTCTGTCACTGTTTCTATTGTTTCCCCATCCATTTGCCATTAAGTGATGTGACCGGATGCCATGTTCTTTGTTTTCTGAATGTTGAGGTTTAAGCCAGCTTTTTCACTCTCTTCTTTCACTTTTATCAAGAGACTCTTTGGTTCCTCTTCGATTTCTGCCATAAGGGTGCTATCATCTGCATATCTGAGGTTATTGATATTTCTCCCAGCAATCTTGATTCCAACTTATGCTTCATCCAGCCTGGCATTTCACATGAGGTACTCTGCATATAAGTTAAATAAGCAGGGTGACAATATATAGCCTTGACATACTCCTTTCTCAATTTGGAACCAGTCCGTTGTTCCATGTCCAGTTCTAACTGTTGGTTCTTGACCTGCATACAGATTTCTCAGGAGGCAGGTAAGACAATTTGGTAGTCTCATCTCTTTAAGAATTTTCCACAGTTTGTTGTGATCCACATAGTCAAATGCTTTAGCGTAGTCAGTGAAGCAGAAGTAGATGTTTTTTTTGGAATTTTCTCGCTTTTTCTGTGATGAAAGGAATGTTGGCAATTTGATCTCTGGTTCCTTGCCTTTTCTAAATCCAGCTTGAACATCTGGAAGTTCACAGTTCCACATACTGTTGAAGCCTGGCTTGGATAATTTTGAGCATTGTTTTGCTAACCTGTGAGATGAATGCACTTGTGTGGTAGTTTGAACATTCTTTGGGACTGGAGTGAAAACGGACTTTTTCCAGTCCTGTGACCATTGCTGAGTTTTCCAAATTTGCTGGCGTATTGAGTGAAGCACTTTCACAGCATCATCTTTTAGGATTTGAAATGGCTTAGCTGGAATTTCATCACCTCCACCAGCTTTGTAGTGATGCTTCCTAAGGCCCACTTGACTTCGCATTCCAGGATGTCTGGCTCTAGGTGAGTGATCACACCATCATGGTTGTCTGGGTCATTAAGATCTTTTTTATATAGTTCTTCTGTGTATTCTTGCCACCTCTTCTTGGTATCTTCTGCTTCTGTCCTTTATTGTGCCCATCTTTGCATGAAATGTTCCCTTGGTATCTCACATTTTTTTGAAGAGATCTCTAGTCTTTCCCATTCTATTGTTTTCCTCTATTTCTTGGCATTGATCACTTAGGAAGACTTTATTATCTCACCCTGCTATTCTTTGAAACTCTGCATGCAGATGGATATATCTTTCCTTTTCTCCTTTACCTTTTCCTTCTCTTCTTTTCTCAGCTATTTTTAAGGCCTCCTCAGACAACCATTTTGCCTTTTCACATTTCTTCTTCTTGGGAGGGTTTCAGGTGTGGCTGGATCTAGGAGCTCAGACAACATCCCTCAGATTCGGTTTCTTTATCTCCTGATTCTGCCTGCATGCTCTGGCAGATGCTCCCCTGCTGGTGGTCGTCAGCAGCTCTGGGGTTAAATCCTATTCTCTCGGACACCTCAGTGGGAAAATTTGAAACATTCCTTCCTTGATTACTTTTGGAACTGGCTGGGGAAACATCCTCATCTCTACCCCCATCAGCATCCAAAAAGTGGAATCCACACAAGGGACTTGAAGCTTGAGGGACTTGCGGGGCCCACGGTCAACAGCTGGTGACAAACCTGGCCTGGGCATGGGGGCAGGATGGCCGGGCATGGGGGCAGGCCAGGCGGACATGTCGAGGATCAGCCTCCAATGAGCACCTGTGATGGGGTCCAGAGCTGCAAGGGGGTCCTCATCCAGTGGGCTGGTGTGACCCACCTGGGGCTCCTGCCATGGGCCTGAGGTGCTGCTCTCTCCCCCAGGGGCCGAGCCGAATCCCAGCTGGGAGCACGTCCTGTTCACAGCCTGTCACAACCGCCACACGCAGCTGCAGCCCCCCAGCCGTAGGCTGCACTCGTGGGCAGATGACTGGAGGGCGATTCTGGACAGCAAGCGGCCCCATTGAGCTGGGCTGAGCCCCGGTCCTGTACGTGCCTGGCCGGGCCCTCCACGGACCTCAATGCAGGATGGGCCCAGGGGCCTGGACAGGACACCAGGCGCCCAGGCCGACCTCAGGCCTCTGGTCTGGGAGGAGCTGGGGCATTGTTTGGTGGGGCAGTCCTCCCCTCCCTCAGGGAAGCCCCCTCCCTGCCGGCAGCTACCTGGTCTGAGGACGATGCAGGAGCAGATGGTTGAGTGGCCCCTCTGAACCTCAGCCCCTTCCTCCTGCCTGACACCCAGTGGGGTCTCCCCCAGGGACCCGCCTGGATCCAGCAACACGGTGCGAGTTCCAGGTCATGCTGGCTCCATGCAGGGGACCTCACAGCCCGGCCTCTGACCGGCTGGAGGGCTCGGCCCCCACTCCAACCTGGGGGTTTGCAAGCTTAGGTGTTTGCTGGAGGCGTGGACAATAAATGCTGTTCTTAGTCCCGACCCCAAGGTCCTCTGCGTCTGGTCCCTGGGTGTCCAGCTGGGAGCTAAGAGGTGAGAGGCGGGTGGGAGGCACAGCTTGGCAGGTTTGCCTCGCCATGGGCTGCATGGGGTTGGGGATGACAGGCCCTGACCTGGTGGAGGTAGCCATGCTGGCAGCTGTGATGTCCCCGAGTGGGAAGCAGCCCCCTAAGCAGGCACCCCTGCCTGAGCTTTCACATCCACTTCTGCTGTCTTCCCCACAGCTGCCCTCCAGGAACCCCCTGCTTGCCCCTCGGGCTCATGGCCTAAGTTGGCCAGGAGGAAGGATAGGAAAGCAGCAGGTGGGTCCCGACCAGGAGGGTACTGGGGCTCCATCACGTGATCTCAAAATGCTTCAGCTCCATGGAGAGTGGAGACTGACCCCGAGCAGAAGCTCCAGGTTTGGGCAGAAAGACTCAGGGTGTTTCTCCACCTTCTTCTGGGTCAGTTTCCCCAGTTGGGACCCACCCCAGTGTCACCGCATCCTGCACACTGACGTGCCCTTTATGTGGCCTCATAACGCCTCCCGCGGCTTGCAACACTTTACGTGGGGTTGGGGGGGCATAGGAGGCATATCAGAGGTCAACAGAGGATGAGATGGTTGGATGGCATCACTGACTCAATGAGCATGGGTTTGGGCAAATTCTGGGAGATAGAGAGGGACAGGGAAGCCTGACGTGCTATAGTCCTTGAGGTCATGAGGAGTTGGACATGACTGAGTGACTGAACCACAACAGATAGTGAAAAATGAATATGAACCCGCATGGCTGAGTTTTGGTGTTTATACCTTTGGTCTTGCCCACAACCAGCCCAGGAGTCCAGGGCTCAGAGGTTCCAGGTGAGCCCAGACCACCCAACAAGCAGGGCTGGGGCGAGCTCAGCCCCCCAGAGGCCGCCGAGGGGAGGCCGCGGAAGGGGCCGGGACGTGGGAGCCGGGAGCGTAGGGCCTGGTTTGCCACCAACTTGCTGGGACCTGGGCCAAACCACATGTCTCTGAGCCTCTTCTAGGGCTGATCAGCCCTCATGAGAAAGGGTTGCAGAAAACAGGGACATTTATTCCACGATGTTGCTGCTCGGTGGAGGAAATGGACTTGCTTAGTGACACGAGGTTGGGGGAGGTGGCATCCAGAACAGTGGGCTTGGAAGGCTCTGACAGGAACCCGGGCACTGGTCCTGACTTGGCCACCTGGTGGCAGCACAGCCTATTGAAATGGACGCAGGTGTGTGTGCGCATGTGCATGTGCCTGTGGTGATGGGGTGCCAGTGATTACTGGGGGCACAGGCAACCTTGGGGAAGGACGAGAAGGAAGGACTCCTAAGCCCACTTCTGGGCTCCTGGAGCAGCAGCTCCCACCCGTGCCCCTGGCCACTGTGGACAAGCTTGGACCCTGGGTGTCCACTGAGCTGAGGACAGTGTCCAGCCTGCCTGGCCAGCAGGAATCCTGTCTCAGCCATAAGCCTCAAACACCCATCATGCTTACGACCTCCAAGTGGCTGAGATATCACTCTGCTTCTGCATCAGGCATGTGCGCAGGTCCTGGGCACCTTGGCCTGTGCCTGAGCACCCCCTCCAGACGCCCCACACCCCCCAGACTCCCAGCACCCCCAGATGCCCCTCACCCCCCAGTGCCCTGTGCCCCGCAGTTCCTGGGGTGTATCACTCCTGTGTCTCGTGTCCATTTTCCATTTAGAGGGTTTTCTGCACACAGCCACCCCCTGACCTTGTGGGGAATCAGGTGCTGTCTCCCCAGCACTGTGCTGGAGGGAATGAGGGGCCCCAGCAGCTACATTTGTAGGCTTTTGTCCAGAGCTGCCCTGTCCCAGGGGCCAAGCCTCAGAGGGGAGGGGGCAGGCCTGCAGGCTCACATAGCTGCTTGCCTCAAAAGACTGGGCCACGCTGGGACAAGTGATAGAAATGCTGAAGGATAGAAATTCACAGAAACGGGAACCAATCACCTCTCCAGCCAACACCTTGGCCTTGTTGGCAATTTTGGTGAAATTAAAAAAAAAAAATCATTGATTTGATTGTGCCGTGCTGGCTTGGACCCACATGCTGGGGCCTAAAGAGGCTGGAAGTGATAAGGTTTCTTATCGTGAGAGACGTGGGGCCAAGGTCGCTGCTGGTGAGGCTGCCTCCTTACCCGACCCTTCTTCGCAAAGGGTAGTTCGCCGGTGGTGTCCGCCGGTGCGGGAGCTGCAGTTCACACATATGGACACCCGATGGCGCCAGAGAACCAGCGCTGGCAGCTCTCACCTCTCAGGCCGGTGGGAGCCAGGCACTCAGATCAGACCTGCTTGGACCCATCGTTCTGGTTCTGACAACTGTGGGCAGGGCCTAGGCCATGCACAGAGGGGACCCTAGCTGCTGATGGCTGAGTGGAGAGTACCTGAAAGCAAAGGGCTTGGAGTGGTTTCGACCCCAGGGATAGACCAGGAGGTAGACTGAGGTCCAGGTGAGTCCAGCTGGGACACTTAAGAGTCCAGCTGGGACACTCTGTTCTCCTGGAGGCCTCTGCGGTAGCAGCCTCACCTCCTGGCTCCCCTCATTTACAGGCTCCATACGAACCAGAGGTGCAAACAGGAGCCCTCATGTGTTTATAGATGGACATATTCTTTCCAGGGTGAGGCACCCAGGGGTCTGGCCCAGGGACCAAGTGGGGGGCACGACTGCTCTGAATGGAGCTGAGGGTTCTTCCCTGCCCCCACGACCCAGGAGTCCTGGACCCTGCTGGCATCGGAGCCCCTGACCTCAGACTTAAACAAGGGCTGCCTGGCCTTGGCTCTGTCCTCAGACCTCCTCAGCACTAACTGCCTGAACTCAGACCCGGTGGGAGTACCCGCTTAGTGAGTGGAAAGAGTTGGGAGCAGGGGGAGGGCTTGGCACAAACCAAGTTGTCCATCCTAACCACGAGGTTGAGTAAGATAATCATTTTAATTTTGTGAAATCTGAAGGTGAGAATGTGGAGCCCAAGCTCGGTCCAGATGCCAAAGGCTGTGCCCTTCCCACCACCCACAACTGCTGCTTGGGCCAGGATGGGAGAAAGGAGCCCCAGGTGCAGATGACTCACACTGAAGTCATGACTCCACCCCATGGTCCCAGGCCCCAGCCTTGCAGGAAAACTTTCTCCTCCAGGAGGTGAACCTGAGCCTGGGGGGGAACACCTTAAATATGGGCAGCAGTGGGGCCTGAGGGAAGGAGGGAGCCTGGGGGGAATCTGGGGCTCGAGGGGCCCAGCTCCTCACAGGACACCTGTTTAGGGCACCTCAGTGGGAGCCACTAGGTGAGCTGAGCCCTCTTTCTCATCACCCCCAACCCCTCCACACACCTGGGCCAAGCAGAGAAGACAGGCATCTGTGTTTGGGGGGTTGAGTGTGGGAGCCAGGCTGAAGGGATGGCTTCACCACCCAGGGGGGTGGGAGCCCCCAGCCCAGCACATTGGGCATTGTTTAGGGGTGACTCTGCTCTTGCACATGTTGGAGGGCTGTGTGGCTGGGGTGAACCTCAGGTACTAACAGTCATCAGACACCTGAACAAGGGAACGATACCGAAGGAACGGGGTTATTATGATGAAAACAAGAACTTGGAGCAGGAATACTCAATAGCCTTAGGCAGAGAGCCTTAGCCTTACACTGTGGCCTCAAAAAGGCCAACTAGAGTGTTTGGAAAATTAAATCTGGTCATCAAGGAAACTTGCTAAATGGGCTGGATGGGTTAGTGAACGCAGCTGAAGAGCAAGTAGATGCGTTGGATGATTAAGCCGAGGACTCGCAGCATGAAAGGACGAGGGACGAAGGTGTGGATGCAGAAGACAGAGTTCATTTTTTGGTCCAAAAGGAGACAAAGATGCAGGAGGGAACTTCCCAAAGCTGAGAATATCCCGGAACTCAGATTGAAAGAGGCCACAAGGGCCAGGAAGGATGAATCTACCACTGGACAGGGGTTGATGTTTTATTAGAGCCTAAATATTTCCAAACAGAAACCAGACAACTTGCAAGAGAATGTAACAAATACTAGAAACAAGAAAAAAAAAAAGGTAGTAATTATCTCCACATCCTGAGGGAAAATAATTGCACACTCAGAGTTCTTTACCCAGCTGAATGTAAGACTAAAAACACTTTCTGATGACATGGGAGGTCTCAGATCATATGGCATCAAAAACAATTCCTTTTCGAGAATACTACTAATTGATGTTCTCTGGCAAGAAGAAAAACTAATCCAGAAATGGAATATAAGAAACAATGATGAGTCAAGAATGATAAAAATTTGCTAAGTCTAAGAATGTGTTGGCTGCTTAAGGATTAGTAACAATTTGGTACTAAAATTATAGATGTTATGAAAAGAGGAGGTAGTTTATGGGGCAGAGGAAAGCATGGCAAGGCTCTTGTCGAGGGGCAGATTCAGCATGAGTACAGTACTGGTACCAGAAGGTTAAGTATGTGAGTGAAAGTATTAAGGGAAATCTCCATAAAATAGAGTGTATAACATAAACTATTAGAAGGGAGCACTGAAGTGGGAAAAATGAAATAAATCCAACAATACTAGGAATGCGTGGAAAACAAAGCACAGGAAACAGAAAACAAAAGTGACACCAGGACTAAGATCAAATATTTCAGCAGTTGCAATACATGTGTATGTGTGTTGTGTACACTCTTGTGTCTCTTTGCGACCCCGTGGACTGGAGCCTGCCAGGCTCCTCTATCCATGGAATTTTCCAGGCAAGAATACTGGAGTGGGATACCATTTGCTTCTCTGGGGGATCTTCCCAACCCAGGGATCGAACCCACGTTTCATTATGTCTCCTGCATGCAGGTGGATTCTTTACCAATGGGTTAAATATGCCTATTCAGGAAAAAACTCCAGAGATAAGAAACAAAATCCTGTCTTCAAGAAACACGTATAAACGATAACGACCCAGAGCAGTTTCATAGCAGAAGGGAAAATACATTCTTTAAAAAGTCCTAAGCAAAGGAAATAGATGAGTGCACATCAGAATCAGACAAAACAGAAACCAAAGGAAGAATACTTTAAAAGGGATGAAGTTGGACTCATTCATTCAAGGCTGCAAGAAGCAATCTGCCAGCAAAATACAGGTTATGGAATGTCGTTCCCCTAACAGCATAGTTTCAACATGTTTAAAATGAAAACTCACAGAACTATAAAGAGAAACGGTCAGTTTCAGTTAGGGATAGGTTTTAGTACTTTTCCCTCCGAAACTGACAGGCCAGAGAGGCACGACGGGGAATATACATACACAGGCAGTCCAAAGAGACATTGCATTGTTGTCAGATGTACATGGATGGACTGGTCATAAAAACAAAATGTTGGCAAAGGAAGTATGAAGCTGTGGACCCCTTTTATTATAAGGTCACATGACAAAAACCTCTGGCAAAAACCTCAGTACCAAGCCTCGTAGCAACTGTTGCCATGAGCCTCCGGACCTAAACCAGCCAGTTCCCTGACCCCATATTAGGTAAAATACCCACTCTATTACCCACCCTATCACTTCAGTTTGTTCAGTTTGCAACCCCACGGACTGCAGAGCACCAGGCTTCCCTGTCCGTCACCAACTCCTGGAGCTTGCTCAAACTCATGTCCACCGAGTCAGTGATGTCATGCAACCATCTCATTCTCTGCGTTCCCCTTCTCTTCCTGCCCTCAGTCTTTCCCAGCTTCAGGGACTTTTCCAATGAGTCAGTTCTTCGCATCAGGTGGACAAAGTATTGGACCTTCAGCTTCAACTTCAGTCCTTCCAATGAATATTCAGGACTGATTTCCTTTAGGATTGATTGGTTGGATCTCCTTGCAGTCCAAGGGACCCACCGTATAGCCTCCTAATAATCACCTAATGCCACCCTTCCAGCAGGAATTTCCTCTGTCTTGAGGCTATAAAAATTGGCTGCTAGCCCGCAGAAGGATTTGGCTCTTCCTTAAGCGGCCGGCTGTTCTAACAGCCCCACCCACCTGGTCTTCCAGGTGCTCAGTGGTAAGGATTCTGCCTGCTGATAGTAGACACAGGTTCAGTCCCTGGGCCAGGAAAATCCCCTGGAGAAGGGAGTGGCAATCCATTCCAGTGTTCTTGTCTGGAGAATGCCTGATAGGCTACAGTACATGGGGTTGCAGTGAGTCGGACACAACTGAGCATACACACCCACCCTCTACGCTCTCCTTCTGGAAATTCTTTTTTAGCCCAGGTGTGGACCACAGCAGGAGCTACTTATTCTGGAGACAATAAACCATCTCCTTAGTAAAGGGAGAGAAACCTGTGGCTGAGCTCAGCAGATAGCATCCTCTTGTGCAGAAATCATAGCCAGGGCAGTGGGACCAGTAAGGGGGGACAGAGGGAGGAGGGAGGCGGCATCAGGGTGGGGAGGAAGCAGGGCTTGCCTTTGAGTCCAGACTTGCCAACCTCCGCCAAGCAGCCCCTGAGCGTTCCGTGAGCCACTCCCGACACCCACTTTGCGGATGGGAAGCCCGAGCTGCACACAGGTCTAGGGGATCACAGCAGGGCCAGGGTCAGGATCTGGACCCATCAGCGGCCAACACAGCCAGGAATTGCGAACCCCCAGGGGGAGCATGAACCACCGTAAGAGCTGCTCTGACGCTGCTCCAGTCCCTCTGGGGAAAGAGCTGGCTGTCTCAGCTGACCCTCTAAGAAGTTTGTGACCTAGAAAACTTTAAGAACCCCTGACTCACACATTGGGATGCTTCCCAGAACTGGAAACGAGGGACTCCAAGAGCCAGGCATGGGAGTGGATGGGGATGGCCAAAGACTCCCCTGGGGCCAAGAGGCCCTGGATTGACTGCTCGGGCCCTTCGGGCACACCCACAGGTCAGGACAGGACATTCAGAGCGAAAAGACGGACTCTCCGGAATCCTGTCTCTAGTCTAACACTGTCGTTTCACAAATAAGTCCTGAGTCACCCGTGGTCCTTCCGCCGGTAGGCGGCTGCCCTCACCCCGGGGGTCCAGCCTCTCCTATGTGACTCCTGGTGGAAGATGGAGCTCTGTGCCCGCAAGGAGCCTCCAAGGCAACAGAGCGACCAGAAGCCATCAGCCGGGGGCCAGATGATGTGGCTTGAGTTGTATTTTGTTTTTTGTGTATGCGTTAATTGCTCCGTTGTGTCTGACTCTGCGACCCTGTGGACCGTAGCCCACCAGGCTCCTCTCTCCGTGGAAGAATACTGGAATGGGTTGCCAGGCCCTCCTCCAGGGGATCTGCCCCAGCTAGGATGGAACCTGGGTCTCATTATGG
The DNA here is from genome assembly GCA_006410675.1 of Oreotragus oreotragus. NCBI lineage: Eukaryota > Metazoa > Chordata > Mammalia > Artiodactyla > Bovidae > Oreotragus > Oreotragus oreotragus. Next base: position 10,112 of record SJYX01004593.1, on the reverse strand, counting down.
CTCCTACATTGGAGCAGGTTCTTTACCACCAGTGCCACCAGGGAAGCCTGAGGACCCAGGGCAAGAGGGCGGAAAGAAGAAGGCCTGGGTGGCTGCGAGTGTAGACAGGGTCGGGAGCGGGTGGGGCAGGAGACAGGTGAGCACAGACAGCCTCCACCTACCCCAACCTCAGCTTGTTGCTGTCCTCAGACCACTAGCCCAAGGTCCTGCTATGACAGTGACCCCCGCACCTGGCTCCCCTGGGTGACTATACACGTCTCCTGGGTAACTGGCCGCCTTCTTCAGCCTCATCAGTGCCCGGTGCTGGTCCGGGTCAGTGCCTGGGGAAATCTGCCAGGAGGATAAATAGGTGTTCAGGTCAAACAACCAAGCTGTCAAGGATTAGGTAAGGCTGAAGGATCTGTGTTCTTGCTTTAATCCTGAACTCCTGGGAGGGGTAGAGCAGCCCCCTTAGGGGATGCCTTCCAGATGGCAAGGGGTGTACTTTCAGGAGCCAAACACCAACAGTAAGAAAATAGGTCTTCCAGGCGCTCCTGAGAGGTGAAGCAACTTCTTGAAAACTTGGAGGGCTTCCTGGAGGAGGCAAGCTTACTCAGCTTGGAACCCAGAAACCAAGTGTATTTCCTTTCCATCAGGGGCTCCCCTGCCCTGGCTCTCGGGCCACAGGAAGTGGAAACGGGCAGCCAGCCCAGCAGCTTACACTGCTTAATTCACCAGGTTTCACTGCTTTCCTGAGCACTCTGCCTTCCAGCTGAATATTCAGGCTGGCTCCTGGCTTAGCCACGTCTGCGTCTGTGCAGCTCTATTTTTACAGCCATGGAGATAGCTGACGAAAACATTTTAAAAGACTCACACAAAAATTAAAAATTTAAAAGCCGGGTGCCAGCTGTTTTGTTCAGAAAACAGGATAACACCTGCGTTCTGACTCACTGAACAGCACCCTATGCTTTACCCCCCAGCCCCAGCCGAGGGCCCAGCCCGCTTCACCCCTCACCCCATTGTGTCCCCGCCAGGCCCCTTCCCATCTGTGCCTTGGTTTCTGCCTTGTGAAAAAGAGATGTTTGGATGAGTGGATTCCCACTCCTCTTGGGTGATTCAAGAACTATTCCCTGCAGGAGTGGAGGGAGGCAAGGTCAAGACCCAGGTTCCAGACCTGCAACCACTGATCCTGCTCCCTCGCCGTGGCCCAGACAGCCCATGCCTCCCTCCGCGGGGCCAACACCAGACACTCTGGCTGACTGGCACTTCTGAGCATCCTTTCCAGGTCAGGGGACTTTCCCACGGGGAAGACGGACGTGTGCTTCCCTGAGCCCCTGGCTGCCAGGCCCCTGCTTCTGGTCTGAGTTCGGCCAGACATACAACCCACAGGACGTGCTGTGGGAGCAGTGGGCATGGCCACCAGGGTCCAGAGGGACCGGTGCTTATGTCCACTGTGAGCCTTCGTGTCTTTTTTGTTTTGTTTCTTCATTTCCAAAATGAGGTTAAGAGTGTGTGTCCCTCTAGATTCAGCATCCACCCCGTCCACTGTTGTCCTGGACATGGACCCTTCCTGGAACTCTGGCTTCCGTGGGAGGATCCGTCAGAGAGCAAGCGTGGGAGGAAGCAGCTGGGGGCCTCTTCCTGGCCCCCTCCTCTCCTCAAGCCATGAGTCTCACCGAGGGGCAGCCCTGGGGGCTCTGAGAGGCAGTGAAATAGCGACTGTCCTTGGAGCCCAGGAGAGCACTGTACATCCTGGCTGCAGAGGATGAAACCAGAGCCCTGCCGACGATGCCCTTGGTGCGCCCTCGGCCTGCCTTGCTTTCACTCCTGTTGTTTTCCTCTGGCATCACACCGTCATCTTGTTTCTCAAGTGATGATCTTGTCCGCTTCTGCCAACAGAGTGGGTCTGAAATGCACAGGCTGTTCTCAGCTGTCTCCCCAGGACACAGCGAGAGCACTTGATGAGTTCATGGTCCCTAATGGGCCCCAGCACTGCCAGGCGCCAGGAGGAAAGGCAGAGTGCCTACAGGCCTCCTTGTGCAGCCATTCAGGTTGCATACTGCAAGACTTGCCCGGCCGGTGGAACAGGGGCAGCTGAGATCAGCCTGAGTGTTCCTACCAAGCTGCACTTGGGAGAAAGAGGTGTCTTTTCTGAAGCACCCACAGGGCTGCATGAATGAGTGTGTCTCTACCCCAAAGCCTGGTTTTTATTTATGTACACAGAAGACTCCATCCTCCCGCCTGTGTTCCCCCTCCCAGCCCGGGGCAACTCCCCTTTCAATATGTCCTCTTTCCTTCCAGGAAGCCAGCAGCTCCCCCATGGAGTGTTGTGGCCTGAGAGAGGCCTGCAAGGATCAGCGGGGATANCGTCCTGGACATGGACCCTTCCTGGAACTCTGGCTTCCGTGGGAGGATCCGTCAGAGAGCAAGCGTGGGAGGAAGCAGCTGGGGGCCTCTTCCTGGCCCCCTCCTCTCCTCAAGCCATGAGTCTCACCGAGGGGCAGCCCTGGGGGCTCTGAGAGGCAGTGAAATAGCGACTGTCCTTGGAGCCCAGGAGAGCACTGTACATCCTGGCTGCAGAGGATGAAACCAGAGCCCTGCCGACGATGCCCTTGGTGCGCCCTCGGCCTGCCTTGCTTTCACTCCTGTTGTTTTCCTCTGGCATCACACCGTCATCTTGTTTCTCAAGTGATGATCTTGTCCGCTTCTGCCAACAGAGTGGGTCTGAAATGCACAGGCTGTTCTCAGCTGTCTCCCCAGGACACAGCGAGAGCACTTGATGAGTTCATGGTCCCTAATGGGCCCCAGCACTGCCAGGCGCCAGGAGGAAAGGCAGAGTGCCTACAGGCCTCCTTGTGCAGCCATTCAGGTTGCATACTGCAAGACTTGCCCGGCCGGTGGAACAGGGGCAGCTGAGATCAGCCTGAGTGTTCCTACCAAGCTGCACTTGGGAGAAAGAGGTGTCTTTTCTGAAGCACCCACAGGGCTGCATGAATGAGTGTGTCTCTACCCCAAAGCCTGGTTTTTATTTATGTACACAGAAGACTCCATCCTCCCGCCTGTGTTCCCCCTCCCAGCCCGGGGCAACTCCCCTTTCAATATGTCCTCTTTCCTTCCAGGAAGCCAGCAGCTCCCCCATGGAGTGTTGTGGCCTGAGAGAGGCCTGCAAGGATCAGCGGGGATCTGAGCTCAGAGACGCTGACCTTCCAGAAAAAGGCGGGGTCGGGCCACTGGGAGCAAGTGGTCAGGCCTGGACAAACCAGTCATGGACGGCTGCAAAAATAATGACCCTGGCCACAAAGTGGACTCAGAGTGGCCTGAGAGGCAATTAGCACAGATCCCTCCCCAACAGCCCGTTAAACTTAGGGTGGCTTAAACCGAACCCCATCCTAAAGCGCTCTATTTAGAGTCTACTCAATATAAATTGTTCTATAAAGAGGAAAAACTCCCAACAATCCAGGCAAGAGAGCAGCTCCAGGTGGGAGCTGTTAACAGGTGGGCTGGAGAGGCGGCCTGAGGGTCATTGAGCTGCTGGGCAGGTGGAGCCCAGAGGTGTCAGGCCCAGCTCAGCCCACTCTAGCTCGCTCTGTCCCAGGGCCCCTGCCACCCCCACTCCCTTTAATGTCTGGAACCCAGAGGGGCTACATGTTGGGGGAACTGCCTCTCTGCCTCTCCCCAGGGCCATCAGACCTGAGCAGGACTGGACCCTGCAGTGTGAGGCCCTGGTTGTACCCCAGCACTAGGGGCATTGAACTCGGCTCTGCCCCTTCCCGAGGAGGAGAAAGTCCTGCAGACAGGGCTCCCTCTGGGCAGCACCCAAGTGTCTCCCTTCTGGCTGCATGCGGAAAGCCCAGCTGGGACTCCAGGCAGCTGGTGGGGAGTGGGGCCCCGTGTGGGAAACGGTGAAGGTCCCACCTCCATGTGTAGCTGGGCTGAGACCACTGGTGCCCAAGGCCTCAGGTGCTCAGCCTCCCCTTCCTGGGGCAGGTGGGGCCTGTCTCAGACCCCAGAGCAGCGGTTGTCAGGTGGGGCCTCTGGAGCAGCAGCTGCAGCATCACATGGGAAGGTGTCAGGAATGCTCAGGCTTCCCTGATGGCTCAGCTGGTAAAGAATCCACCTGCAATGTGGGAGAAACCTGGTTTCGATCCCTGGGTTGGGAAGAGCCCCTGGAGAAGGGAAAGGCCACCCACTCCAGTATTCTGGCCTGGAGAATTCCATGGGCTGTATAGGCTATGAGGTCGCAAAGAGTCAGACACGACGGAGTGACTGTCACTTTTCTTTTCAAGCTTAGCCCAGACCCTGGAACCAGAAACTCTGGCGGTGGCCCCAGCCCTCCAGGGTTTTCTGGTGAGCTCTCACATTTGAGATTCCTGCCCTAGTGGCAGTAGAATTATTGCTGCTGTCTATGCTTTTCAAACTTGAACCTGACCGGGACTCACCTGTGGAGCCACTGAAATGTAGCTGCTGATGCAGCCCAGGGAGGCCCAAGACTCTGCATTTCCAGCGAGGCCCTGATGCCGCTGGCCACTGACCTGTGCTGAGCAGTGACGGTGCAGACACGTTGATCAGGTGCTTGCTGTTCACCAGGCTCTGTGCCAAGACCATGACCAGATCACCTCACTTCACCTCCTGGAAATGCTGAGAGACAGATATTATTATTAGCATTTCCGCTTTGTGACAGCTTTATAAATAAATAGTTCACAAACCATACAATTCACCCATTTAAAGTGTGCAGATAACAGCTTTTGGTCCATTCATAGAGTTGCACAGTCATCAGCATGATCAATTTTAGAACATGTCCACCACCCTCAAAGGTAATCAGCTCCTCTTCACCACCCCTCTTCTGGCCCCTGTCTGGAAGCACACTTACCTGTTCTGGACACTCCACGTAGATGGGATTGTACACGTGTGGCCTGTGGTGACTGGCTTCTTCATGAGCATAGTCCAGTCTCATCCACTTTGCAGCATGGTGTGTGCTTCACTCCTTCTGTGGCTGAGTAACATCCCATTGTCACATGGACCATGTTTTGTTTGTCCATCACCTGCTGATGAACACGTGTGTGGCTTCCATTTTTTGGATATTGTGACTAGCACTGCACTGAACATCCGTGAACAAGTGCTTGCATTTTACAGATGAGGACACTGAAGCTGAGGGCCTGGCAACCTGGGTGAGGTCACTGCCCTGTCCAGGGTGCCCTTCGCTTCCTGGCCACCCATCCCAGAGGCCAGCAGAGCTTGTTTCTGGAGGAGGAGCAGGGCCTTGAGGTCCTGGGTCTTAATCTTGACTCAGCTCCTCCCTGGGGAACCTTGGGCTCTCACTTAAGTCTGAGCCTTGGGAGATGGAAGATGAGTCTGTTAAGAGCTGTGTATCTGGGAAGGAAGCAGGGAAAGTGCTCTCAGTGTGGACGGTGGATGAGGTCTCAGCAAGTGTCCACCAGACAGAGTGCCAAGATCAGGGGTCAGAAGGGCCAAGGGCACTGGCTGGGGCCCCTGTTGTCGGAGGGTGTGGTGAGGGCAGGACGCTTCAGGCAGCGCACAATCCATGCAGCTGTCCATGGCAGCCCTGGGGGTGGGCGGCTCTTGGGGACACAGACTAAGATCAGCTCTGGTGTGACTGTGGGGCTGGGGGCATCGCGGAAAGGCCCAGAGACTGGCAGTGGCGCCTCACCGTGGTCACAGGTGCCCGGCAAAACCACAGTCAACATCCCTGCCTCTGAGGGTGGGGCCCACATGCTAAGCTCGTAGGGCCACCGAGACTGGGGAGCCTCTGGTCTGTGCCCTGGGCTGGGACTGGACACAGTGGAGGAGACCAAAGTCAGGAGCAAGCCCTGTCCTTGATGCACCAACACGGAACACGTGGGCTTTTTTTTAATTGGAGGATAATTGCTTTACAATGTTGTGTTGTTTTCTGTTGTACTACGGTGTGAATCAGCCTTGAGTATACGTGTCCCCTCCCTCTTGAACCTCCCTCCCACCTCCCACCTCCCACTCCCTCCCACCCCATCCCACCCCTCTAGGTTGTCACAGAGCACCGAGCTGAAATCCCTGACACACCGGCTTGAGAGCCACTGATGACCGGGTCTGGCTGGTCTGCCCACCTTTGACGATGTATCTGAAGCAGCTGGGGAGGTGGCCCGAGTGGCCAGAATAGGAACAGACCATTAAACCGAGGTTCTAAAGATATGCCTGGAAAAGTGGACTTCCTGTGTCCACACACAGCATCAGGTGTACAGGGCCGCCTGGGGGTTGTCTGGAGCCCCCCACCTGCTCCGCCTGCAGCTGAGTGGCTGGTAAGAGCCTTCGTCAGCACACCCACCACCGCCTCCTCCCACTCTGCGCCCAGAGGGCAATGTGCCTGCTGCTGCCTCGCAGTTACCATCACACACTCCAGTGTAGCGGGGAGGTGGGTGGGCAGAGGAGGTCAGCCAGCACGCTGACTGTGGGGAGAAGCCACCTGCTCCGCAGGCATGGAAGTTAAAGGACCCCCAGAGCCAGGAGGGGTGGGGGCAGGTGCCACCCCCACTCACCCCCGCAGTCCAGGCTCTGCCCCTGCCCTGCCCCCTGCCTGCTCAGATGACCACCCTCCACCAGCATGCTCCGGCTGCCTGTGGGTCAGACCAGCAGGAGGAGGGAGCATGGGGCCCCTTGTAAGACTAGGGTCTGACAGCTCTTTCTGGGCTCCAGGGTCTGCCCCCCTCCTTACCCTGCAACCTTGGGGTGGTGACAGCCTCCACTCTGCCAGCCCTGGGCACTGGTTTCCTCTGACAGGGCTCAGACCACATTGTACCCCGCCCCACCAGTTACCTGCTGCGCATGAGCTCCATCTCCTGCCAGACCCCGGCCATGGTCCCAGATGAGTGTGGGGCTTTAAGGCCAGCTACCCGAGGAGAGTAGCCACCTCCGGATGGCTGGGCTCTGTCAGGCCAGCCCACATTAGGCCCACGGATGGTCTTCCAGAGGGCATGACCCCAGATGAGACCACAACTCAGGCTGGGGCTGCAGAGCGTCTGACATGGCCTGTGCCTGGGACTGACTCTTTTGATGACCTGGGCAGTGGGCACCATCCTCCTCATTTTATAGACAAAGGGGCTGAGGGTCAGGAGGTGTGAACTGGCTCAGGCCTGAGCACCCAACGGGCTCCCTCCTAGCCTTGAACACCCTGGCTGTTGCCCCAGATGTCGCCCCTTGGAGGCCCAGGGTGACAGGGAGCCCCTAGCACATGTCCATGAATGGTGTGGGGTTTGGGGGCCTCAGTCTCCTGTCCAGAAAAGGGGCAGAGCCCCTCCTGGGGTTGTGGCGAAGCTGAAATGGACATGACAGACACAGACATGACAGCCTTCCTAGGACTCTTCCCGTCCTCCCACCTGCCTCCTGCTCCTGCTTGTGTTCAGGACCCCCGAGGCTGTGGAGAGGAGCCTGGTAGCCACTGTGTCCAAGTCACTCAGAGATGCCAGAAGGTACAACGCTGGAGGCCAGGCGGCTGTGGATTGGTCACCCCTCTGCCTGTATGACAGCTGAGGCAGCAGGACTGGGGTGTTTGTTATGTTCTGGACATTTCTCCAGCATGGTAGGGGGTGTGGATTAGGAACCAGGAGTCCTGGGTTCTGGAAAGACAAAACAGGGCAATGCGGGAGAAGGGCAGGGGCCCCTGAAGACACTAGACGCCTGTCTGGCCCTCCCCCAACTGGGGTTCTCGCAGGAAGACGCTCCCGCGGCTCCCTGGAATCAGATGGGAGGATGACCAGGCAGGGTGTCCCCTCTTGGGTCTTTCAGGGATGGCCTGCTTCCCAGTGACCTTGGACAATGCTGCCCCCTCTCTGGGCGGCTTCCTGCCCCTTCCAGGGGCGTGACCGGGTGGAGACTGGATGGTGTACACCCTCCCACCTCAGGACTGCCTCTTCACACAGAATTTTCCAAGGAACCTCGCAGGCAGGAGGGAAGTGGAGGGGCCGCTGGAGGCGCAGACAGGTGGAAGGAGCCACGACTGAGACAATGTCCCCAGCCCCTTCCGGACTGGGCTGGTGGGGAGCACCTGCCCGTCCCAGTGATGTAACTCTGGCTGTGTCAGGGGAGGTTTCGCGTCCAGCTGGCTCAGAGCTCACCTCATCCCACGCTTGTCTGCTGATCTTTGGCGTCCATCCGCAGGGACATGTTGTGCTGACGTAGGGGGCTGGAGGAAGGATGATGGGGCTCAGGCGCTGTTGCCAAACACATCTTGGGGAAGGCGAGAAAAAGCAAGACATGCAGAACTGAGTCCACTCCCTATGGTGGAGGGCCATTACTGAGACCTGCTGGGCTTGGGTTCTGGTGGAAAATGCCCAAGTGCGGGACACACCCACCTGCCCTCCCCACCCATCTCTGCAGGTGTGAAGGGAAGTAACCATGCCAGGGAAATTAGGATCCCCTGGGGACCGGAGGGCCTGTGTGCAGAGGGCATGGAGTTGAGTAATTCAGATACACTGTCAAGAAAGTGCAGGGACACTGACTCAGCTCCACCCCGACCCCCTGCCAGACTTTGTGCAAATCCACTTGCCTAGACTCGGTCTCCTCGTCTGTGAAATGGGCTCGTTCACCTGACTCACAGGGTCCAACGAGGCTGCAGAGTTGTCTGTGCATCTCCAGGTGCATGTCTGCCACGTGAAGAGTGTACGCAGGTCTCCTGGGGGTCATTCCACGACCAGGGCTGAGCAGGCCTTGGGTTCCCCATCCGTGCCCTGGGAGGCAGGCTTCCTGACCCCAGCGTGAGCCCATCAGAGTTTCTGGGACCAAGAATATGTGATTGAACCTGGCAAAGAGGACTTTGCAGGTGTGACCAAGGTGAGGACCTTGGAACGATGTGAGTAGCCCGGCAATCCAGGTGGGCCCAGTGGTGTCACAAAGGCCCTGTAAGAGAGGCAGGAGGGTCAGGGTGGCTGGAGAGGTTAGGACAGAAGCAGAGATCAGAGGGCTCTGAGGATGAAGGAGGGGCCAAGAGTCAAGGAATGCTGGGAAAAGGCAGGAAACAGATCCCCACCCTGCCCACCCAGGGCTGCGGTGGGCTCTGGCAAGAGCACAGATCTGCCCTCGTGTTGGGCTCTGATCTCCAGAACTGAGTGGAGACGCTTTTGCTGTCTTAAGCCAGATAAGCACCGGGTCCACTGGGCCCCGTGTGTATTTGTTCTGCCCCATCTCGGTGGCCTTGGCTGCACATCTCCTCCGTCTCTTCCGACCTGGAGAGCCTCCTCAGTCTTTCCTTCTCTCCCATGAACTTTACTCTAAGAGCACTCGCCGGGTGCTTTGTGAAACGTTGCTCAACTCGGGTTTCTCTGATGCTTTCTAGAGATTGGACGGGGGCTGTGTATTATCGGAAAAACGGCAAAAAACGTCAGGAGGGACATGGCACTTTCTGCCATTGCTGGGGAGCCCAACCTTGTCCACGAGTGACCCTGGCGTCCTCCAGGTCTCTCTATTATAGAATTATTGTTTTTTCCCTCTGTAACTAATAAATGTTTGGGCAGAAATAACTTGCGACCATGCAGATCTTGCTTCTCCTTAAACATTCTCCCCTGGCTGTAGCGTACACGGTGGCCCTCGCCTGCAGCAGCAAAGTCTGCTCTTCTGTGACCTGCTGACTCCCTCGTGCCTCCACGTTCCTTTTTCTTTATTTGTTTTCTTTATTTGGGGCTGTGTTGGGTCTTTGTTGCTGCATGGACTTCTCTCTAGTTGTGGCAAGTGGGGGCTACTCTCTATTTGTGCTGCTTGGGCGTCTCATTTCTGTGGCTGCTCTTGTTGCAGAGCGCAGGCTCTAGGGCTCACAGGCTTTGGTAGTTGCAGGACGTGGGCTCAGTAGCTGCGGGATGTGAGCTCAGAAGTTGTGGCTCCTGGGCTCAGGAGTTGTGGCGCACGGGCTTAGTTGCTCCATGGCATGTGGGATCTTGCTGGACCAGGGATTGAACCCATGGCTCCTGCATTGGCAGGTGGATTCTGAGCCACCAGGGAAGCCCCAAATCCAGTACTACTCTTCATCTTGATTTGTTCCTCAAACCTCCAAGCCAGTGTGGCTGAAGGCTCTGTGTTGATGTCTGTTTGCAAGAAGGTTGACCAATCAAGCCCCGGTCTGTCTGTTCACTCATTGGTTCATTCATTGCTCACTC
>SJYX01004591.1:0-10314 GCA_006410675.1 Oreotragus oreotragus | reverse complement strand
CAAGGGTCCCAGAAGACGACATGGGACCCAAAGGCATGAGTGCCTCGCATGCTGTGGCAGGGGCTGGGGTTGTTGCTGTGGCAGCAGGGAAAGCGGAAGTACACTCATGCAGAGCAACAGTGATTGCAAAATGGTACACCTATACGACCTGTCTGTGCCTGAAGTACGGGTGGTCCAAAAGGGAAACAAGTACTCCCAAAAGGGAATACTTACAGATGCTGGTTCTGGTGCCCTTGCTCTGCCTGAGGCTAACCTTGTTAGGAGACTCTTCCTTCCCCGGCATGTGACATGACTCGTTCCTTGATTTCGAACAGATTATGAACCACCGCCAGATGACCGTCATGGTCAGAGACTGAGATGAACACTTGCTTATCTCCATGATGGCTTTGAAGGGCAGAGAGGGAGCCTGAGGACAGCTGGGTGCAGAACCTGGGCAGGCAAGTGGGGGTTGGGGGATCCTATGACCCGGCTGCGTGTGTTCGTCATGAGACTTTGGAAAGGAAAATGGAAGATGTTGATGCCTGCCTGGCACACAAGCTGCGAACCCTAGAAACTTGTGCACTTTCACCTTTGCCATCCTCCTGATCCTGGAAGGTGCCAGAACGAGGCCATCCCAGGCCTGCTGCAAGCTGATATTTTCCTTTTGCGACAATCCGTGCTTCAGGAACAGAGAGATCGTTAAGGAGTAACACTTTGGCACCACTGGTGTGACCTGGCACCCAGGGAGGTTGGGTGGATGGGAGAGGGAGTCAGATGCACCAACTACCTGAATCTTTGTTGTCTCCCCTGTCCTCTTTCAGTATATAGGGCATGTATGTCTTCTCTGGTCCACTGCTTATGCAGCAATGAATGGGGAGCTCCCAACCTCAGGCAGGATATCAGCAGCGTGAATGTCCTCATGATTCTTGGACAACTCTCCAGAATGTAACAGGATTGCTGAAGTGGGGTCCATCTGGGTGGCCCCAGAATGGACAATTGGTTTTGGGTTCTTGGCTGCCCATGGGAGGGTTTGGGGCTGGTCATCCATATGCTGTCCTCCCCTGCGTGGCCAGCAGATCATTGGAGAGGGCCTGTGAGTCAATCCCCTACAGTATTAACCCCAAGAGGAAATTCCTGCCATGAGAGGTAAGTGACAGACACAGAGGTTGTGAAGGGGTCAGGAGGTGAGTCCTGAATGCAGATCGGTATAGAGGCCAGGACCCTCTCCTCTCTCCTGTGGGGAAGCTCAGGTTCAGGCAGCCTGGANGAGAGGGCCTGTGAGTCAATCCCCTACAGTATTAACCCCAAGAGGAAATTCCTGCCATGAGAGGTAAGTGACAGACACAGAGGTTGTGAAGGGGTCAGGAGGTGAGTCCTGAATGCAGATCGGTATAGAGGCCAGGACCCTCTCCTCTCTCCTGTGGGGAAGCTCAGGTTCAGGCAGCCTGGATGCAGAGCATGGATTCACGTCTGTGGGAGCTGTGATCTTTACAGTCACAGGGCCAGGAGAGCCTGTGAATCTTTCTAATTGTACATGTCTGAGCAAATGACCATGGGAGGCTCAGAAGCCACACACTTTGGCAGGCAACGAATGTCATCTGTAACTTAATACAGTAGGCCAGATAACTCCAGTACATCCATGCCACCCCTTGTCAAGTAAGGTAGCAGGAAAGTGACCCAGGCTTCTCTTGGTAAACGTACAGACGCAGGCCCTTGTGCTTGGAGAACACATGCTGCAGGGACTGCAGATCCTGAAGTTTCAGGCAACCAACATGTCATTTCCCAGGAAACACATGCTAGGCGTACACTGAGTGTGGTTTGAAACAGATCCTTGCTTGAGGGAAGCGGACAAGAATACCAGAAGATCACAGGGGACACAGAGGGATGAGAGCATCACATTGTGTGGCAGGGGCTGGGGATGTCAGTCTGGCGGCTGGGCAAGCGGGAGTACCCAGATGCAGAGCACCAGCGATGCCTAAGTGGTACTCCTATATGACCTGTCTTTGCCTGAAGTGCCAGTGCTCCCCAAAGGAAACCAGTACTCTCAAAATGGAGTACCTACTGATGCCTGTTCCGGTGCCCTTGCTCTGCCCGAGGCTAACCCTGTTACTCCAGACTCTTCCTTCCCTGGCATGTGGCATGACTAGTTCCATGACTTCGAGCAGATTACGAACCACCGCCAGGTGCCCGTCATGGTCAGCAACCAAGATGAAGACTTGTTTATCTCCATGATGGCTTTGAAGGGCAGGGAGGGAGCCTGAGGACAGGTGGGTGGGGGAGCTGGGCAGGCAAGTGAGGGTCGGGGGATTCTATGACCTGGCTGCGTGTGTTCGTCATGAGCCTTTGGAAAGGAAAAGAGGAAGATGCTGATGCCTGCTTGGCACACAAGCTGTGGACCCTAGAAACTTGTGTACCTTGACCTTTTCAAACTTCCCGATACTGGCAGGTGCCAGAACGAGGACATCCCCAGGCCCGCTGCAAGCTGGTATTTTCCTTTTGGGACAACCCGTGTTTCAGGAACAGAGAGTTTGTTAAGGGGTACCTCTTTGGCATCGCTCATGCGACCTGGCTCCCAGGGTGGTGTGGGTGGGTGGGAGATGGAGTGGGATGCACCAGCTACCTGAATCTTTGCTGTCTCCCCTGTCCTCCTCAGGATATAGGGCATATACCTCCTCTCAGGTCCACTGTTTATGTGAGGATGGATGAGGAGCTCCCAACCTCAGGCCAGACACCAGCAGTGTGAACATCCTCAACTGGATCTTGGACCACAACTCTCCAGGATGTAACAGGATTGCTAATGTGGGGTCCATCTGGGCCTCCCCAGAATGGACGATTGGTGTTGGGGCTCTTGGCTGCCCATGGGAGTGCTCGGGGCTTGTCATCCATATGCTGTCCTCCCCTGTTCCTCTGTTGGCTGATCTGGGCAGCCAGTAGATCATTGGCGAGAGCCTGTGAGTCAATTCCCTGCAGAATTACCCCCAAGAGGAAGGTCCTGCCATGAGAGGTAAGTGACAAGGCAAAGATGTTGTGAGGGGGTCAGAAGGGGAGGCCTGAAGGCAAATTGGTGTAGAGACCAGGAACCTCTACTCTCCCCGGTGGGTAAGCTCAGTCTCATGCAGCCTGGATGCAGAGCCTGGATTCACATCATGAGGGTAGCAGGTGACAGGCTGAGATTGGAGGCATGGGGACTTCATGTGTCCTAGTCTCATTCAGAGAATCTCTGCTTATAGCATGCGAGACCCAGGTGATTCTCACCAAGGCAGGCTGAATTGAGCACCTTTGTCAGCATCATCCTTCCCTGGGNGACAGGCTGAGATTGGAGGCATGGGGACTTCATGTGTCCTAGTCTCATTCAGAGAATCTCTGCTTATAGCATGCGAGACCCAGGTGATTCTCACCAAGGCAGGCTGAATTGAGCACCTTTGTCAGCATCATCCTTCCCTGGGTCCTACTGTTCATGGGGATGCAGGGGCTTCTTTGGTGTGAACCCGAGGATTAAGCATGCCAGATTCCAGAGACCTGCTGTCAGGCTGGCGCCGTCGGGGATGTCACAGGCAGTAGGTGGCCCACCAGTCGAGGAAACTGCCTTCTTAAGTGGGAAGGCAGAGAAGGAAATAGCAGCTCCAGAGGAGGGAGAGGTCGTGAGGTCTGGCAGCTGTCCAGCTGCTGGTGGAAGACATCATTTAGGAGGTTGAAGTGGTAGCAGAAGAGGAGCAGGGGAAGCTGTCCTCGCAGTAGTAGTAGGAGAAGCCATAGGAGCAGGGCCAGGAACATGGAAGGACAGGAGCCTCGAGTGACCAGCCTCCACTGGAGGCACTGGAGGTGTTGGCAGCCCTGCTGGTGGAGCTGAGCTCTGCTAATGAGAAAGACCCGTAAGCCTAACTTTGGCTTCAGAGGAAGAACCCTCAGAGGAGAGAGTACCTTGAGTCATATTAGTGCCATTATCCAGGGCATCCATGACTAGTGGGCCAAAGCCATATCCTTAATGTCGCTTCTCAGGCATCAGATGCTCAAGAGGACAGGAAGGAACAGGAGCAGGAGGAGGGGAGGGGTGAGGGAACTCACCAGCTGAGTGGAGGCCAAGGGAATTGGAAGACAATGAATTGGGGTTCGTGGGAGCTGAGATCTCCATANCATATCCTTAATGTCGCTTCTCAGGCATCAGATGCTCAAGAGGACAGGAAGGAACAGGAGCAGGAGGAGGGGAGGGGTGAGGGAACTCACCAGCTGAGTGGAGGCCAAGGGAATTGGAAGACAATGAATTGGGGTTCGTGGGAGCTGAGATCTCCATAACCACAGTGCCAGCAGAGCCCGGGAATCTTTCTAACTGTGAGCGTCTGAGCAAATGATTCTGGGAGGCTCAGTATGGCTCTCATCTGAATAGAAGCCACATACTTTGGCAGGAAATGGATGTCATCAGCAGTAACTGGAGACAGTGTTCCAGATGATGCCAGTACTTCCATGCGACCCTTTATGAAGACAGGGCACAAGGAAGAGAACCAGGCCTCTCTTGCTCAATTCACATCCATTGGCACTTGCTAATGGAGAACGCATGCTGCATGGACTGCAGATCCTGAAGTTTGAGGCCACTGACATGCCATTCCCCAGGATACACATGACAGGCATACATCATGTGTGGTTGGAAACAGATCCTCCCTTGGGCGATGCAGACAAGGGTCCCAGAAGACCACAGGGGACCCAGAGGGATGAGAGCATCACATGGAGTAGCAGGCCTGGGGATGTCGGTATGGTGGCTGGACAAGTGGGAGTACCCAGGTGCAGAGCACCAGCGATGCCAAAGTGGTACTCCTACACGACCTGTCTGTGCCTGAAGTACGGGCGGTCCCAATAGGAACAATACTCCCCAAAGGGAGTACTGACAGATGCCTGTTCCAGTGCCCTTGCTCTGCCCAAGACTAACCCTGTTACTCGAGACTCTTCCTTCCCTGGCATGTGGCATGACTGGTTCCTTGACTTCGAGCAGATTCTGAACCACTGCCAGAAGCCCATCATGGTCAGTGACTGAGATGAAGACTTGCTTATCTCCATGATGGCTTTGAAGGGCAGGGAGAGAGCCTGAGGACAGGTGCATGGGGGAGCTGGGCAGGCAAGTGAGTGTCAAGGGATTCTATGACCCGGCTGAGTGTGTTCACCATGAGCCTTTGGAAAGAAAAGTGGAAGATGCTGATGCCTGCCTGGGAGGCAAGCTGCGGACCCTAGAAGCTTATGCATCTTCACTTTTTCCATCCTCCCAGTCCAAGCAGGTGCCAGAATGAGGACATCCCCAGGCCCACTGCAAGCTGGTATTTTCCTTTCGGGACAACCCGTGCTTCAGGAGAGGAGACCATTAAGGAGTCTCTCTTCGCCATTGCTGTTGTGAACCGGCCCCCAAGGTTGTGTGGGTGGGTGGGAGATGGAGTCGGATGCACGTCACTCCTGAATCTATGCTGTCTCCCCTGTCCTCCTTCAGAATATAGGGCATGTACGTCCTCTCTGGTCCACTGTTTCTGTGAGGATGGATGGGGAGCTCCTAACCTCAGGCTGGTCACCAGCAGTGTGAACTTCCTCACCTGGTTCGTGGACCGCAACTCTCCAGGATGTAACAGGATTGATGAGGTGGGGTTCATCTGCACCTCCCCAGAAAGGACGATTGTTGTTGTGGTTCTTGGCTGCCCATAGGAGGGCCCGGGACTGTTCATCCATAGGTCTCCTCCCCTGTGAAGCCAGCAGGTCATTTATGAGGTCCTGTGAGCCAATCCCCTGCATTATTACCCCCAGGAGGAAGGTCTGGCCATGAGAAGTAAGTGACAAATACAGAGGTTGTTAGTGGGTCAGGACGTGAGGCCTGAAGGAAGAAAGCTGTATAGACTAGGACCTTATCTTCTCCATAGTGGGGAAGCTCAGACTCATGCAGCCTGGATGGGGAGCCTGGATTCACGTCATGTGGGTAGGAGGTGACAGGCTGAGACTGGAGGATTAGGGGCTTCATGTGTCCTACTCCCATTCAGATAAGTTCTGCTTACAGCATGTGAGACCCAGGTGATTCTCACCAAGGCAGGCTGATTGAGCACCTTTTCTGACATCATCCTTCCCTGGATTTTGCTGCTCATGGAGACCACCGGGTTTCTTAGGTGTGAACTTGAGGATTCAGGGTGCCAGGGCCCTGAGACCTGCTGGCGTGCTGGGACCATCAGGGATGTCACAGGCAGCAAAGGGCCCACCAGGGGACGAGGCTGCCTTCTTTCACGGGAATGCAGTGGAGGAAGGAGCAGGCCTGGAGGAGGGAGAGGTGGTGCGGTCCAGCAAGTATTCCTGCTGCTGGTGGAGGATATCACTGAGGAGGTTGAAGTGGTGGTGGAGGAGGATCAGGGGAAGGTGCCCTCGTAGGAGTGGGAGGAGAAGCCAGAGGAGAAGGCCCAAGAACATTCAAGGACAGGAGCCTTGTATGACCAGCCCCCACTGGAGGCACTGGGGGCATTGGCAGCCCTGCAGGGGGAGCTGAGCTCCGCAAATTAGAAATCCTCAAAGCCGCATTCAACACTTCGCCTCTCAGCACCCCCTCACAAGCAGAGGTGGCAAAGGCCTCAGAGGCTTCAAGATCAGGTTGTGGGAACAGGCTCAGTGCTGCTTTTTAAGTCATGCAGGGCAGGTCACACAAGTACTTGTAAGCCAGAGTGAGTTTTCCCTTAAAAACCGGTTATCTGGGGAATAGACAGGCTTGGTTGGACCTGAGTCCAGGGGCGCTGGGAGTCCATACTCAGAAACCCTGAATGCCTCTCTCTTGTCTCTGCCTTCTAACCTGATTAAACCCCAGTCTGTTGCTTGACGCCACCTTTCCTGTGCACCTTCACACTCAGAATGTCCATTCAGTGACAGATATATGTTTCACACCTGACTCTGGCCAGATTATGTTCCAGGCATGGGACAGCTGTGAGGAGATTGACATAAACCCCACTACTTTTGGAGCAGAAATTCTACCAGAGGCCAAACCCTCCCTGGTGGCTCAGATGGTAAACCCTCCTACTTCACCCCAATTCCCAGCCCTAGGCTGCAGGGCCACTCTTCTTTCACCCTTCCTGGTCCTGATGTTCTCTACTGTCCTGAGGAGCCTCCATGGACCTACATGTCTGCACACCACAATCGCTCTGCTGATCCCCAAACCACCACCCAAAACCCTGCTGGGACCCCCCGTGTGGGCACCTTCCATTCTTCCCAGGGATTGGCAGGACACATGGCTTCTGGCCCTTGCCAGTGCATGATAGTATGGTTAGAACAATCCACTTTATTTATGTTTGCAAACACATACACTTACTCATAGAGAAAATCTGTTCATGTCAGACATGAAGTGATAACTGCTTGTGGGTGAATGGAGAGCTTCTCTGCCTTCTCTGGGATTCCCTAGGACAGTGAGGCAGTGTAGCCTCGGTTCCTAGGCACTGCCCTGCTGCACAGCCATCCAGGCCCTGCTCACCCTGGTCAGAGTCAGGCCACTGAGCACACANAGTGATAACTGCTTGTGGGTGAATGGAGAGCTTCTCTGCCTTCTCTGGGATTCCCTAGGACAGTGAGGCAGTGTAGCCTCGGTTCCTAGGCACTGCCCTGCTGCACAGCCATCCAGGCCCTGCTCACCCTGGTCAGAGTCAGGCCACTGAGCACACAGCACCCAGGAGACCAACCAAGGGCCTTCTGCACTGCCCCTTCCCCTCCCCAGTTGCACAGACCTGGTCGACTGCTGCCCTGGGCTCCTGCCACCAGGCCAGATGAAGGCACTCACTGGCAAACTGTCCTTTGACACTGAGGGTTACTGGCAGAAGAGGGACCAGGAGAGCTTCTACCCATATGTGGGTGTGAGGGCCAGATAGGTGGAGCCCTGAGATGAACTTTGACCTGCAGGCCAGTCCTGCTCCCCCATTCCCAATGGGCACCTGCTCTGAGCCTCCAGCCTTGACCACTCCACGCCCATGCCCCCCAAACCCAAGGTCAGGCTGACTCACCCCCTGCAGACAGAGGCTCACCCTGACCCACCAGTTCCCTGTCTCCTTCGCCTAACCTGTTCAGGGTGTCCTAACCCTTGGGCACCTCCAGGCCCAGGGGCTCCTCGAAACAAGTGCTTCCTCTGGGGAGACCCCAGACCCACTGACAGTTCCCCAGGTGGCCTAGGGGCTCCTGTCCACCGACTCCAGCCATGGGATGCTGGGCCCAGGGCAGCACTGGGCAAGGTTCTGAGCACTCCCAGCACCCCATCTGCCTGCAGGTCATTTTCACTATCACAGACAAGACCCACATGTTCCATTGGCTTCCAGTGCTGAGCACGTGGTTCTACACCACATACTGAGGCAGCTAGTGGCTGACCAGCAGCCAGCCTGTGAGTCTGGACATGGTGCTAAGGCAGACTGAGCCACACCCAAACAGCAGGGTGGGTGTGTTCCTCATGGGCACCAGGGACACACTTTACATGAGACATTCTGGCCACATGTCACAGGGGCAGGTGTCACTCAGGCTTCAATAAAATTGTTACTGGCACCTGCAAGGTGGCTACAGTCACAAGTCAAGGTCGACAGAGCTGCCCCAGGGGGATGGGGGGAAGGTGTGAGCACAGGGTGGGCTAGGAGAACCACTGGCTGTACTGGAACACTTCTCCATATAGCCACACAAGGATACACAGCTCACATGAAAAAAAAAAAAAAAAAGTCTTCCACACTTTCCCCATGAATTTGCCATGAAGTGATAGGACCAGATTCCATGATTCTAGTTTTCTGAATATTGAGCTTTAAGCCAAAATTTTCACTCTTCTCTTTCATTTTCATCAAGAGGCTCTTTAGTTCTGTTTCACTTTCTGCAATAAGGGTGGTGTCATATGTNAGATTCCATGATTCTAGTTTTCTGAATATTGAGCTTTAAGCCAAAATTTTCACTCTTCTCTTTCATTTTCATCAAGAGGCTCTTTAGTTCTGTTTCACTTTCTGCAATAAGGGTGGTGTCATATGTATATCTGAGGTTATTGATATTTTCCCCCACAATCTTGATTCCAGGCCAGTGTTTTTCACGATGTACTCTGCATATAAGTTAAATAAGCTGGGTGACAATATACAGCCTTGACATTCTCCTTTTCCTATTAGAAACCAGTCTGTTGTTACATGACGAGTTCTATCTGTTGCTTCCGGACCTGGACATAGGTATCTCAAGAGGCAGCTCAGGTGGTCTGCTATTCCCATCTTTTTCAGAATTTTCCAGAGTTTATTGTGATCCACACGTTCTAAGCCTTTGGGATAGACAATAAAGCAGAAATATAGTTTTTTTTCTGAAATTCTTGCTGTTTTGATGATCCAGGGGATGCTGTCAATTTTATTCCTGGTTCCTCTGGCTTTTGTAAAATCAGCTTGAACATCTGAAAGTTCATGGTTCATGTATTGTTGAAGCTTGGCCTGGAGAACTTTGAGCATTACTTTGCTACCGTGTGCAATGAGTGTAATTGTGTAATAGTTTGAGCATTCTTTGACAGTGCCTTTCTTTGGGATTGGAATGAAAACTGACCTTTTCCCGTCCTGTGGCCACTGCTGAGTTTTCCAAATTTGCTCGCATATTGAGTGCAGTACTTTGACAGCATCATCACTTAGGAATTGAAATAACTCAACTGGAATTCCATCACCCCCACTAGCTTTGTTCATAGTGATGCTTCTTAAGGCCCACTTGGCTTCACTTTCCAGGATGTCTGACTCTCGGTGAGTGATCACACCATCATGATTATCTGGGTCATGAAGATCTTCTTTGTACAGTTTTTCTGTGTATCTTTACCACCTATTCTTAATATCTTCTGCTTCTCTTTGGTCCATATCATTTCTGTCCATTATTGAGCCCATCATTGCAGGAAACTTTCCCTTCATATCTCTGATTTTTTTTCTTGAAGAGATCTCCACACTTTCCCATTCAATTGTTTTCTGCTTTCTTTGCACTGATCACTGAGGAAGACTTTCTTATCTCTTTTTGCTCTTTGGAACTGCATTCAAATGGGTATGTATTTCCTTTTGTCCTTTGCTTTCACTTCTCTTTTCACAGTTATCTGTAAGGCCTCCTCAGACAACCATTTTGCCTTTCTGCATTTCTTCTTCTTGGGGGTGGTCTTGGTCATTCCCTCCTGAACAATATCACGAACCTCCATCTACAGTTCATCAGCCACTCTGTCAGATCTAGTTCTTTAAATCACTTTCTCACTTCCACTTTATAATCTTAAGGGATTTAATTTAGGTCATACCTTAATGATCTTGTGGTTTTCCCTACTTTCTTCAATTTAAGTCTGAATTTGGTAATAATGAGTTCATAATCTGAGCCACAGTC
>SJYX01004590.1:76852-97085 GCA_006410675.1 Oreotragus oreotragus | reverse complement strand
ACTGTGGTGTTGGAGAAGACTCTTGAGAGTCCCTTGGACTGCAAGGAGATCCAACCAGTCCATTCTGAAGGAGATCAACCCTGGGATTTCTTTGGAAGGAATGATGCTAAAGCTGAAACTCCAGTACTTTGGCCATCTCATGCGAAGAGTTGACTCATTGGAAAAGACTCTGATGCTGGGAGGGATTGGGGGCAGGAGAAGGGGACGACTGAGGATGAGATGGCTGGATGGCATCATGGACTCGATGGACATGTGTCTGAGTGAACTCTGGGAGATGGTGTTGGACAGGGAGGCCTGGCGTGCTGCGATTCATGGGGTCGCAAAGAGTCGGACACGACTGAGTGACTGAACTGAACTGAACTGAACTGAAGGGAAGCTAGACCATTGAATGTACTTCTTGAGGTTATGCCCACTGGGAGGGCCACTCTGGGGGTGGGGTGTGTAAAAACACCACCTGAGTCTCTTTTTTGTTTGTGCCAACATGTAATGTAGATTCCATCTGTATCAGCCATAAATATTCCCTCAATAGTCACTTGGCTACCAGAAACTATCAATACCTTGGGTGTCATAAATTTGGATTAAGGGAATTACAACCATGTGGCAGGAGTGGTCACACTGGTAATCTGTTATTGTCTTCTGTAACTTAATTTTGCCTTCTAGGTCTGTTCAGGATTATTTCTGTAGTTCATACTTGCAACCTGATGATATGCTGTTTATTGCCAGGCCTGATTGTGTCACTTGAAGTTTGGATGGTACATTGTTTATGGAGGGAAGATTGGAGTATACAGTGACACAATGTCCTGTGGTCAGACTTTCAGTGTCCTCCAGACCCCTGTAACATGCCAGGACCTTTATATGAAAGAAAAGTTACTCAATGAAGGCATCAGGACCTTGCTGAAAACCTGCCTCTAATTCTTTTGAAACTTTTCTCCTTTTCCATCCAGCCTCCAAATCAGCCACAGATACCTCTAGAACCACTGTATCTGAGGGGTCAGCCCTCTCTTATTTAGTCAAGCTAGTGGTGCTTTCTCAAATTGGTTGAGACGGGGGAAAAAAGTCCTTTTGGTGTTTTGGACACATGGCCTAAAGCTGTTTTTGAAAACACCTGTGTGTGTAGCGGTGACCATGATGAGGCTGGAGCAGTCATGCAATAGACACAGGAAACACAGTGTGATCCCAAAACACTATTTGATAAAGTGATTTCTGTGCAAAGGAAAGTTAAACATAGCCTCCTTTTGGAGAACATGCAAATAGCTGATGTTGGCTTTTACTGAACAGGAGGCAGGGACAGAGCTGTGGTAGGGGAACAGGTGAAGGAAGTAAATTTTCTTTATATATATATATATATATATATATATATATATATATATTTACACATTTCCCCCAGCATCCGCCCTGGTTGTATTTGTTTTATTGACAGTAAGAGAAAAAGCCAAATTGCATTCTCCTTGTCAGACTTCTAATGGAGAATGTACATGCTCAGCCCTTCATTAAGAAAGAAAATAAAGTTGCTTTATGAACTGAAGCAGAAAAAAGTAAAATGATAACAGCAATGAAGCCAGGTGATTAGCAGAAATTAATACATTTTTTGTGACAAATAAAATAAATTAAGAAGGGGAAAACTGGTTGTGTTGTGTTCCTACTGTGGTCTATTTAATTGACTCCAGGCTGTTCCTTACTGTGGAAGCAGCATTTTCAGTTACATGAGTTATAAATACATTTTCCCAACACCAAGCCAAACAGCTCACTGACTTTTATCTCTCTCTCTTTTTTTTTTTTTTTACCTGAATGAAAGACCTTGTATCATATTCTTGTGAAAAGTACACAGCAAAATAATGCCAAATCCTAACAACTCTCTGCAGGAGTAGCCATGGGATAGCTCCATTTCTGAGCCACCAGCTCTGTAGGTGTGTAAAAAAGCAGCTGGCTACCACCCCCAAANTTTTTTTTTTTTTTTACCTGAATGAAAGACCTTGTATCATATTCTTGTGAAAAGTACACAGCAAAATAATGCCAAATCCTAACAACTCTCTGCAGGAGTAGCCATGGGATAGCTCCATTTCTGAGCCACCAGCTCTGTAGGTGTGTAAAAAAGCAGCTGGCTACCACCCCCAAATGGACACACTTTCAAATGTAGGATCACCAGCTGATTTTGTTTTCCATGGTAGAAAAAATATGGTGTACATTTTGGTCTGGCTATTTATAATGACAAAAGGTACAAAAGAGAAGGGAAGGCCCAATGTTAATAATGATCCAGGTCCATAAATATTCAGGGGTAATGTCTGCCTTTCAAGGTCATCAGTGCAGAAATTCTATGAAAGAAGTTTGTCTCAGTGAACAAGTCAGGGAAATTACTAGGGAGCTTTTTGCACTTATGGCACAGACCAGTGTAGAAAAAGGAATTATCAATGAAAACGTCATTCCATCAGACTCACATGATGAGAACATAAGCATTGAAAGCATGTTACCAAAGAGACAGCGAGTGAGAGAAGCTGCATGTGGACAACCATACACTCTCAAAACAGCAGCATTCGAGAGGTGCTAATAACAACTATTCACACAATAATTCGGATTCTCACTACTCCTTTCCCTTTATCTTCTGTCTCCTGCCCTTTCTCTCTCTCTCTTTTTTTTTCATTAAATTTCCTTTAACTGTCTGACGTCTGTCTTTTTGGCATTTACAGTCAATTTAATCCCTCTTCCTAGAGTGCTCAGGCTCCCACTTACAAGGATTACATGTTAAATTCTGGTGAAGAAGAAGCTTAAGGTGCTGGAAGAAATAGGGACTTAGCAGACAGAGCTCCAGGTTGTCCTCTTGGCTCATCTTTTTTGGTGGGTGATCCTGGAGAGGGGTCAGGGGATATTATTTAAATTCACTGAAGCTCAGCTTCTTCACTTTTGAGTCAGAGCTAATAATACCTGCCTTAGCTGTCATCAGCACACTGCCATCAGCACACTGAGCACACTGGCTCAGAACGCCCTCTCTTCCTGAAATGCCTTCCTCTGTATCTGCAACTTAACATACCCACTGACCTGCCCTTTGAGTTTCCCTCACAAATCCTTCCTAGAAGGAAGATTCCATGCACACTAAGTACCACATGCCCTATTTCTATTTGAACACTTTATGTAGCCCATCAGAATTACATTGATGTTTCTGTCTCTCACTGAACCAGGGGCACCGTGAAGATAGAAGTCATGCTTTTAGACCTCGAAATTCTAGCATCTAGGACAATTCCTGATCCAGGTGAGCTGCTAAAGAACTAAATGTTTAGATAACTGTGTTAGTCTTTGAATCTGACTTGTCTTAAAAATTAAATTACACATTGTATGTAAAGCACCCAGTGTACCCAACATTAGGTTAGTTCTCATGTCTGGTTAATTAAAAAACAAAACACATAACAACTCCATGAGAAAAGATTATTTCATAGGCTGCTTTTGTTCCTTGGATTGGTGTTTGTCACAGAGTAGATGGCCTTGAGGCATCTATCAAGCTCTGCTCTTCAAGGGCAAATAAGAACATGCCAGTGCTGAGCTCTCCTGCCAGGTGCTTACTGGGCACAATTAGTTATCTGCTGAAGGAATGAAATAATGAAACATCATCACCCTGTGAAGCCCTTTTTTATTCTTCTTGACATATTTAGATTCTTCCTTCTCTGAGCTCTCACACAACTTTGCTCATATTTCCATTACAGCGTTTTTCAGACTCTACATGTCTGTTTTCCCTATCAAACTACAGAGTACTTGCAAGCAGGTGCTCTTCTGCATCTCATTCATTCTCAGCATCTAGCACAGTGCCTGATAGAGTCTAAGTGTAATAAACATTTATATAACTGGGCTTTATTCATGTTTACTGGAGTAACAGTCAAAAGTATTCCTCTGGATCGTCCTCTCATACAATGTACTCAAACTCTAGCAAATCAAACTTTCTTAGGTCTAAAATGATACACACTGCAGTGCTATCACCTTATATCATAAATTAGAAATTCCAAATGAGTTTATCAATAGATCCTCAAAATGGAAAGCTTAATACAGAGAAGTCAAAGTTATAAGGCATTTCAAACTGGTGAATTGACAGTAAATTTTCCCTATAGAATTCTAAGTCATCTATTGCCTATTTCCATTCAATACTGCTTGACTCAAGCTGACATTTACATAGACTACTCCCATCCTAATGGCACGTGGTAGGAGGAATTGCAATCCATTGCAGTTTAGGCACATGCTGGTCAGCAGAAGTGACTTAATCTTGTAAGTGACCTCCTTCTGATGTTTCATTGTGCAGGTAACATACCATGAATATATAATAATGAAAAATTATGAATTTGACAGGAAAGGGAAAAGCCATTGATAATTTTAGTTTCCAATGACCTTTCTCTTCCATAAGAGGTTCCTTAGACAAAGATATCCAGGCGATTTTGGAGAGCTACTCTGTATTCACAATTCATTCTGTTTGCTCCAAACATGTGTCTATTATTGGTAGAAATTAAGATAAATGAGACCTCCTGGAGATCTTCTAGTACTGAGTAAGTGTGCTCAAGTATAGCCAACTGTGGAAGAGATTCACTTAAAGCTAATCAGAAGGCAGAAAATGGGTAATCATTCTCATTGCTGCTTTTGAGCCAGACCACTGGCCTTACTAGCATAGTGGGAGCCATTTGCATGCCTTCTGTTCAATGTGACAACATGAGGAATTACAAAGATCTTCACTGTGATGAGGCACTGCTCATGAACTTACAATGTTTGATGTGGTAATAAGTGAATAACAATCCATCATACAAACTAGTTGAAATACAGACAAGGACAAAAAGTTGACCAAAAAAAAGTGCTAAGTTATGGGTTTAGGAAAGGGAGTAAACATAGGGAGAAAACATTTGAATGGAAAAACTAGTAGTCATTCTGAAATCAAATCATCAGATACAATGTAAGTGAATGAGAGATGCAAGCAGGCAAGGTTTTAGTCAAAGACTGAAATACTTTGGTTTAATATATATTAGAAAAGGACAAGAAATACCAGGTTATTAGTAGGATATATTTATCAGGATAAGGATGTTATCATGGGAATGGTTGGCTGAGGTACAGTGAAAGTGAATATCAGGAAACAGAAGGGTTAAATATTTGGGGATCAAAGAGCTGAATGGCCTGTGTGGTAACAGAAATTAGTATGAAGTTGAAATTATGACTAGGGCCAAAATTCTACAATGAATATGTAGGATATGCAGGAGGTTTGGAGATGACAGCAATACAGAGAAGAAGGGTATTCTAGCAACTGCATAACTTCATAAGAGCAAAAGGTTTTGCCAATTTTGTACAGTAACTTGGTCAGTTAGGGCTGCTACAAAGAAAACACCATAGACTGAGTGGCTTAAATAATAAACATTTATTTCTCACAGTTCTGGATGCTGAGAAGTCTAAGATTAAGGTCTAGCAAATTAGATGTCTGATGATGGCCCATTTCCTGGCTCATAGATGGCCATCTTCTCAATGTATCCTCATATGGTAAGGAGCACAAGAACTCACTGAGGTCTCTTCTGTAAGGGGACTAATTTCACTGATGTGGGCTCCACCCTCACGACCTAATCACTTCCCCATAATCCCACCTCCAATACTATCCCATTGGGGATGAGGGTTCAACACATGTATTTTAGAGGACACAAACAGTCCATAGCAAGGAGTAATGGGGCAAAGAACAAGACAGATAACCTCCTAAACTTGATGTAACTGAGGAGGGAGAGAATAAACAAACTCTAGTCAACATATCTGCCTTGGAGGCACTGCTCTTGGACCACAGCCAATTTTGGTTGTGGAAAGTTAAATAGAATATCATGACAAGTTTTTAAATTAAAAAAAAAAAAAGAAAGTGGTTGGGATAGGAGGAAGCACAAAGCTATATAAAGCAGAATCAGCTGATGAACATGGCTTATATTTTGAGAGATAAGTACAATGATAAGGATACAAGGGATTATAAAAGAGTAGGCTGGAAATATTCTAATTTGATTATTCCCAGAATATCCAGGAAGATGGCATGACTCTGGCCTCTCCAGAGAGTCAGGAAAGATATGAATTGAGGGTGATTTTGAGTGAGTTCAAGGCCAGATGTGTAGACAATGGGATTAACTAGCTTCCAGGATCCTCACTATATACTGGAAATAGGTGGTGCACCCTGAATGCATAGTTTAAGGAAATCAATAGGCTCTTAAAATAAGCAATCAGATCATTCTGGTTTCTCTAAGAACATTACTAGTAGAGATAGAAAATCTCAGATGATTTTTGTCATAAAATGTATTTTCCCCGATTTGAGGACAAAAATGTTAAAATCAGAAGGAAGGTGAATGGAAATAGCATCATCATTCCTGACAAGATAAAACTACGTGATGTTTAATACTGTCTGAGATTTCTGGTAAGGTTGTTGAGAAACTGGAAACATGAACAAATTCCTCTTCCCTTAATCTCTTTTAAATACTTGTATTAGTATTCTACTGCTGTGTAACAAATTACCTCCAATTTAGTGGCTTAAAACAGTAAGCGCTTATTATTTCAAAATTTCATGGGTCAACAATCTGGGCACAGTTTAACTGGTTTCTCCTTTCAAGGTCTCACAGGGATCAAATGGCTGCTTTCCCATCTGAAACTTATGGTTAACTTCCAAAATCATTTAGGTTTTTGGCAGAATTCATTTCCTTGCAGCTGTAGAACTCATGGCAGCTTGCTTCCTCAAGGCCAGCAGGAGCACTTTGCTGCTGCTTCCAGGCTCTGAGCTCAGGGAAAACCTAAGTCCTCTTTTAAAGGATTCATCTGATTAGGTCAGGCCTGTCCAAGACAACCTTCTTTTTGATCAACTCAAGGTCAAGTGATTAGGAACCTAAATTACATTTGCAAAATCTCTTTTCTTTTGCCATATAACATAACATACTCATGCGAGTGACATTCTATCATATTCAGGTTCAGTCCACACTCTGGGGAACAGAGTTATTTAAGAGCAAGTGGGTATTCTGGGATCCATTCTAGAATTCTACCTAACACAGTATCCAAACAATAAAACTCCCGGCTGTCCAAAATTCTGATACACTTGTCCATAAATAGCTATTCACTTATGATCAGATGAAAAACTTTACTCTCTGAGAACATGGTCTCTCAGTCACATTGCATTTTTATCTGGTCTAGCCCTATAAATATTCTGTAACTGTGCTGGTCAATCTTTTTGTTTGTTCATTGCTACTCACCTAAAATGTCTTTTTTCTAGACTTTTCTTCTTCCCAAATACCCTGCCCATGAAAATTTAAAACCACAGATATACCGAATATTTGTTTGTATGCTATATATGTGTGTTTTATACACAAAATAGTGCGATTAAGGCCCTCTGTCCCCAAAGAATCAATTTTTCTCCCCTTGGGAGTGACACAGCCTCTGGAGCAATTATGTTCTATATGATCAATGGCCCATTAATACATACATAATCACTGTGCCTTGTTCTTCCTTTTACTTTTGCTCTCCAGTCCTGATAACAGTTCCCATGTTCTATTTGCTACAATTATATAATGGAATTCTGTAATGTTTAATGATGAGTAGGGTTTGCTATTGACTAAGATTTGGATAACCTGTGTATGAGTCTTATTTTTCAACTGATTTTCTATGGGACTTTGGTAAGCGAAACAAGATTTTTGTGGTGCCATTTCTTCAGTCTTTCAGAAGAGTACAATGTTGTAAGGTTAACCTTGGTTATAATAGAGAAAGTTAATTAGACATGCCTAAAGTCCTTAGAAAACAAAAGGAAAATTCTTTATCATTTTAAAAGGAGATGAGGAAAATGAAGATTCTATTCCAGGAGCAGGGATTTAGAGATAAAAAGATGTATAAATTATGTCAAATGTTCTTTAATGATGTTGGCAGATCTCATTTGAATTCTGTGGAAGTTTATTATGTTGGCACAGGGGCCAAGGATAGCACCTGCAGTCATAAAACAATAACTAAACTTGTAATAAACTACAGTTCATGGAATCTTAGGCTGCTTTTTAACACATTCTCACCTCCTAGCCCTTGGGGACAGATTTGCCACCTGAAACATTTCTTCTGGAGCCACCATACTTTTGTTTTTGTTACAAAACAAGGAGAAGGGATGATGCTATTTCAACCAATACCCCAGACATCAGCACATGCTAATGCTTTCATATATACTACAAGCACAAGGCTTTTAGGAGCAAAACAAGGTCTAGATCCTCGTGTCCTTGGTTCTACTGCCATAATTGCAGCAGTTTCAAAATATGACCAATATTCCAAGGTTTGAGATGTAACTTTTATTTGCCAAACCTTCAGTTTAACGTTTTGATTTTCCACAAACCAAGAGCACATGAATAATGGCACTTTGCCCAATATCCTACCAAGATTTATTGGGGGATGGTGGGTGAAAAAGTGTGGAATCCAAAGCACATCTAAAGAATTACATTGGTGTTAATTAACATCACACTTTTGAAATTAAGTGAACCTTCATGTTTTATGTATATTTATTTAAAAATGTGCCTCTGTTCATTTTGCCATAAGCCAAATGCTCACGATTTTTGAAAGCCCCTCTATTATTCTGTTTTCACAGCCATTTCTACAGCTGGGAGAATCTGATTGCTGATGAAATCAACATTATTGTTTCAGACTCAGCTAGGATCTGTGCTGTAAGTAAATTATTTCAACATCATTTTGCACTCAGAACACTAATAAAACTATTATTTCCTTGAACAGCATATAGGGAAATCACATCATTGTTAGGATGAAAGTGACACATATATTACACTTGAGTTGATGGACATAGTATGGAATCACCTTTGCCACAGTGTAGCAGCATTGAAGCTTGAAGACTAGACTTCAAGAGAGTTAGACAAGGATTTCTAAGTATTTAGAGAGCAGAACACATCCCCCGTGGATTAAAACTGAAGTTTCATTTACAAACTCATTTCATTTCAGACTCAAATGCTTGATTTATCTCCATGTCTATATGTGGAAAGCAACTGTTGAATTAAAGAAAATTGGGCTCAGTGGCAAGAATCCAGTGTGGCAGGAAAGCAGGCCAGGAAGTTATGGATCCTCCAGGCTGCAAGTAAAGCCTTTCTACCAACCCCTGCCCCACAAATACTTCCTCCTTTCCATCTGCAATCATCTTGATTTCCCTTTAAAACACTACGGCAGAAACCAACACAACATTGTCAAGCAATTTTCCTTCAATTAAACAATACATTAAAAAAAATAAGAAGAAAACGCTAATGAATCTGAAATAAATGACCTCTAAAGCCTTATGAGTTACTTGACAATACTTACAGGGACAACTTATTAAGTTCTGTTCATCAGCGTGTAAACAAAAAGAACAGAGGATCATTCACCATCCCTTTACACAATGGTTAAGTTGAAATTCACTGTAGTCACCCTGAGGGGGATTTAGGATGGGGAAAAAAAAAGATTAAAACATTCTCTGCTTTGGATATATGGGCCCCTAGATATTTAAGATGCATTTCTAAGGAAGACTTTCAATGACCTCAGATTTTTGGAAGCAGTAAAATCATTAACTTGAGATGTCAGTCCTTTGTGGTCCGCAGTAATCTTTTACCAAGATGTATGCTTGACTACATGTATGTCCCAGCCTGCATATTCTTATATTACCTCCTCCCCTAACTCGTTAGGTGAGTCCCTTCAGACCTACTGAGAGACTTTTTCCCAGGCTATAGTCCTGTGTAATGTCCTTGTATAAAATTTAATTCACAATGCTTTTCAAGTGACAAGAGTTTGGAAACAGGCACAGGGTGAAATGATACATTGCAGAGAACGAGAGATGGTAGGCCATGCTATTCCACCAATGGAAGACTCTAGAGAAAACTATAAGCCGACTTTCAAAATACAGTATTCCTAAAATTGTCCCTTTAATTACCTGTGGTGAACACACTTGGAATAGTTCTTCTTGCCTGTAATCACTTGTTCATATCTTGCTTATCCATCAGAATACACCTCCCTGGTTACAGGCAACCCTAATTTTTCTCTCCTTGTACCACCACCATTTCTACAAGTAAAGTAGCACTGACAGCACATGTTACAATGCTGTTTCTGCTTCTGGCTCAGGGTGCAAGCTGACGGCTCTACAGCTGAAGCAGTGCTTTATTTATCTTCATTTCTAACATAGTTCCAGTGCCTGACACTTAATATATGATCAGGTGAATAAATTAATAAATAAATTAGCGAATGACTGAAAGTCTATAATTCTTAAGAATTCATCTTCTCCAAGCCACTCTTTAAAAATTGAAATAGATCAAATATTTTGTTCAGATGCACATGTAGTGACTGGGCTTATACAATATTAACACAGATTTGTGGAGAGGCTACAGCTTTGAGAGAGAAACATCTTTCATAACCACTTATCCATGAAGGTAAACAGAGGGTTCCACATTCTCAAACTATTTATTGACCATCTGTTATGTGACCAAAACTGTCTTTGTTTTGGGGTACAGCAGTGAAAAAAAAATAAGACAAAAGGCTCTAACCAACGTGTAGTTTATCTAGAAGATGGCAATTTATTTGTGCTTCTTTTTTGTGTTAAGCACTCTGGTAAGTAGTTGATATGTATAGTTTAATTTAATCTTCACCTTATGAAGTAGCTAAACTTATTTTCAGTTTTGCAATGGGGACATTAAGGCACAGAGGGCCTTACATAATTTTCTATAAGGTTTCAAAGTTGTTTTTATGGCTTAAATTTCAGAGCTTTTTAAAAATTATAATTGCTGTCATTCTGGCTATGCTGTGATTCATAGAATTTATAGCAAGAAGGGTTCTCTAAATTAAAAATGATAGATCAGTATATTCTTCTTAGAATGTACAGTAAAGAATGATTCCCACAATGGGAAGAAGCAGTCTCAGAAGAAATAAGGTCCTAAGTAAATTTATCTTCTCAGAAAGAAAACTATTAACATTAAACAGGAAAGTCCAATAATGTGTTATAATAAATAAAGAACATAAATCATATTATAATAGGGAGTTCCCTGGTGCTAGAGGTTAGGACTCTGTGCTTTCACTGCAGAGGGCCCAGTTTCAGTTCCTGATCAGGAAACTAAGATTCTGTAAGTCATGTGGCATGTCCAAAAAAAAAAGAAAAAGAAAAAAAATCGTATTGGGGAAACATAGCAAATCCATACCCATCCATTTATTTTTTTTTCATGTACATTATGTTTCAAATCTAGCCTGATTTTATTTTCAAGTGAACATAGACAAAATTTGCTTAAAAAAAAATAAACCAACATACACAGTTCAGAGCCTGAATATTTTTCCATTTGTTGATTGTTTTCAGTCAGATCTCTGGGACTTATATGCGTTCACACACTGTGACCACAAGATTTTAAAAACATTAACAAAATCCAAGTATACTAACTCAGGAAAACAAGATTTGAATAAAAATGTTCATAAAATGATATGAAGTGACATCATAAAAAATAACACAGATTCAAACTATAATAGAAGCATCATATATTCTTCTAAACCACTATTACTGTACCATTATCAAATTTTTATATCTAAGTTACTAATGTCTTCATAGCAAAAAGTACCTTTTTTTTTCTTTTAATCTGTCACTCTGTTTTACTTCATGTTCCTGCCTTCCCTCCTTTATCTCATCTTTACCCTTTTTCACTCAAAAATAATCCACCATCCTTAGATATTCCCACTGCACTCTGCTTGCACTTTTGTTAAAGGCTGTACTTTGCACTCACTCCTTGGTATTTGAAGAGTTAGTTGTTTACTTGTCTGCCTCTCCAATTAAGCTGTAAATTCCTTGAGGGGAAAGGCTATGACTTATTTATCTTCCTAGCATCCCACAGCACTTAGTACAATGATTTACACAAAAGAGGTACTAAGCAAATGTTTGACAAATGAGTGAACATCACTCTATTAAAAAAAACAAAATCAAGAGCATTAAATGACACGAATCATTTATTAATATGCCATCTTGCCTCAAAATATAGAACATTCTTGGTGGCATACATCAACCCTCTTCATTTATTTTCACAAAACCCAAGTCCATTCAAGGATTGCTTCAGAAAATTATAAACAGTCTTATTAGAGAGCCTTAAGAATCAAATGACTTTAAGGCCTTATCATTTCTTCCACAGATCAGAAGGACTAGAACTTGAAACCAGCCATTCAGTGACTTGTTAACAAACTGGAGGGTGCTGCCTCAAGATGAGGAGCCTGGACTCTGGAGTGAGACTGTCTGGGTTCCAAATCTCTATCATTCACTAGCTCTTCAAGTTTTACTTATAAGGAAAGATAAATTAAATCTAAGGAAAGGGTCTCTTTCCTTATAATGTTACAATGGTGGAAGAATTTTTGTGAGGATGAAATCAGATAATGCATATGAAGGAATACACACAGTGCTGGAAACTAAGTGACCACTCTACTATCATCAGCCCTGGGCATCGTTTACAGACTGCACATCTCTAGACTTAAGCTTGTTTGACCCCAGGGCTCTAGAATTTCACTCTACTGCCCACCTTTGCTAAGCTTCATGTATCAAATGCCAGTGGTTGTGAGGAGGGTTTCCACATAAAATACAGGATACCAGTTAAATCTGAATTTCAGATAAACAAAAAAATAATTTTTATCATAAGTATGCCCCAGATAGTATCTTGGCTATATACATACTAGGAAGTCATTCGTCCTTTATCTGAGATTCAGATTGAACAGGGATCCTCATATTTTTATTTGATAAATCTGACAACTCCTGCTTGAAAGCATCAACCACACTCCCTTGCCTCAAGCCCTCACAGATGAACACGAGTTGGCAGAGTTTGCATTTTAATTGTTTCCACATTTACTCAGTTTCAAGTATTTACAATTAGTCAATTATCTGAACCCAAGCTAGCAAGGAAAAGCCGAGCAGCTGTACTGTAGCTTCATGTGACTAAGGTTTTTACTTCTGGAAGACATTGCATATTTGATGTGAGCAGGCTTTGAGTCAAACTATAAATCTCCAATTCTGTTACTTTAAAAAGGATCTTCATGACCCAGATAATCACGATGGTATGATCACTCATCTAGAGCCAGAAATCCTGGAATGTGAAGTCAAGTGGGCCTTAGAAAGGATCACTACGAACAAAGCTGGTGGAGGTGATGGAATTCCAGTTGAGCTGTTTCAAATCCTGAAAGATGATGCCGTGAAAGTGCTGCACTCAATATGCCAGCAAATTTGGAAAACTCAGCAGTGGCCACAGGACTGGAAAAGGTCAGTTTTCATTCCAATCCCAAAGAAAGGTAATGCCAAGGAATGCTCAAACTACTGCACAATTGCACTCATCTCACATGCTAGTAAAGTAATGCTCAAAATTCTCCACGCCAGGCTTCAGCAATACATCAACCGTGAATTTCCTGATGTTAAAGCTGGTTTTAGAAAAGGCAGAGGAACCAGAGATCAAATTACCAACATCTGCTGGATCATGGAAAAAGCAAGAGAGTTCCAGAAAAACATCTATTTCTGCTTTATTGACTATGCCAAAGCCTTTGACTGTGTGGATCACAATAAATTGCGGAAAATTCTAAAAGAGATGGGAATACCAGACCACCTGACCTGCCTCTTGAGAAATCTGTATGCAGGCCAGAAAGCAAGAGTTAGAACTGGACATGGAACAACAGACTGGTTCCAAATAGGAAAAAGAGTATATGAAGGCTGTATATTGTCACCCTGCTTATTTAACTTATATGCAGAGTACATCATGAGAAACACTGGACTGGAAGAAACACAAGCTGGAATCAAGATTGCTGGGAGAAATATCAATAATCTCAGATATGCAGATGACACCACCCTTATGGCAGAAAGTGAAGAGGAACTAAAAAGCCTCTTGATGAAAATGAAAGAGAAGAGTGAAAAAATTGGACTAAAGCTCAACATTCAGAACACGAAGATCATGGCATACAGTCCCATCACTCCATGGGAAACAGATGGAGAAACAGTGGAAACAGTGTCAGACTTTCTTATTTTGGGCTCCAAAAACACTGCAGATGGTGATTGCAGCCAAGAAATTAAAAGACGCTCACTCCTTGGAAGAAAAGTTATGAGGAACCTAGATAGCATTTTCAAAAACAAAGACATTACTTTGCCAAAAAGATCCGTCTAGTCAAGGCTATGGTTTTTCCAGTGGTCATGAATGGATGTGAGGATTGGACTGTGAAGAAAGCTTAAAGCCAAAGAATTGATGCTTTTGAACTGTGGTGTTGGAGAAGACTCTTGAGTCCCTTGGACTGCAAGGAGATCCAACCAGTCCATCCTAAAGCAGATCAGTCCTGGGTATTCGTTGGAAGGACTGATACTAAATCTGAAACTCCAATACTTTGGCCACCTCATGTGAAGAGTTGACTAATTGGAAAAGACTCTGATGCTGGGAGGCATTGGGGGCAGGAGGAGAAGGGGACGACAGAGGATGGGATGGATGGATGGTCTCACTGACTCGATGGATGTGAGTTTGAGTGAACACCGGGAGTTGGTGATGGACAGGGAGGGTTGGTTTGCTGCAGTTCATGGGGTCGCAAAGAGTCGGACACGACTGAGTGACGAAACTGAATTCAACTGAAGGCTACACTTATGGCCCAGGATTTGATCTATCCTGGAGAAGATTCCATGTGCACTTGAGATTACGGTGAATTAATTGTTTTGGGGTCAAATGTCTTATAGATATTAAGTTGATATAACTGGTCCATTGTATTATTTAAAGTTTCTGTTTCCCTTTTAATTTTCTGTTTAGTTGATCTATCCAGGTGTGAGTGGGGTTTTAAAGTTTCCCTCTATTATTGTGTTATTGTTAATTTCCACTTTCATACTTGTTAGCATTTGCCTTACATATTGTTGTGCTCCTGTGTTTGGTGCATATATATTTATAATTGTTATATCTTCTTGGATTGTCCCTTTGATCATTATGTAGTGTCCTTCTTTGTCTCTTTTCACAGACTTTATTTTAAAGTCTATTTTATCTCAAATGAGTATTGCTACTCCTGCTGTCTTTTGGTATCTATTTGCATGGAGTATTTTTTTCCAGCCCTTCACTTTTAGTCTGTATGTTTTGAGGTGGGTCTCTTGTAGGCAACATATATAGGAGTCTTTCTTTTGTATCTATTCTGCTAGTCTTTGTCTTTTGGTTGTGGCATTCAACGCATTTACATTTAAGGTAATTATTGATAAATATGATCCTGTTGCCATTTACTTTATTGTTTTGTGTTTGAGTTTATACACCCTTTCTGTGTTTCCTATCTAGAGAAGATCCTTTAGCATTTGCTGGAGAGCTGGTTTGGTGGTGCTGAATTCTCTCAGCTTGTGCTTGTCTGGAAAGCTTTTGATTTCTCCTTCATATTTGAATGAGATCATCCTTGCTGGGTACAGAAATCTGGGCTGTAAGTTTTTCTCTTTCATCAATTTAAGTCTGTCCTGCCATTTCTTTTTGGCCTGAAGAGTTTCTGTTGAAAGATCAGCTGTTATCCTTATGGGAATCCCCTTGTGTGTTTTTGTTTGTTTGTTTTTCCATTGCTGCTTTTAATATTTGTTCTTTGTGTATGATCTTTGCTAATTTGATTTATATGTGTCTTGGGGAGTTTCATGAGAAATGTTGGGCTGGAAGAAGCACAAGCTGGAATCAAGACTGCTGGGAGAAATATAAATAATCTCAGATATGCAGATGACACCACCCTTATGGAAGAAAGTGTAGAGGAATAAAAAAGCCTCCTGATGAAAGTGAAAGTGGAGAGTGAAAAAGTTGGCTTAAAGCTCAACATTCAGTAAACTAAGATCATGACATCTGGTCCCATGACTTCATGGGAAATAGATGGGGAAACAGTGGAAACAGTGTCAGACTTTATTTTTGGGGGCTCCAAAATCACTGCAGATGGTGACTGCAGCCATGAAATTAAAAGACACTTACTCCTTGGAAGGAAAGTTATGACCAACCTAGATAGCATATTGAAAAGCAGAGACATTACTTTGCCAACAAAGGTCTGTCTAGTCAAGGCTAAGGTTTTCCAGTGGTCATGTATGGATGTGAGAGTTGGACTGTGAAGAAAGCTGAGCGCTGAAGAATCAATGCTTTTGAACTGTGGTGTTGGAGAAGACTCTTGAGAGTCCCTTGGACTGCAAGGAGATCCAACCAGTCCATGCTGAAGATCAGCCCTGGGATTTCTTTGGAAGGAATGATGCTAAAGCTGAAACTCCAGTAGTTTGACCACATCATGCGAAGTGTTGACTCATTGGAAAAGACTCTAATGCTGGGAGGGATTGGGGCAGGAGGAGAAGGGGACGACAGAGGATGAGATGGCTGGATGGCATCACTGACTTGATGGACGTGAGTCTGAGTGAACTCTGGGAGTTGGTGATGGACAGGGAGGCCTGGTGTGCTGTGATTCATGGGGTCCCAAAGAGTCGGACACAACTGAGTGACTGAACTGAACTGGGGAGTTTCACCTTGGGTTTATCTGTTTGGGACTCTGGGTTTCTTGGACTTAGGTGACTATTTCCTTCCCCATTTTAGGGAAGTTTTCAACTATTATCTCCTCAAGTATTTTCTCATGGTGTTTCTTTTTGTCTTCTTCTTCTAGGACTGCTATGATTTTAATATTGGTGTGTTTAACATTGTCCCAGAGGTCTCNGGACTCTGGGTTTCTTGGACTTAGGTGACTATTTCCTTCCCCATTTTAGGGAAGTTTTCAACTATTATCTCCTCAAGTATTTTCTCATGGTGTTTCTTTTTGTCTTCTTCTTCTAGGACTGCTATGATTTTAATATTGGTGTGTTTAACATTGTCCCAGAGGTCTCTGAGGTTGTCCTCATTTA
Organism: Oreotragus oreotragus; assembly: GCA_006410675.1. NCBI lineage: Eukaryota > Metazoa > Chordata > Mammalia > Artiodactyla > Bovidae > Oreotragus > Oreotragus oreotragus. The sequence goes on along the minus strand of SJYX01004590.1, from coordinate 80,263 downwards.
TTTTAATTCTTTTTTCCTCTCTGTTTCATTTATTTCTACCATTCTATCTTCCACCTCACTTGTCCTATATTCTGCCTCTGTTATTCTACTGTTGGTTCCCTCCAGAGTGTTTATCTCATTGATTGCATTATTCATTGTATATTGACTCTTTTTTATTTCTTCTAGGTCCTCATTAAACATTTCTTGCATCTTCTCATTCCTTGTCTCCAGGCTATTTATCTGTACCTCCATTTCGTTTTCAACATTTTGGATCATTTTCACTATCATTATTTTGACCTCTTTTTCAGGTAGATTTCCTATCTCTTCCTCTTTTGTTTTGATTTGGTGGGCCTTTATCCTTTTCTTTTATCTGCTTAGTATTTCTCTGCCTTTTCATCTTGTTTATGTTGCTGTGTTTGGGGTGACCTTTCCATATTCTCTCAGTTTGTGGTTCTTCTTTATTGTGGAGGTTCCTCACTGTGGGTGGGATTGGATGGGTGGCTTGTCAAGGTTTCCTGGTTGGGGAAGCTTGTGTTGGTGTTCTGGAAGGTAGAGGTAGATTTATTCTCTCTGGAGTGCAATGAAATTTCCAGTAATGAATTTTGAGATGTCAGTGGGTTTGATGTGACTTTGGGCAGCCTGTATATTGAAGATCTGGGCTATGTTCCTGTGTTGCTGGAGAATTTATGTGGTATGTCTTGCTCTGGAACTTGTTGGCTCTTGGGTGGTGCTTGGTTTCAGTGTAGCTATGTAGGCTTTTGATGAGCTATTATTGATTAATGTTCCCTGGAGTCAAGAGTTGTCTGGTGTTCTCAGGTTTTGGACTTAAGCCTCCTGCCTCTTGTTTTCAGTCTTATTCTTACTGTATCCTCAAGACTTCTCCATCTATACAGCATCAATGATAAAACATCTAGATTAATGATGATAAGTTTCTCCACAGTGAGGGACACCTGGAGAGGTTCACAGAGTTACATGGAGAAGAGTGAGAGAGGAGGGAGATAGAGGTGACCAGGAGGAGAAGAGGGGGGATCAAAATGGTAGAGAGCATGTTATCCAATAATCACTTCCCTATGTGCTCTCCACAGTCTGGACCCCTCAGAGATGTTCATGGAGTTACACAGAGAAGNGGGAGATAGAGGTGACCAGGAGGAGAAGAGGGGGGATCAAAATGGTAGAGAGCATGTTATCCAATAATCACTTCCCTATGTGCTCTCCACAGTCTGGACCCCTCAGAGATGTTCATGGAGTTACACAGAGAAGAGAAGAGGGAGGAAGGAGACAGACGTGGCCTGGAGGAGAAAAGTGGTAATCAAAAGGAGACGGTCAGATCCAGCCAGTAATCAGTTCCCTAAGTGTTCTCCACAGCCAGGAACACACAAAGAGATTCACAGAGTTGGGTAGGGAAGAGAAGGGGGAGGGAGGAGATAGAGGTAATCTGGTGGAGAAAAAGGAGATTCAAAGGGAGGAGAGAACAATCAAGTCAGTAATCTCATCCCCAAGTGAAAATTGGTACTGAAGATTGGGTTCTTAAAGCTACAAAATTGATAACAAATACCATAAAGCAAATATTTAAAATCTATAGTAGAAGTTAGATTCTCAAAAATACAATATTAAAAAAAGAAAATAAGGTCACAAAAATTATAATATATATATATTAAGTTTGCTTTAAAAATAGGGTCTTTTTGCAGGGTAATGGTAGGTTATAAAAATGAAAATTAAAGGAATAGAGGACTTAAAATTTTAAAAAACTAAAATTTAATAAATTATAATAGTAAAAATATATCTAGGAATTTCTCTGGAGATTTTGTGGACAGTGTGGGGTCAGTTCATTTTCAGATAGTTCCTTGATCTGGCTTATACTTCCTCTCAAGATTTATAGCCCCCTTTCTATGTAGTTGGTCCTAACTACAGAGTTTTAATCTGGTGCACCTGTTACTTCCAAAGCGGTTCCCTCTGTTTATTTTAGTTTATTCTGTTTGCTGGTCTCTTCAGTGTCTAACTTCTGCCCTGACACAAGGGGGCGATGGTGGTCACATTTTTAGGCTCACTCGTTCAGTCGTGCTGTGGGAAGGGAGGAACACTGCAAACAAATATCATTGGTGTGTGTGGGGAATGATCACACTGTTTCAGTCAAACTGGGTTTGTCCTGCTCACAGCGTGTGTGCTTTCATGGTCTACAGTTCTCAGGCTCTAAGTTGCTCTGCCAGGAACTGTCTGAAGCAGGCCCTGGGTTGCCTGCACTTCCCAGGTCTGTCACTCAGGTTCAGGTTCTTGGGTACTCTACAAATGTGCAGACTCAGCTGGGCCTGCACTTTGTGCCCTTCCCAGGTCCAAGCAGCTCCAGAGACCAGGTGCTTGGCGAGCGCAGTCACCCCCAGGTGGGGAGTGCGTCTTATCGCCTCCACCGTCCCAGCTGATCGGTTTTCTGGGTGTACAATGGGCGTGCTTTCTCAGGTGTGCTGTGTGTCTCTTCTGGAGGGCTAATCTCTGGCTGTGACCCTCCTGGCAGATGTCAACCATCCAGAATCCCAAAAACTTAGTTAGCAATGGAGCCTGCTTGCAGTTTTGTAGAGGATGCCTCTCTGGGGCTGTGATTGCCCCTTTCTGGCTCTGGCTGCCCCCATCTGCCTGTCTCCAGTGGGGGATGGGCCAGTCCACAGCAGGCTAGCTCTGCTCAGTCCTTTGTTCTGTGAGCGGGCCTGACAGTGTCTGGTTAGGGCTTTCTGCTGGATAGTTCTCTCTCTCTCTCTTTTTTCTCTCTGTCTATCCCACAGTAAAGACTAACAGAGTTTTGCCAAGAAAATGCACTGGTCATAGCAAACACCCTCTTCCAGCAACACAAGAGAAGACTCTACACATGGACATCACCAGATGGTCAACACCGAAATCAGATTGATTATACTTTTTGCAGCCAAAGATGGAGAAGCTCTATACAGTCAATAAAAACAAGACCAGGAGCTGACTGTGGCTCAGATCATGAACTTCTTATTTCCAAATTCAGACTTAAATTGAAGAAAGTAGGGAAAACCGCTAGACCATTCAAGTATGACCTAAATCAAATCCCTTATGATTATACAGTGGAAGTGAGAAATAGATTTAAGGGCCTAGATCTGATAGACAGAGTTCCTGATGAACTATGGAATGAGGTTCGTGACATTGTACAGGAGACAGGGATCAAGACCATCCCCATGGAAAAGAAATGCAAAAAGGCAAAATGGCTGTCTGGAGAAGCCTTACAAATAGCACTGAAAAGAAGAGAGGCGAAAAACAAACGAGAAAACAAAAGATATAAGCATCTGAATGCAGAGTTCCAAAGAATAGCAAGAAGAGATAAGAAAGCCTTCTTCAGCAATCAATGCAAACAGATAGAGGAAAACAACAGAATGGGAAAGACTAGAGATCTCTTCAAGAGAATTGGAGATACCAAGGGAA